>CM035106.1:21283211-21850711 GCA_020205505.1 Panax japonicus
TTTTGGTGTGATTTTTATTTCTAAACAAAGAACCCTATTTATAAGAGAATGACATGATACAATTTAAGAAAAATAATCACGACTACACAATAAGATTCGAACGAATTCATTATGTTGCACTATGCAAACACTATGCAGTATAATAAAATATATATATTCTATTTAACATAAAAAACAAAACTTATATATATATACACACCCGTGACCATTGTTTTTATATATATATATATATATATATATATATATATATATATAATATATATATATATATATCCGACGATTTTTGAAAAATGAGTAAGATGGGAGTCCTGTAATAAGCCCAAATTTATAATAATACTTCTATAAAAAAATACCCTTTAGTTTATCTATCCAATTCATTTGGCTTCACTAAACACATTTCTATAACATTTATTTATAATTTCATATATAACTCATAAATATTAACACCCAGATCATTCTTAGGAAATATAGGGCTTTCTGATAAAGACTTCTCCTTATTGGCGCACAATTAGGTGACTAAACCCCTTTCCTCGACAGAACTTTCTAGATATTGTCAATAATGCAAATAATAATATGAATAACTTTGTCGTCTCAATTATTGATTTAATAATATAAAATATTGTGTAGATGATACTGTGGTAATAATTGAATCAATAATATGAGATACTATGCAACAACTATTATTGCAATAATTTAATAAAAATGAATGACTTCTTATGTAAGCATCAATAACCATAGATAATGTGCAATACAGTATGCTACTGTGGAACAACGCGTATTACTGTATTTTAATCACTGGGTATTTCAACAATTTAAAGGTAAAAGTCTTGCTGTTATATTTATAAAAAGGTTATTTTTGTCGCTTTCTAAATCGGACAGTAATTCCATTATGGGGTCCACAAATGATTCTGTCGTCGTACAGATATTCCCCGATAAAAAGAATATTCCCCGACCAAACAAAAATTTTATGACTAGTTGCTTACTTTGTAAAATTTTCAAATATCACCCTTAACTTTAACCTTTTATCAATTTAACCATTGACTAAATAGAAAATTGAATACTTTATTTCATAAAATTTAGGGTCTTACAGTACATAATTCAAATACAAACTTAATTAATACAATTATCAACTATCGTGTAAAATATGACAAACGTAAGCTGAGAGTTTTAACACGAATATTATCTCGTAGACAATATTCAAACTCAAATGAAATTCTCATTACAATTATTATCACATTATTTCATAGAATAGTGAGGACTACTATAACCACCATCTTGGATCATCACTTCATTCCCCGACTACTATATTCTCATTTCCTGAAGAGAACAATGAAAGAAAAGGGTGAGCTCAACTAGCCCAGTAAAGAATATTATGACTAAGATAATGTAGAATAATTATCCTTAGTCATCAGCAGTGTAAAATATGATAGAATACAATAAACAACAAGTTTAACTACAGTGGAACAAACAATCCATTAGAAGAGTCAAGTAGAGAATGATGTCTACTATCTTCTATGATTTAAAAGTTCATCATCAATATTTTATCTCTATAACATAACTCAATAAACAATCTACATCACCAAATTATCTATGCACTACGGGCCAAGGATATTCGTTAGTATCACCAGTGGTCATGATTATGCCAAACAACTGTCCATCTATGCACTACAGGCCAAAGAGGACATTTACTACATCATTTTTTTGTAACATTATAGGTCATGATTATACCGATACATAATTCCTGGTCATAATCATACTCATCAACAGTCCATCTATTCACTACGGGCCAAAGATAACTTTCATCACAATATAAGCATGAGATGATGACAATGATATAAGAAATCAATCAAGTGAGATCAAGGATAAATATTAAAGATTTATAATTTAATTTATCCAGAGTTTAAGAATGTCCAAATTGTCAACATGATAATTAATCGTGGAGTAAAATTCAAGAATGATATTCATGTATCAAAAATAATTTGGACAGAAAAGAAACCAATTTTTGTCGTGAATAGTACCCCATGAATAGTATCGTATGAATGGTACCATACATATAAATAGTATTGTATCCATGAATAGTACCAGAGTGAATAGTACCCCATGAATATAGTACCCCGAATGAAAATATTAAAATTTAATAAGGAAGTTTAGGAGAAAAAAATTCGTGAAACGATACTTGATGAAGCGCAAAATTCAAGAATATTCTACTAATTTCAGGGAGTATAGTAGCAATACTTATCAAAATAAGTGTATATTTAGGAATATGAAACAAAATAATATTACTTATATACTATAGAGTATGGAAGAAAATAATATTTCTTACAAATATTAAACAAAAATAATATCCCTTAACTTAAAAGGAGAGTAATTCTAACAGGTATAGCGGAGATATTCTTGAAGAAAACTTGCACTATTTTCTACACTCGAAGTTTTTTTAAACTCAAAAGAAACACGCTCAATATTATAGAAGAAGAATTCTCTGATTCTAATGTGATTTTCATTCCTAAACTAAGCATCATATTTATAGGAGAATGACAGGATACTATTTAGAAAAACAATCACAGACGTACAATGAAGAATTCACGGGCGCAGAATTGATCGAAAAAATTTGATTTTACTATACAGCACTATGCAATAAAATATTCTAATAAAACGAAAACTTTATATAAAATATACTATATTCTATTTATAATCTAATAAAATGAATAACTTTATATATAATATAAAAAGTATTATATTTTATATAAAAAAATTCTGTTTTAAATAAAAAAAAATTCTGTTTTATTACTATTTTAATAATAATAAAATAAAAATTGAGATAACTTTCTACCGATGATTTTGAAAAATGAGTAAGTGGGGGTTCATGTAATAAGCCAAATTTACAACAAATACTTCATGACAAACTCCTTTATTTATATCAAAAATTGATTAAATATTTATCACAATTCACTTATCTTCAATAAACACATTTTTAATCTTTCAACAACTATTCATCATTAATATTATAACTCATAATATTAACAACCAGATCATTCCAGGAAAGAGGGGGCTTTCCGATAAGGATTAGATAACCTAATCCTTTTCCTCGATAGAACTTTCTAGACATTGTCAATAATGTAAATAATAATATGAATAACTTTGTCGTCTCAATTATTAATTTAATAATATAAAATATTGTGCAAATGATACTGTGACGCCCCCAAAATAGGTATACATCACCCATCTTGGGTCGCTAGAAAATACACTACTTACAACTCCATTTATACAATTATCATGCAAAATACAACAACTCATATACTGTGAGTTTCAATACAAATATTGTTATGTATATAATACGATAATATTCATATTTAAATTATTACAAGGCCATATAAAGTACAGCAGCAAGTATATCAAGTCCCTAAAGGGACACGAGAAGATTTCTGTTCTCCTCATTCTAATGGAGTGCACTTTTGACGCTTCCAAATTCTGATTTCGCCTCACCCTATTGTTGTTCACCAAAATTAAATATCAAATGATGTATAAAACATGTCACACCCATTTTAAGTTCTCAGTACAATTATTATGCCACACCGTTTCATAATTTGGTTAGGCTTGTGACTAATTCATATACCACTTTATACCTATGTTCTCCCTGCTAGTCCCAGCTACACTTTTATTACCTGAAAGGAGTGGTGAAGTAAAAGGGTGAGCACAACTAATCCAGTAAAGAATATCATGACTTAAGATAATTAAATTATCAAAAGAATTCATATAATTTTTAACATATGGTAAAAGATAAAAGTTTTCAACCATAATAGCAGCGGAATCAACAATCCATTAGAAGAGTCAAGTAGAACATAATGTCTACTATATCCTCTAGATTAAAAGTCCATCATTAATATTTCATTCCTGTAATACTCATCAATAGTTCTTTGTTATCCACAAGACAAAGAGAAATCTAATCACCTGTCTTCACCTGAACCACCACATATTATAATTAAATTCATAATTCATATTTATAATCAGGTAAATCAACAGTTCATATAACTATAAAATCAATAACCAACAATTCATCTTTGCACTACAGGCCAAAGATATACAACTATAAAACTAATAATGCTGAGACTCAACTTAATAGTATCATGACCACGAATTATCCATGCACTACGGGCCAAGGATATTCGTGTTTTCAATTACGGTCATGATTATACCGAATAATCCCTGGTCATAATCATACCAAGTCCATCTATGCACTACAGGCCAAAGATGACTTTTACCACATCATTTGTAACATTACGGTCATGATTATACGAATAATCCCTGATCATAATCATACCAAGTCCATCTATGCACTACTGGCCATAGATGACTTTCAACACAATATAAGTATAAGAATGATGATATATATAATGAATAAACATAAATCATCAGAATAATAAGATAACATAGATCTTAGTATTTTTCAACTTAATTATTCAGAGTCCAAATTGATAATAATAGATGAATCACAAACTATTAAGGATATTCTAATCCTTTCAGGACTTTTCACCATTTAATGCTAAACTGAATAAACGAATAATAATATCTTACCATAACATGGGGTATGAAAGAAAATGATATGCCTTTTACCATAAAAATGATACCCTCTTACCAAAATAATGATATCCCTTACCTTAGCATGTGACTTGATTCTGCTTTCTGTGAAATTGATCAACTTAAACAATGCTTGCATTTCTTATCTACACTTGGAGTAACATCACACTCAATAGAAATACTCACAATATTATACACACAATATTGTAGTAACAAAATTCTATATTTTTAGTGTAGTGATGATGTGTGTTTAGTTTCTCAACCGGGCAACCTATTTATACTAAAAATTTAGTAAATAATTAGCACACCTGCTTTAACAAAATAACCAAATGAGGTATATGGTAGTGGAGTTTATGGTCCCACAGAGAAAATTAGACCAACTTGTACACGTTTTAAAAATAATTGAGTTGTGGTCCAGACTACTTTAGAAAAAGTAGAGTGTCGACAAGTCCTACCAACTTACTTTTGTAAAAAAAAAAATAACTGAATAATTATCTGTATATCAAACTTATCTTTAATCAACAACTTTTATTCATCAATTATTTACACATTTTCATTCTTTCAGTAATTATTCACCATTATTAACAAAGGTTCACAATACTGCCAACTGGTTTAATTATATCATATCAAATAATATGAGTCACTGTGCAATAACTACTGTGACAATTATTGAATGAAAGACTGAGTGGCTTCTTACGTAAAAATCAAATCAATACCTTGCTATAAACAATTTAAATTCTATTAAAAGTAGGGATCAACACCAAATCATATTTATCTCGAATAACACATAAACTAACTAACAATTCATTATTCATTCAAGTCATCTCTATTTATCGCACAAAATCATTATTCATATTTCAAAACTTTAGAAGTGGATAATTAAAACTTGAGAAACCTAAACCTCATATATGACAATCCATTATTGTGGTATCATCACAATTTTTACTTTAACAAAAATATTATTTTTGTTTTCTATCATAACTCATTCGTTACTAGTGCGTTTACATCCTGACACCTCATGAGCTTACTAACACTTCTAAAATATTCAAAAATAGGATTTTTAATTTTCCAAGTAATTTTCATATTTTTCAGATTAACCAACAATTTTCAATAATTATTTCTATTTATAAAAACTATCATTTAATAGCTTCAAATTAGAAATACTAACTCCACATACTTATATATCTTAAAAAAATCATCAATATTAATCTTATATTATTATAATATTTTCAGCAAAAATCTTAATTTTCCACCATTCATAGAATTTTCTATGAATTTCCTCTACTTTTAAACTAACCATAAATAGTTTAAATATATAATAAATATTTCTGTTATTCAATAATCTTCCAAAACTGTCCAGAAATTATAAAATAATATTATAAGATTTTTCACCAAATTTCATAATTTTTCATCATTCATGGAATATTCTATGAATTTCTTATATTTTCAAACTAACTATAATTAGTTTAAAAATACAATAATTACTTCTGCTTTTCAATAATTCATCAAAAACTTACAAAAATTCTAAGATGATATAATAAGCATTCTGTAAAAATATTTCAACCAAAATCATTTTTCTGATAATTTAATTATAAACTCCAATATTCAGAAATTTCAATAATTCATAATAATTATCCTTTTATCAGAAAAATAAGGATCTTATGCCCTTTTCATGTAAAATTTAATTCTCTACAATTTTGTAGAAGAAAGTTTTCCCAAATTCTGACTCTAACATAGAGATATATTCTTACCGAAAAATTCTGCTTGATGATTTCCGAACCAGCCACCTCACAAAATTCATAACAAATCATAAATTAATCTTTAACGGTTCAAACTTTGCAGACATATACTTAACTTATATATGTATAACATATCCTAAAATCACAACGATCCAACGGTCGGATTATCAATTATAACTCACACAATAGAGCTTAATAAAACTGATTTTTTGGACTATAAGTCATTCGGACCAGTTCTACTCAAACTGTCACCACAAAAAATCTACAAAGAATTTTTGGGTGATTCAAATTTTTGTAATTAGCTTACTTCCAGGGCTTTCTTTTGATATATAGGTCATCTCCTAACTCATTATACACAAAGAGTTATGGATTTTACAAAATTAAGTAGTAAACTAGTTTTATGAAAATCTCCATATTTTGTTCTTCATTTGATTTCTAGATTTCTCTCACTTGACTCATGTTTATACAAGTTTAAATCATTCAACATATACATAAGTATGTACTCTTTACATAAAATCCATAAAACTTAAATCTAAGAATAAATCAAGGATTTATAAACATACCTTCTTAATTTCCTCAAGCTTTTCCATTACACCCACTTGATTCTCTCACTAGCTTCTTCGATATTTTATTGGATGAAGATCAATATGGTGATCATAGAATGATTAAGGATGAAGAAGATATGAAATTGTTGATTTTCTCTTCTTCCTCCTCATCTCTCTCTCTCTCTTTTATTTCTGATTTTTCGTGAGTAGAAATGGGTGAATATCCCATCTCTTTCTTCTTCTTCTTCTTCTTCTTCTCTCTCTCTCTTCTCTATTCTTTTCTCTCCCCTAATCTAAGCCTCCCGTGAATGGAAGAAATGGGGTGCATTCTTTTTATTTCCTTTTCTCTCTCCCTCCTTTTCTTCTTTCCCTTTCCTTTCTTTTCTTCCTTTCTCTTTTCTTTGTCCCCCACTTGTCCCCCCCATAATTTCCCACTCACAATTAACCATCAACACTTAGACGCCCTAATAGGCGGCCTAGAAGAATTAAATCCCTCTCCTCTTTTATTAGCTCATTAATCTGATTAATTTTCCATTTGATCATTTATCAAATTAACATTTTAAAGTTTTAAAAATAATAATCATAAATTAAATTAGACTTTTATTTTATAAAAAAAACGGGGTTTTACAGATACTGTGACAATAATTGAATCAATAATATGAGATACTATGCAGCAACTACTGTAGCAATTATTAAATGAACTGAGTGACTTCTTATGTAAGCATCAATAATCAGAGATACTGTACAATATCGTGTGCTACTGTGTAACCATGCGTATTACTGTACTTTTATTACCGGGTATTTCAACAGTTAACGGTAAAAGTCTTGCCGTTATTTTTATAAAAAGGTTATTTCTATCGCTTTATATATCCGACAATTATTTTGTTGTGGGTCCACCAATGATTGTGTCATCGTACGAATATTTCCTTATAAAACGTATATTTCCCGAGCAAAGGAATATTTTATGACAACTTGCTTACTTTGCAAAATTTATAAATATTATCCACAACTATAACATTATATCAAATTCACACCATATTATTCAAAATAATATTTAGAGAAAATTAAATCTTTATTCATAAAAAGTTGGTGTCTTACAACCTCCCCTTCTTATTAAATTTTATCCTTGAAATTGACGTACATACCTGGTATGTCAAAGAGGTGAGGATACCTTTTTTCATGTCAGATTATAACTCCCAGGTCATTTCCTTAATATCGTGGTTTCTTAACAAAACTTTGACTTGAGGTATAACATTTGAGCGTAGAATATGTTCCTTCTTATCCAAGATTTTAACAGGTACCTCTTCATACGTTAAATCTTCTGCTATCTCGTATGGTTCTAATTCAATAATGTGGTTCGGGTTTTCCACATATTTACGAAACATAGATATGTGAAAAATTTTATGAACATGAGACATACTTGGCGGTAAAGCGATTCTATAGACCACAGTTGTGAGATCCCAAATTTTATGAAATGGGAGTATTCAATTTTCTTATAAATATTATGTTATTTAGTAAATGGTTAAATTGATAAAGGTTAAAGTTAAGGGTGATATTCGAAAATTTTGTAAAGTAAGCAAGTTGATATAAAATATTTGTTGTGTCGGGGAATATTCATTTTAACAGTGAATATTCGTATGACGGCACAATCATTGGTGGACCCCACAACGGAAGTATTGCCGTAGTCAGAAAACAATAAAAATATCTTTTTATAAAAATAATGGCGAAAGTTTTACCGTTAAACTGTTGAACTACTCAGTAATAAAAGTACTGTAATATTTGTGGTTGCATAGTAGCACACGGTATTGATTATTATTGCTTACGTGAGAAGTCACTCAATTATTGCTACAGTAATTGCTGCATAATATCTCTCATATTATTGATTCAATTATTGTCACAGTATCATCTGTATAATATTTATTATTATTAAATCAATAATTGAGATGACAAAGTTATTCATATTATTATTTGAAATATTAACGATGTCTAAAAAGTTCTGTCGATGAGAGGTTTGCTCACCTAATTGCACGCCGATAGGGAGAAATCCTTATCGAAAAGCCCCCTCTTTCCTGGGAATGATCTGGTTGTTAAATAATGTGAGTTATAATATTAATAATGAATAAGTTCGTGTTGATTAAAGATAAAATTAATATTTCCATTGTGTTGAGATTATTAGTGTTAGTGGAAATCGACATCTATTTTGATAATAATTGATGTCTGGAGGTTATATTAACCAATCGGGTAATTAATCAGATAAATGAGCAATTAATTGCTATTAATTCTCATGCTTATAATTATTTGTTCACATGTGTATACTATTGATTCACATGTATGTACTATTAGGGGAAGTGGTACAAGATTGATAATACTTGCATGACTAAATTAAAAATGGAGGTATAGATGAAGGTACTATACTGTAATTATTTTTTTCACATGTATAGAACTATTGATTCACATGAATGTACTATTAATTCACATGATATACTATTAGGGGAGGTGGTGAAAGTTTGATAATACTTGCAAGACTAAATTAAAAATAAAGAAAAAGATGAAGGTATTATACTGTAATATTTCGAGCCCCAAAACGTGCAATTATCAAAACTATATTTTCCTATAAATAGAAGTTCATTCTTTCTTCATTCTCACCAATTCACTAAAACTCACAAGAGCAAATATAGAGAGAGAAACTATAGAAAGAAAGAAGAAGAGAAGTCTGCTACTTCACTATTCCACTATCCAGTCTTCATCTGAGGTAAATGGTATTATTTATTTCATATTCTAAAGAGATATTATTTTTCGTATTCGTATGAATATTATTTTCGTTCAATATTCATAAAAAATATTATTATCGTTCAATATTCGTAGGAATATTATCTTCGTTAAATATTCGTTGGAATATTTTTTTCATTCAACAGTTATAAGGGATGTTATTTTTGTTAAATATTCGCTTGAAATAATATTTTCTTCTATACTCTATAGTATGTAAGTAATATTATTTCGTTTCAGATTTTGAATTCTATACTCATTTTGTTAAAGTTTTGGCTTCTATATTCCATGAAATTAGTAGAATATCCTTAAAATTTGTGTTTCATCTAGTATCGTTTCACAAGGATATTTTTGAACATTCTTGTTAAATTTTAAGCTTTTCATGTCGGAGTACTGTCTATGAGTACTATTCATTTATACGGTACTATTCACAAAAGTACTATTCACGGGTACTATTCACAAAGTACTATTTATAAAGTACTATTAATAAAGTACTATTCACAAAGTACTATTCATGGGGTACTATTCTCGAAGTACTATTCACAGGATACTATTCACCCAGAGTACTATTCATGACAAAAATTGATTTATTTTCTGTTCAAATCATTTTTAATACAATATTATTCTTGAATTTTACTTCACAAAGCAGTATCATGTTGGCAATTTGAACGTTATTGAATTCTGGATAAATTAAATTATAAATCTTTAAAAATTGAATTCTTATATCATTGTCATCATCCTCATACTTATATTATGATGAAAGTCATCTTTGGCTTATGTGCATAGATGGACTGTTGATTTATATGATTATGACCAGGGATCATTCGGTATAATCATAACCCGTAATGTTATAAATGATGTGGTAAAAGTCCTCATTGGCCCGTTGTGCATTGATAGACAGTTGTTGGTATGATTATGGTCAGGGATTATTCGGTATAATCATGACCATTGATGATTACATGAATATTTTTGGCCCGTAGTGAAGGGATGATTTGATGATGTGGTTTATTTATTAAGCTGAGTCTCAGCGATAAAGTTGATGAAAAACTTTTTAAATCATAGAAGATAGTAGATATCATGCTCTACTTGACTCTTTTAATGGATTGTTTGTTCCACTGCAGTTGTTGATCTAAAAATTATTGTCTATTATATTCTATCAGTTGTTATACTGTTGAAGGATAAGGATAATTTATTCTGCATTATCTTAGTCATAATATTTCTTACTGGGCTAGTTGAGGTCACCCTTTTTTTTCATTGTTCTCTTCAAGAAATGAGAATATAGCTGGGATGAGTCAGGGAAATGAGTGATGGTCCAGGATAAATGGCTTTAGTAGTCCTCATTATTCTATGAAATAGTGTGATAATAATTGTAATGAGGACTCCATTGAGTGTGGATATTGTCTAGAAGACAATATTCGTGTTAAAACTCTGTATTTTACATGACAGTTGTATAATTAAGTTTTTATTTGTATTTTGTACCATGTATTTGGCGACTCAAGATGGGTGATGTATACCTATTTTGGGGGCGTCACAACAGTTCTTACTCGATTGAGGATTCAAACATTGAATTCCACGTCTCTTCGATGAAGATCAACATAACTCTTTTGTCGATCTTGTGAGGTTTTTATACGTTGCCGGATCATTTGAATCTTTTTTGTAGTCATACGTACCAATTTTGGTCCCAACAATGTTGTTTCACCTACCTCATTCCAGCATACTGGAGAACGACACTTTCGTCCATACAACACCTCGAATGGAGTCATGCCTATACTTACTTGATAACTGTTATTGTAGGAGAATTCCACTAATTGAAAGAACTTGTCCCAACTTAATTTGAAGTCTAGGACATAGAGTCTTAATAGATCTTCAAGAGTTTGAATAGTCCTCCCCGACTGCCTGTCCGTCTGAGGATGATATGCAGAACTGAATCGTAAATCTGTGCCCATAACTTTCTGCAACTAACCTAAAATTGTGAAATGAATCTTGGGTCTCGATCAGAAACTATGGATACTGGAATACCGTACAGTCTTAAAATCTCATGAGCAAGACGTTCAAGTGAATAAGTTTCTTATATAGGTTGGAAATGAACATACTTAGTTAATCTATCGACAATGACCCAAATTGCATCTATGCTTTGAGAAACCTTGGGAAGACCAGTAATGAAATCTATGTTAATGTACTCCCACTTCCATTCTAGAATTTCAAGTGGTTGTAATGGACCTTTTGGCACTTAATGCTATGTCTTGATACATTGACAAGTTAAACACCTTGAGATAAACTCCGTAATCTCTCTCTTAATATTGCTCCACCAAAAATGTATGTCAAAAATCACAATACATTTTGGTACTTCCATGATGGATTGTAAACGGTGTGTTGTGTGCCTCCATCATGATTTTATACTTCAAATTAGAGTTGTTAGGAACACAAAGTCTGGATTTGACTCAAAGTATTCCTTCTTCACTGATTCTTACTTCTGGAATAACACCTTCTTATACTTTATTCTTCATAGGCATCAGTTCCGGGTATGTAGCTTGAGAAACTTTTACTTTATTGATTAAAGTCAGTTCTACTCATATATTTGACATCATCACATGGGTCCCTGAAGTATTTAACTTTATCTCCATCCTTTGGAAGTCATACAAAATGGGCCTTTGCATTGACAATATAGCACTCGTACTCGAATATGATATTCTACTCAACGTGTCAGCTATGATGTTCGCTTTTCCAGGATGGTATTGAATGTTATGATCGTAATCGTTGCCGCATGTTGAGTTCCTTTTGGGTGAAAAAATATTTGAGGCTTTTATGATCTGTATAGATCTCCACTTTCTTCCGATACAGGTAATGTCTCCAGATCTTTAGTGCAAAAACAACTGTTGCTAACTCTAGATCATGTGTAGGATAATTCCTCTCATATTCTTTATGTTGTCGTGAGGCATAGGCTATGAATTTCTCATGTTGCATGAGAACATATCCTAAACCTCTGCCTGAAGCATCACTGTAGATGACATATCCCTCCGAACCTGATGGTATTGTCGGAACAGGTGCTGAAATGAGTCTCCTCTTGAGTTCTTGAAAACTCTTCTCACATTCCTCGCTCCAACTGAATTTTGTATCTTTTCGAGTCAGCTGAGTTAACGAAGTGGCGATTCGAGAAACTTCTTCCACGAATCTCCGATAATAACCAGCTAAGCCTAGAAAGTTATGTACTTCGGTCACTAACTTAGGTTGCTCCCAGCTTTGTATTGCTTTAATCTTCGCTGGGTCAACAGATATTCTTTGATTTGATATCACGTGCCCAATGAATGCTACTTCCTCAAGCCAGAACTCACATTTCTTTAACTTGGCATATAGCTTATTTTCACGAAGCTTTTGGAGTATCAACCTCAAGTGTTGCTCATGATCTTCACGGCTTTTGGAGTATATGAGGATGTCATCAATAAAGAAAACCGTAAAATGATCCAAATATTCCTTGAATACTCGGTTCATCATATCCATAAAGGCAGCAGGAGCATTGGTCAATCCAAAAAACATGACTAAGAATTCGTATTACACGTACCGAGTTCTGAAAGCAGCTTTGGAATGTCATCAGTTTTAATATTTAACTGATGATATCAAGAATGAAGATCGATCTTTGAAAAGAATTTGGCACCTTTCAACTGGTCAAACAGGTCATCAATGCGAGGAAACATGTACCTATTTTTGACGGTGACATGATTTAACTCCAGATAATCAATGTAAAGTCCCATACTCCCATCTTTCTTCTTTACAAATAAAATAGGAGCACCCCCAAAGAGATGTACTAGGATGAATGAAACCGATGTCTAACAGTTCCTGTAGTTGGGTTTTTAACTCCTGAAGTTCAATAGGAGTCATTCGATAAGGGGTTTTAGAAATGGGTTTTGTGCCGGGTTCAAGGTCAATACTAAATTCGATTTCATGCTCTTGGGGTAGGCCAGAAAGTTATTCAGGGAATACGTCAGAAAATTTATTAACAATAGAAATATCATTCAAATATGACATATTTTTGTTTAAATCCATGCAACGGGCTAAGAAAAATTGACATCCGTTTTTTAATAAACGAATGGCTTTATGGCTTGATATGATAGTGATTGACTTTAGTGGTTTGGTTGCTTGAATTCGCATAATATGTGACGCCCCCAAAATAGGTATACAACACCCATTCTGAGTCACCAAATACATGGTGCAGAAACAACTACAACTTTATTAATATAATTGTCGTGCAAAATACGACAACACAAACTGTGAGTTAAAATACCAATATTGTCATCTAGACAATATCCCCACCCAAATAAGTCCTCATCACAATTATTGATACACTATTTTACAAAATAGTGAGGACTACTATAACAACTTTCTTGGAACATCACTCCACACCCCGACTACTCCCCGCTATATTCTCGCTTCCTGAAAAGAAAAATGGAACAAAAAGGAAAAGGGTGAGCTCAAATAGCCTAGTAAAGAATATTATGACTAAGATAATATAGAACAAATTATCGTTAGTCCTCAACAGGGAAAAATCTGATAGAATACAATAGACAACAAGTTTTAAATCAATATTCGCAGCGGAAATAACAATTCATTAGAAGAGTTACGTAGAGAATGAAATCTACTTTCTTCTATGAATTTAAAAGTTTATCATCAATATTTTATCCCTAGAAAATCAATCAATATACATCTTGAATCAAATATTCATCTTTGCACTACAAGCCAAAGATATTCATCAGTTGGTCATGTTCATCTCAACACATGTTCATCTTTGCACTACGATCCAAAGATATTCATCAGAAAATTATTCATTTTTGCACTACAGTCCAAAGATATTCAGTTAAATCATTATTTAGGATTGAGGATGATGAAAAATATTTTAAAGAAAATGAATCCAGTGAAATAAAAGAACAAATATTACGGATTAGTACTTCGATTTATCCATGTTCAAAAATACTCCATAATAAACTATTGTGGAGCAAAATTCAAGAATGAAGTTCAAAACATGGATACAATCAAAGCAAGTAATCATAATAAACAACTTAGACGAAGAAAAGAAAATTTTAATTTTTTCATGAATAGTGTCATATACGTGAATAATGCCGTATACGTGAATAGTAATCCCGACACAAAAAGACAAGAATTTCATAAGAAAAATCTTACCAATATTCTGGCATAATGATATTGAAAGAAATAATATCATTTTTTTAAAAAAATAACATCCCTTACCTCGAAAGAATAGTACTTCTGGCTGGAATATCAAATATAACGCTGAAGGAACTTGCCCCGTATAGCAACACTCAAAGTATCAAAATACTCACAAGAATACGCTCGATAATATAGAGAGAGAAGATTTCAGTTTCTGGTGTGATTTTCAATTCTAACCTAAACACCCTATTTATAGGAAAATGCTTAGAACACCAAAGCAGAAAATTTAATAAAATAATATATTTATAAAAAAATTCTCGCCCACCTCTTGACAAACTGATTTCAGCATGTTTATATCACATGTGGGGCCCACACAATTGTAAAAAATGTTTTTATTAAAAAAATATTTAAAACTTCAAAAATTAATTATTTCGGAACTTCAATAATTCATAATAAATAGCCCTTTTATCAAAAAAAATTGAATCTTATGTCCATTTCATAGGAAATTCAATTCTCTAAAACTTTGTAAGTTTAAGTTTTTTCAAATTCTAAACAGAAATTGACTGAAATCCACATACAGACGATTTTACAGGCTATAATCAAATTTCAGTCAAAAATGGGGCCCACCGACATGTTTAACATGTTTTAAACATTTTTTTGTAACAAAAATACTCTTCCTCCTCATATATTCATATATCACACATTCATTGTAAAAATATCACTATTATTATATTATTATAATATAATAATATATTTAAATGAATTATTTTATCAGAAAAGATAAAATATCAATTTTCAACAATTGTCACATTAAAAATTTTCTCTATCTATATCCACATAAAATGAATATTTTTCTTATCATATAAATCAATAATTAATTATTCACAAATAATATTACAGAATCACAATACTGACAACCAGGCCGTTCCCAGGAAAGAGGGGGCTTTCCAATAAGAATTTCTCCTTACTGGCGCGCAATTAGGTGACCAAACCTCTCCTTAGACAGAACTTTCTAGATATTGTCAATAATGATATCTAATAATATTTTTCAAATAATATAAATTATTGATCTGATAATGGAAAATACTGTGTAGTGACAATTATTGAAATAACAATAATATAAAATATCAACATAGCAATTATTCAATCAATAAAATAAAATATTGAACAGTAATTACTTTAACAATTATTGAGTAGTGCCTTCTTACGTAAGAATTAATAATTAGTGCAATACCGTGTGCTACTGTGTTTTAACCACCGGGTATTCCAACAGTATTAACGGTAACAACTACGCCGTTATTTATAAACAACTTATTCAGATCTGAATACATGGTATACACAATCCATTCTAAGTCGCCAAATACATGGTACATAATTTCAATACAAACTTAATTTATACAACTGTCGTACAAAATACGAAAAAACATAAACTGAGAGTTTTAACATGAATATTGTCTCATAGACAATATTCAAACTCAAATGGAGTTCTAATTATAATTATTATCACACTATTTTATAGAATAGTGAGGACTACTACAACCACCATCTCGGACCGTCAGTCCATTCCTTGACTAGTCCTAGCTATATTTTCATTTCCTGAAGAGAAAAATAAAAGAAAAGGGTGAGCTCAACTAGTCCAGTAAAGAATATTATGACTAAGATAATGGAGAATAAATTATCCTTAGGGGGTGTTTGATAAAAATTGAATGAATCTGAATCTGAATCTGAATGAGCTGAATCTGAATGAAAAAAACTGTTTGATAACTGACATATCTTAAAGATCTGAATGACATATTTTTAATATTTTACCCCTCTGAAAAAATTCAAAGTTGTTGTAAATTTATTTAATATTACATAATATAATAGTTAATATTTTTTTATTATTTTTATTATTATTTTTAATTTTTTTTACTTCATTCAGCCAACCATTCAGCCATTCAGACCAAAAAATTCGGCCTTAACCATTCAGCCAACGCATCTGACTGATTCAGCCATTCAGACATTTTTTTTAAAACAAACGCACTTAATGATTCAGCCACTTACCGATTCAGCCATTCAGACCCATTAAGTTCTAAACAAACAGCCCCTTAGCCTTCAATAGTGCAAAACTGATAGAATACAATAGACAACAAGTTTAACTACAGCGGAACAAGCAATCCATCAGAAGAGTCAAGTAGAGCATGATGTCTACTATCTTCTATGATTTAAAAGTTCATCGTTAATATTTTATCTCTGTAACACATCTCAATAAATAATCCACATCACCGAATTATCCATGCACTACGGGCCAATGATATTCGTTAGTATCATATCCACAAATTATACATGCACTACAGGCCAATGATATTCGTTATTATCATCAGTGGTCATAATCATGCCAAACAACTGTCCATCAATGCACTACGGGCTAATGAGAACTTTTACCATATCATTTGTAACATTATAGGTCATGATTATACCGATACGTAATTCTTGGTCATAATCATACCAATCAATAGTCTATCTATGCACTACGGGCCAAAGATGACTTTCATCACAATATAAGCATGAGGATGATGATAAATATAAGAATTCAATTAAGTGAGATCAAGGATAAATTTTAAATATTTATAATTCAATTTATCCACAGTTCAAGAATGTCCAAATTATCAACATGATAAGTTTTGTGGAGTAAATTCAAGAATAATAATTATGTATTAAAAATAATTTGGACAAAAAAAAATTAATTTTTTTATCATGAATAGTACCCGGGTGAATAGTACCTGAGTGAATAGTACCCCATGAATAGTATTTCGTGAATAGTACCCGAGTGAATAGTATTTCGGCATGAAAAGATTAAAATTTAACAAGAATGTTTAGAAAAATATTTCTGTGAAACGATACTAGATGAAGCGCAAATTTCAAGGATATTCTACTAATTTCAAGGATATAGTACTAATTTTAAGGAGTATAGAAGCAATGTGTATCAACATAAGTGTAGAATTAGGAATATAAAATGAAATAATATTACTTACATACTACAGAGTATGGAAGAAAATATTATTTCTTACGAATATTGAACAAAAATAATATCTCTTACCTTAAAAGGAGAGTATTTCAAACTGGTATAGCGGTGATATTTTTGAAGAAAATTTGTACTATTTTCTACACTGAAAGCTTACTTAAACTCAAAAGAAATACGCTTAATATTATAGAAGAAGAATTCTCTGATTCTGGTGTGATTTTCAATTCTAAACTAAACATCCTATTTATAGAAGAATGGCGGGACACTATTCATTATTATGCAATACTATACAATAAAATATTCTAATAAAATAAAAGTTTTATATAAAATATAATATATTCTATTTATAATCTAATAAAATGAATAACTTTATATATAATATAAAAAGTATTATGTTTTATAGAAAAAGTTTTTTGTTTTATTATAATTATAATAATAATAAAACAAAAATTGAGATAATTTTCTACCGACGATTTTAAAAATTGAGTAAGTGGGGGTCCATGTAATAAGCCAAACTTACAACAAGTACTTCATAAAACCCCCTCCATTTATCACAATTCACTTGGCTTTACTAAACACATTTTTAATAAATTTATTCATCATTAATATTACAACTTACAATATTAACAACCAGATCATTCCTAGGAAATAGGGGGCTTTCCGATAAGAAACTTCTCCTTATTGGCGCACAATTAGATGACTAAACCCCTTTTCTCGACAAAATTTTCTAGACATTGTCAATAATGCAAATAACAATATAAATAACTTTGTCGTCTCAATTATTGATTTAATAATATAAAATATTGTGGAGATGATACTGTGAAAATAATTGAATCAATAATATGATATATTATGCAGCAGCTACTGTTGCAATAATTGAGTATAACTGATTGACTTCTTATGTAAGCATCAATAATCAGAGATACTGTGCAATATTGTGTCCTACTGTGCAACCACGCATATTACTGTACTTTTATCACCCGGTATTTCAATAGTTGAACGGTAAAAGTTTGTGGTTATTTTATAAAAAGTTATTTCTGTCACTTTTTAAATCTGACAGTAATTCTGTTGTGGGGTCCACCAATGATTGTGTCGTCGTACGAATATTCCCTAATAAAACGAATATTCCCCGACCAAATGAATATTTTATGACAACTTGCTTACTTTGCAAAATTTGTAAATATTACCCATAACTATAACATTATATCAAATCCGCACCTTATTACTCAAAATGATATTTAGAGAAAATGAAATCTTTATTCATAAAAGTTGGTGTCTTACACAAAGTATATGAGATATTTTAAAATTAATTCAAAATTGATTTGGTTCGTTTTGCCTTTAAAAGCCATAAATCTTGGAGGTATAAGTATCTCTAACATCGTTTTCTATTTTAAAAGTTCAATTTCAAATTTTAAATATGGTCATTGATACTGCCAAGTGTAATAATAATAATTATACTTTAAGGCTATGTTTATTTGTAAGAATTATATTTGTAATAGGCATATCATGTATACGCGTGACTTGATAACTAGTATTAGGTGTGTATTACATAAATTGTTTCGATAAAATTATAACTTTATTTAAAGTTCAATTATATAATTAGTACTAATGAGCTTTTGATTGAATAATATAACAACTCATTTAAAAGTTTCTAATTAATTGTGATCATTTTTTAGTGTATAAACACATTTAAATTATATTTTATAATATATTATTATTGGTAAGGGTATAATAGTCCAAACGATATTTTTTTATTCAATTCTTTAATTAATCTTGAAAAAAACAAACATAATATGTGATTATTTTAAGTTAACACATGAATAATTTCATAAAAAACAAACACGTGGTTAAGATTATTTAATCCTAAAATTAATAGCATTGAGAAATTATTAATAACATATTATTATAGATAATTTTATTACTCCCTCCGTCCCAAATTAACTGCTCAGTTTTGACTTTTTAAAGTCAAATTGACCATTTTTAAAACTAATCTTTTTATTATTTTTGCTAAAATATAGGTAAAAAGATTATAACCAAAAGAAAGTATATACAATTTATTACTAATCCTAATTTTTATAATTTTAGAAATATATTTATATATGCTTAATTATTAATTCTAAAAATAGTCAATTTGACTTAAAAAGGTCAAAATTGAGCAGTTAATTTGGGACGGAGGGAGTATTTTATTTTTTTTCTTAATATACGTGAAAGAAATTATTATAACTTTTATTTTGAGATGGAGATAGTATATTTTTTATTGCTAGATGTGAACGGGGAGAAATTAAAATATAAGTATAATCACATGAATCCTAATCCATTAAAATGTGTGTCAAATTGTAGTTATATTTAGTCTGACAATATATTTTTTGTTCTAATATTTTCAACAAAGTAAAATATCTCAAATAAATAAAAAAACTTAAAGATCGAGTGCAATACCGAGCCATGCACGTGGACGACTGTGCACGCAATTAATATATATATATATATATATATATATATATATATATGGGAAAAATGTATGTACACAGCTGTGTATTACACAGTAGGCTATTGCGACGATTTTTTGGGCTATAACGACGGTTTCACCCGTCGTCATAGCTATTCTGGGTTATAACGACAGTTTACCGTCGCTATAACCCAAAAAATCTGTCGTCATAGGCCTACTGTGTAATACACAGCTGTATATATACATATAGGCATATATATATATATATATATACATATAGGCATATATATATATATATATATATATATATATATATATATATATATATATATATTCTTGGGGCCCTGAAAGAAGTTTGGCTTTAATTGATGGATTGACCCCATGTACTCATGTAGCATGTGAATTAGACAGCCTCTTCTTAAAGTCGTGTGAACTTTTGTTTTATATATTTGTTACAAAGGTAATGGACAACCTTTACAGCTAAACGTCGCAACAAAATATTCTTCATAATTGAATAGTAGAATAATTTTAGAGAATTGATATTTTTATAAGAAAATTTGATATTTTTATAAGGTTTCATTTATATAAATGTGGGTCCTGTTTATTATTTATGTTAGGAGAGCTTTATAGAAATATTAATTTTTTCTTATAAAAATATCAATTTTCTAATTTTAAAAAAAAATTGAAACCACCAAATCTAAATTTAAAATTCAAAATTAAAAATTTAAAATTCAAAATTCAAAATTCAAAAACTTTTTATAATTGATTTAATTTGTCCAATTAATGGCCACGCATGTGCATACGCAAGTGGGGACTGAGGAGATATTTTTTATTTAGCCTAGCAATTAATGTGAACAAGTTTATATATATATATATATAGAGAGAGAGAGAGAGGGAGATGCTAACTCATCATTTAAGTTATTTTTAGCCAAGAGATGAAAGGATTAGAATGCTTTGTTGCTTATGATATTTGTTCTACTTATAAATTCTCTCACACTCGGAATCCTCTCATCTTTCTTTATCCTCCGCCTGACGATTTTTCTACTACTCAAAACCCCATCTCTTGATTCTATGTGATAAAAGAAGATTTTTTGTTTTCTGTTGTCGTGATTCTGAATTATTTCTTTATTACATGAATCATGTATTATTTTTCACAACAGATTACAAATCATTCGATGCACCTAAAATACTACTTACTTCTGACCATCAATCCCGTCGTGCGAGATTCCAATGACGCAATTATATGTACAAATCATGTACAAAATTGCCTTATCAGATCGAACACCCCTTTCACCCACAACACCCTCTCACATAGTTTCCTACTATTGTGAATAAACACCACACTTTATCACCCGAAACACCTCCTATCTAATTTTGTATTGTTGTAAACAAATTAAATACAAAATTGTCCTATCAGATCCAACACACCTTCCACCCGAAACACCTCCTAGACATATTTTATGTTGCACAGAATGGATTACAAGTTTCATACTCATTGTTTCTCAAAATTACTATCCTTACTCATATGCAAAAAGTTACTTAAATTCCTTTATTCTAACCTATTGTCCGAATTCCGATCAAAGATCGTCCTGATGAAGATGAAAATAATATTCTATTACAATGCTTGCGAGAAAGAATTAAAGTTATTTAATTTAAAGTGGTTAATATTACCAAAGTAAAAATAATGTTATAAAAATAGTAACTATCATTAAATGTATATTTAATGATTTCACAACAATCATTAAATGTATATTTACCTTGGTAGTATCATAATTTTATCTCTTACAACATCAATATCTTAATTTAAAGTTCAAAAAAAAAAAAAAAGAGAGCGACAAAAAGATTGTTTGTATCCAATTTATTTTGTGCAAATTGTAATTTTTTTGCTCATGTTAATTAATACTATATGATTAATGGGTTATGCATGTATCTTTTATATTGTTTTGACATATACTTTTGTTTTATCTTTTTGTTATTCAGTCATGTATATCATACCGCTTTAAGGAATATTTATTTTCGTAAGAAAATATACTTATTTACATAAAAATCTTCGCATATATAGAATGTATGCTTCGACACAGCCATATAGGTATTGCAAGTGGCGCAAAATTTTTTTTGACTCTCAAATAATTAAGATTCCTTCGGTTTCATATTAAGTGTCGTTATTACATAAATCACACATATTAAGAATATTATTATTTTGTAATTAATATAGGTCCCAATTTTCTATATTTACCCCTTATGTGTTGGTAGTCTCTCTCCTCCAATTAAGGTGCAAACTAACGTTTATCTCTCCTTAAATAAGATAGAGAGATAATAAAATGGAGCAAACAATATTTTTATAGGAATAAATTTCTTTGAAAAGTGGAGAGGAATTAGGTGTTGTGTTTTTATGAAAATAAATTTACTTGGAAAGTGTTGCATTTGAAAAAAGAGATTTAGGGATAAATCAGGAAAATATGAGAAAATTTCTCCTAAAAATCTACAAACGACACTTAATTAGGAATCAATTTTTTTCTTTAAAACAACACTTAATATGGAACCGAGGGAGTATGATTTATTGAAACTGAAATTTTTATAAAATTCAGTGATTTAAATGTTATTTGGATACATGTAAAAAATAGAATTGTAGAGAATGTACAACCCTATTTTTTATATGTATCTAAATGACACCTAAATTACTGAATTTTAATAAAAAAAAATTAGTTTCAATAAATCACATTAATTATTTGAGTCATAAAAAAAACTTGAACCGGTAGCAAGATCGGTCCCCACCCGCCGGTCGCGGTAGAAGAACTGTTATACTACCTCCGTTCCTAAAAGATTGTCGTTTAAAGTTTTGACACATGCATTAAAAAAATATTATTTACCAAGTAAAATTTGTTTGAAATTCCATTACTACCCCCTTATGGGAAGTTGAAAACTATTAATACAAGAGAGAAAATTTATTGGGACAATGAGAGAAGGTAGTGGTAATATAGGAAAGTAAATAATTTATTCTCCTCGAAAGTTGTAAACGACAAACTTTTTGAAACAAATTTTTTCTTCTAAAACGGCAATCTTTTAGGAACGGAGAGAGTATTTATTACTCCCTTCGTCCCATGATAAAAGTCCTTATTACTATTTTGGATAGTCTAATGTTAAATGTTCACTTTCCTTTAATAACCAAACTTTTACATATTTTTTCGATTATACCCGTAGCATTTAATATCTCATACTTTTCTTATTATAATTCTCTCCATATTTAATAAGTATAATTAGTTATGTGCTCAAAATATTTTGAATTGAAAAGCTAGAAAGTTACTCTTTCACCTACATTGAAAATAATTAATAATATATTATTATGGACAATTTTATCATTTCATTCCTCTTTTTAATATGCGTAAAAAGTTCACCAGAATTTTTATCATGAGACGGAGGGAGTAGTTAGTTTCTGCCACATAGATTAACACCTCCAAGTTCACCGATTTTTTCACTAAACTTTATAAATACTAGGGGCCTGGTTAGAGAATTCAATATAAGTTTCTTTATCTCTATCCCTATTCTATAATATTATTGGGTCATTTTGTATGATAAAAATTTAATTTTTTTCATTATGTACCCAACATGTTTTTTATCTTGATTTCTTAAATAATGATATTTGAAATTTAAAACTTAAAATTTAAAAGTTCCAACAGTCATTTTTTGACCATTTTAACTATTTGACATTTGTATTGGCTTCATGCGTTAGAGCTTGTGATAGATGTAATATTCTACAACCTTTTATTTTTAATTATAAAATCGTTAATAATTTATAAATCTTTTTTGAAGTAAGTATGTGATATTTTTAAATTTAAAATTAATATAAATTTAATCAATACATATTGTAACTTATTTAGACAAAAATACCACTACTTCTAAAATTTATTATTTTTATAATTCTTAACAAAATTATTAAGTTTGAGAATGTATCAAATTGTCTTATAAAAATTAATAATAATCTTATAATTTATAAAAGAGAGTCTAATTTATCAATTGTATTTCATTGTAAAATAAGTTTTATTTTATTTTAAATTTGAAGTAATTTATGGAGTGAGTATTGGATAGATTGTAGATGCAAATGTACATAGGATCAATATTTACTTTTAAAATTTAATTTGTGATTTTTTAAATTTAAAATTAGTATGATTCATTTAAATTTTAAAAATAATAAAATTTATAATTAATAGTACTTTTATAATATTTATAATTATATTGACATGAATTAAATAAATTTATATCAATTTTAAATTTGAACGTTTGAAATTAATTTTTAAAAAATAAGTATTAATTTTATAATTTAAAAATAAAGATGAGTTGGATAATAATTGATGAGCTGTCTACTTAAATGAGGGTGTGAAATGTCATTTTGCATATATAGAGAGCGGTCTTTTGACTCTCTCATCCTGAGGAGTAAAATCTTATATAGAGATTAAAATAGAGAATTAAATAAGGATAAAAAAATGTTGAATAATAATTTGTTGATGTATTCTTTAAAATTGGGGATAGAGAATTTATTAGAAAAATTATTATAAATGCTCTTACTATTGTTGCGTGTATAATTAGTTTTAAGAACTAACATTTTTAACTTGGAGGATAAAGTAAAAGGTTATTAAATTCAAAGGTTAAATATGAAAACTTTTAAACTTGAAAACTAAATTTGTAAGTTTGGTGAAGTAGGTAGTTCTCGCATTATAGGTGAAAGATGATTGAATTGATAATTTTCCCTTTTCTTTTGGGATATATAGAAGCTAAATTAATTGGTTTTGTACTAATTGTCTAATTGAGGGAATGACATCCCAACATTTCCTCCTAATTACAAAAAAAGTAATAAATAAATAATACAGTGGGTACTAAATATATACTTAGGAAATTGTTAAATTCACAATATTTTTTTTATTTTTACAGTAAAAGTGTCACTGTAGATGTATAACGACAGTGAAAACCGTCGTTATAGAATCTATAGCGACACTTTTGTTGTGGAAATAATATTTTCTATTATAAATTTAACAATTTCCATACAGTTATTGTAAGTAGACCTAACTAAAAGGGACTAAAATAGCAATAATTTTTTGTTACAAAGATTAGATACAAAATAAAGTAGATGATAGTTATAAGTTATATCCTCATTTTGTATTCATTTTTTTGTAGTCATATTTTGTCGCGATAGCATTATCAAAAAAAGGATAGAGAAAGAAGAGAGAGAGAGAGAGAAATTAGAGTGGAGAAAAAAGAAAAAAGAGGGACTAATATTTGGGTAAAATTTATTATTAGCAGCGTTGTTGTTAGCATTATAGTACTAGTTCTGAGTAGAAATTTCAATTAGGGTTTCAAATAAAACTTTACATGGAAATTTTATAATACTATGTTATTAAGGGATCAATAACATCTATGAACTTAATATAAACAATTATAATAGCCAGTCTCTTCTTCTTTCTAGTCATAAATCCTTATCTTTAAAATTTTTGATCAGATTTAGGAAAGGTGTCTTACTTTTTTCTGAAGAGAACTTCACTTATGGAGGTGGTTAGCATAAAATTAACTTTTGTTAATTGACTAATATAATATTAACACGTAAGTGAGAGGTGATCTCTCTGCGTATTAATACTGTATTAGTCAATTGACCAACTTATCATAAAGTTAACTTTAAGATAACCGAATCCCTCACACATGTTTTTTTATTATATTTTTTTGTGTTATTTTTATTTTTCTAATATTTTACTTTATCCTCACGTGGGATATTTTTTTCTCGTGATTTGAGATTTGTTTTCTTTTTTAATTGGAGTTCTTTTTTCATTTTTGATGTAAGTAAAAAGAATAAGTCTTGGGCGACAGGATTTGAGCCGGATTTTTTTTTTTTAAAAATGTCTCCCAAATAATTTATAAGATTTATTGGAACTGGAATTTTTATAGAAAAAAGTGTTTTGGATATCATTTGGATACACGTAAAAAATATGTCTGTACAGTCTGTACAGACATATTTTTTACGTGTATCCAAATGATATCCAAAACACTTTTTTCTATAAAAATTCCAGTTCCAATAAATCTTATAAATTATTTGGGAGACATTTAAAAAAAAAAAAAAAAATCCGCTCAAATCCTGTCGCCGTAGAAGGACTGAAGTAAAAATATCCACCTAAAGAATGTACGTCCCTCGACTGTCGACGTCTGACGTCCCCCAGACGAGCGACATCTCCAGGCAGACCCCTTGGGCATGCAACGTCAGGGGCGGATCCAGTCCCTTAGTTTAGTGGGGTCAATTTTTTTAAAATAAAAATTTATAAAAAAAATAAAATATAATAAAATAAAGGCAAAAAAGAATGTGAGAGACATTGTAAATAATTGTGTGAGCTATCATATAAAATCGAGTTCGTTTTATGTAATTGAATACACTTCCTCCCATGTTATGTATAAAATTGTATTTTATAATTTTTTAAAACATTGTTATTATAAGAGACCTCGTGCAAGAACGTGAGGTGTCCCTCATCTCTCGTGTCCTCTAAAATAAATTAAAAAACTAAATAATATTATTAAAATATTATTTATAATATCATTTTTCGAGATTTCATTGCTTGAAACTATTGCAATGATAACCTCATTTCAATAGATACAAAAATATCATGTTCAATATAAATTAATAAACAATATAAAAGAGTGGAGTGTTAGTGTTAATAAAAATTTGAGATATTTAATACTCCCTCCGTCCCAAATTAATTGCTCAGTTTTGACTTTTTAAAGTCAAATTGACCATTTTTAAAACTAATCTTTTTACTATTTTTGCTAAAATATAGGTGAAGAGATTATAACCAAAAGAAACTATATACAATTTATTACTAATCCTAATTTTTATAATTTTAGAAATATATTTATATATGCTTAATTATTAATTCTAAAAATAGTCAATTTGACTTAAAAAAGTCAAAACTGAGCAGTTAATTTGGGACGGAGGGAGTAGGTTTTAGTCTAAATTTTTTTATTTTCACTAAATATTTTATAAAATTAAAAATAAATAAAAAATCAACTTTTCAAAATTTAGTGGGATCAATTGACCCCACTGCCCCAAGGGTAGATCCGCAGTGTGCAACGTGCTAAGCGTGCATGATGTCTTCCAAACAAACGTCACCCACAGACCCTATTAACTAGAAAAGTAGAATGATACTGTGGCGGGGCTACAAAAACGTTAACCACGTTGGACAACTTCTAGAGGATTCTAGATAAACTAAGGTTGTATTTGATAAACTTGAGAATTAAGATCTGAATGATTATGATGTCTTAATAAATTAGATCATCTGAATGGTTATGAGGTCTGAATCTAAAAAATTGTTTGATAACTAAAAAGTAAGTTGTTTCTTAATGACACTATTTTACCATTTTAAAGGGTAAAATTTTATTTAATAGTTTTAAATATTTAATTTAATAAAAATGAGTGCATAATATTGTTGAATATATTTATATAAAAAAAATTTATCAAAAAAATTTCATTAAGAGGTACCTCTTAATTATTAAGATTTTATTTTCTGTCTTACCGATTAAGAGACATTCAAAGGTAACAAAACATAAAACAAACATCATCATGCCTCTTAGCGAATAAGAGGCAATTCATTAAGAGGCAATCAGATATAAACAAACAGCACCTAAGGATCCTGGGCAGACTCTATTAAATGATATACTTCTGATTGAGTACGATTGGGAAATATAATCTCATGTTTACTTGTGAATCCTCCAAAATAGGTCCACACAACTCATTCTGAGTCGTCAAATACATAGTACAAAATTCAAATACAACTTTTATTAATACAACTGTCGTGCAAAATACGACAACACATAAGTTGTGAGTTTTAATACAAATATTGTCTCGTAGACAATATCCACACTTAAATAAAGTCCTCATTATAATTATTGTCATACTATTTTACAACATAGTGATGACTACTATAATAACCATCTTGGACCATTACTCCACTCCTCGACTAGTCTCAGCTACATTATCGCCTCCTAAGAAGAACAACGGAACCAAAAGAAAAAGGGTGAGCTCAACTAACCCATTAAAGAATATTATGACTATGATAATATAGAAAAAAATTATCCTTAGTACTCAACAGGGAAAAATCTGATAGAATACAATAGACAACAAGTTTTAGATCAACAACTGCAGCGAAAATAACAATCCATTTAAAAAAGTCAAGTAGAGTATGATGTCTACTATCTTCTACAATTTAAAAGCCCATCATCAATATTTTATCCCTGTAACACCAATCAATAATTATTTCCAATCAATGAGTTATCTATGCACTACGGGCCAAAGATAATCGTTTGTATCACCAGTGGTCATGATCATGCCAAACATCTGTCCATCTATGCACTACGGGCCAAATATGACTTTCACCAAAAACCTTTATCTGTAACATCAAAGGTCATGAATAAACTAATACACAAGTCTTGGTCATAATCATACCAATCAACAGTCCATCTTTGCACTACGACCCAAAGATGGCTTTCAGCACAATATAAACATAAGGATGATGACAATGATATAAAATATCAATCAAGTGAGATCAAGGATAAATAGTAGAGATTTATCATTCAATTTATCCAAAGTTCTAGAATATTCAAATTGTCAACATGATCACCAATTGTGGAGTAAAATTCAAGAATGATATTCATGTATAAAAAATAATTTAGACAGAAAAGAATGAAGTAATGAACTTCTATTTATAAGAGAACAGATTAAATAGTAATTGATTCACGAACGATCCATGTGACGCCCCCAAAATAGGTATTCACCACACCCATTCTGAGTCGCCAAATACATGGTACAGAAAGCAAACTACAACTTCAATAATATAATTATCGTGCAAAATACGACAACATATACTGTGAGTTTAAATACAAATATTGTTTTCTAGACAATATCAACACTCAAATAAGTCCTCATTACAATTATTCATACACTATTTTACAGAAATAGTGAGGACCGCAAAAACATCTTTCTAGAACCATCACTCCATACCCCAACTCGATCTTGTTATGTTCTCACCTCCTGAGAAGAAAAATGGAACAAAAAGGAAAAGGGTGAGCTCAACTAGCCCAATAAAGAATATTATGACTAAGATAATATACAACAAATTATCATTAGTCTTCAACAGGAAAAAAATTTGATAAAATATAATAGACAACAAGTTTTAGATCAACAACTACAGCGAAAAAAAACAATCTATTAGAAGAGTCACGTAGAGAATGAATTCTACTATCTTCTAAGATTTAAAAGTTCATCATCAATATTTTATCTCTGTAACAACAATCAATATACATCTTTAATCTTTACCAGGGCAGACTGCAGAATGGGATTTTCTTTCCTTGCAGCTTCTTCCGCAGCTTCGGATTCAAGATGTTTAGGGCGTAAATGCCCAAAAATAGCATTGGCATGTACATGTTCAGTATTATTCAATCAATCTCAGATATCTAACCTAAGCATGAAAAGAAGTATGAAGATTGGGAAAGTTCTTTACCTGTGCTATATAGCTCATGCCTTCATCGATCAGATCCCCGATTGAGCTGTTGCCGAATCGGTGATTATCAGTTTCCCGGACAAAAGCATCAAAAAGTTGGAAGGGGAAATTGGCATTAAATCGGGGCCATAGGGTCGGCGATGCCATGGCATCATTCTGAAACTCGTGGGATGAAGGCCTTAAAGGAGATCTCATGGTTAGTTCGGGAGAAGGCACATGTTGATCGTGAGTTGGAGAGGGGTCCATGTAAATATTTTCAGGGGATGGAGATCGGACAGGAATAGGTTCACATGTCGGTGAGGAGGCAGATGCTGAACTTGGGTAACTGTCAGATGATTGTTTTCTTTTTCAGGAAAGTATGGGAATGGGCCCTTCATCATCAGAGACCTGTATCTCCACGGGGACTACCGGGGGCAGATCAGCTGAAGATGAAGGCACTCAAAGCTCTTCGGTGGTTAAAGGGGTGACTTTGGTTCTTAGTTTCTTGACTCGAAGGAGTCGTTTCCTATCATCTACGGGCAGATAGAGTAAACTTCCTCTAATTGGTGCATGATTGACGGTCGGTTCAGGATCTGGGATGGGTTCAAGGTCTGTTGGTGTGGGAATCGATCGGAGTTTTCGGATAGCTCTCTTTTTTCGACGGGGTTGAAGGGTCTCTTCTGGTGGAGGAAGGTCATCAGCTTCTGGTTCATCTATTTGAGGTTCAGTAGTGGGTGTTTCAATGGGTAGATTGTCTTCGGGTGTAGCTTCTATCAGTGGAGTTTTAGCAGCTTCCGAAGATTTTCTAGACAGAAAATCATTCATGTCCTTTACATCCGAAGATGTGGGATTAATCAAAGACACTGCAAAAATCAGAAAGCCATATATCAAAAGCTACATCAATTCATATTTCAGATAATTATGCAACAAAATACTTCAAAACTTACATTTATGGTCATACAACCAGGCTTGCTTAGTGAGAAGCAAGTAGTTCCATTCCTTCGAGGGGAAGTTCTCGAAGAGTTCTATCATTTCACTCACCCTTTCTTCTGGGATGTCTCCGAAATCGGCAGGAACTTTTTCATCAATGGCCCAGTTCGGAAAGGATGCGATCTCTGGTCCTTTGATGAAGAACCACCCCTTATGCCATCATTTGTTGCTAGAAGGGGTAGAGACCAAGGAGCGTCTCTCAAACTTCTCTCCTGCTTTCGGTGATTGTTTACCCAAAACCTTGAATCCCTTTTCTCGGGATTGTGCAACCTTGTAGACAGTGAAGAAGAAATTGAGAGTGGGTTCTACTCCAACTTCATAACAGAAGGCAATGAAGTTGAGAATGTGGATGTAAGAGTTCAGTACTAATTGGGCGAATCCAACGCCAATGAACCCTAGGAGGGTAATCAGGAAAATATATAGAGGGAATCGAACTCCCTTCTCGAGGAGAGTCACAGGTACATCCGTCCATCTTTCCGGTTGTTGATACATTTTTCCTCCGACCTCAGAACCCTCACCTGGTGGGTATCGGGGATTTGATATCGAGTCTGGATCCTTCGTAATTCGATTTCTGTTATGTCAGAAGGAGTATTGACATGAGAGTAGCGTTCCTTATTCCTAAAGAATTCAGAGGGAGTAGGGTTGGATTTTGGAGGTGGATTCTTGTTTGGAGTAGCATCTTTGGGGTTGGAGCTTGAAGCTACTTTTTTAGGGTCGGGATTGGGTGGAACAGTAGTGATTGGAGTTATCGATTTGCAGTAAGGAAGAGAGATCGAGAGAGAAGAAGAAAGCTCAAGAGTCTAATATTTCAAATTGACAGGTAAAATTGTCAAATTTAGTAAAATTTACTTTTTATACTGACGGTTACACAGTACTCGAGGGCGGCACATTAATTATTAGTAATGATGCAAAATTTGAAAGGGTAGCGTCCGGGATAAGTTTCAAGCATTTTTCAGATTGAGCCTTTTGTGTTGGACTTTCGGTCTTATTTTATTTCATTTTATGGATCATACCGGATGGGTTTCAATTATTTTCATCATGGACCATTTTACAGTTTTCTATTAAACAGTTTGTTTATTAAATATTGGGGGGCAATGTTGGGTCATGATATTTCACCTTTTGGGCCGGATAGATTGGGCCGAGTTACTTGGTTAATCTACCGGATCATTTCATTTGGGCCCGGTCAGTTGGGTCATGTTTGTCAAGACTTTAGAGTATTGGGCCTAAGTCATTGGACCGACCCACAAAATATTTAAATATCTCCATCTTTGACTTGCAATGATGAAAAAGGATAGATGTTTACCGAGAGGTCTGCAAGACATTAATGTGGATGAAATTATAGTCGACCGGCGGTAGAGGTAGAAACAGTGCAGAAAAGGTGGCAGTCTGCATGCAGTTGGCTGAGATCACTAAGGAGTGGGGGGGCTGTGTCTGACAGTAGTGTGTGGCACGGTAAACTGGGTTGGAGAGTATATCATAACAAGGAAGTCTTCTAGTAAAGGTAACTGATAATTTTATCTCTCTCAATACACTAGATATTTTATCCTCCATTGTTAACCTTGTGATCGCCTGTACTGACTCTCACGCCTGAGAAATCCCCCGACGATCGAAGCCGTCAAGCTTTTGGTGTTGATCGTGTTTATTATGCAGGATCAAGACGTCTTACGTGATTGGGACGTGGCAGAAGATCTTGACGTTAACAAATACTATATTTGTTTTTAAAAAATTATTGTTTAAGATTTTTACACATGAATTAAGAAAGTAACATTTATCAAGTAAAATTTGTTTAAAATTTTATCACTACTCATTTATGGGAAGTTAAAAACTATTAATATAAGAGAGAGAATTTCTTTGGACGATGAGAGGAGGTAGAGGTAATATAAGAAAGCAAATAATTTATTTTCCTCGAAAGTTATGAACGACAACCATTTTAGAACAATTTTTTTCTTCTAAAACGACAATATTTTAGGAACGGAGGGAGTATTAGTTATTACTACATCAGTTCCTAAAAGATTGTCGTTTAAGGTTTTTGTACATGGATTAAGAAAGTATCATTTATCAAATAAAATTTGTTTGAAATTTTATCACTACCCCTTTATGTAACATGATAGACACTTTTATAATTATATTATATTTTGTAATTATATAAATATATGTAATATGATTGACACTTTTATAATAAATAAATACGGAGAGAATAAATAAATACTGTTGACAGTCAACAAAATCATATCTAAGCAAAGAATAAGATACCCTTTATTTTAGTGGCCGGCAAAGCCCATGTGGATAGGCAACCAAGGCAGGTGGATTGGCAGTACTGTGTGGTCTCTTTCGCCAAAGTATTCATCGTTATTATTTCTGCAATAAAGTTAGCAAGCTAGCTAGGGCACATGATTTGACAAAAATAGTTATTACATCCGTTCTATAATAATTGATTTTTTTTAAAAGTTTTATTTTAAATTTTTTTATAATTTTTTTTAAAAAATATATTATTTATTTTTTTATATTACCCTAAAATTCTCTTATTGTTTTAAAATTTTTTTTCTTTATATTAATAATTTTCAAATTCCCATAAAAAGATCATGGTGAATTTTCATATAAATTTTAATTATTAAATGATAATATTAAATAATTTTTTTAATATTAATATGGTTAAAACGACTATTACGATGAGATGGAGGTAAGTGAGTATTTTTTGCGGACACAATTTTCTATACAAGTAGTACTCACTTTATTCCATAATAATAATTTTTTAAATTTTTTTATTTTTTTTATCATTTATAACTTTTTAAGATAATAACTTATTTATTTTTTTTATCTCTTAACTTATCACATTGTTCCAAAAAATTATCTCTTATATTAATAGTTTTTAACTTCTTATAAAAAATAGTGATAAAACTTCACATGTATGAAGCTAATATGAAAAATAATTTTCTTAATCTATATATATGAAGTTAAAACGATAATAAGAAATGGAGAAATATAACAATTAACGAATTATTATTTTTCTGTGTCAATTTAAGATAAAATTTAAACTTGCACACTACTTTATGTTGCACTATATCTGTAAATATATTGGATAAAATTAAAATTTTATACATTTAGAGGACAAAATAAAAAAAATTAAAAAAAATAAAATTAAAAAAGACAAAATAATAATATACTTAAAATTATAAGGACAAAAAAAATTAAAAAATAGGGGGCGGGGCGTGAAACCAAAAGTGCCATGAGCACTTTATAAAGTACAATTTAGGGGTGAGCATGATGTGATTTGGTGCGGTTTAAAATTTAAACCGCACACGAAATCGCTTAAGTGCGGTTTAAAAAATTCAAAATCGCACATGAAATCATTTGTGATTGGTGCGATGCGGTTTGGTTTCATTTGGTGCAATTTCAGTTTCAAAACTAATTGAAATAACAAACCCGTAAAATAGTTAACAATATCAATCACACAAATGTATTATGCAGTGAACACAATCATGGAACTAATTTAGCAAAATAGATCCAGACATCAACAATTATATGGTTAATTAATACTATATTATCACATATGATTAAGGAAATACCAAGTCACTCTTGATTTGCAAACATAATTGATACTCCCTCCGTCCCAAATTAATTGCTCAGTTTTGACTTTTTAAAGTTAAATTGACCATTTTTAAAACTAATCTTTTTACTATTTTTGCTAAAATATAGGTGAAGAGATTATAACCAAAAGAAAGTATATACAATTTATTACTAATCCTAATTTTTATAATTTTAGAAATATATTTATATATGCTTAATTATTAATTCTAAAAATAGTCAATTTGACTTAAAAAAGTCAAAATTGAGCAGTTAATTTGGGACGGAGGGAGTACTATTTATTCTTCATTTAACCCTGCAATATGTCTTCTAAAATAAAATTAGGAGAATATTTTATAGAAGAGAAATTTTATTTACTTGTAGTAAATTTGAGAAAACATGATGATTATTTGGTGCGGTTTCGGTTTTATGCGTGCGGTTTTGATTAGTAACCAAACTGAAACCGTAAATTTGATTTTTCAATCCACCTAAAACCGTCACATATGTCGAAATCGTTGGTGCGATTTTAATGACGTAATTTTAATTAGTACGGTTTGTGCAAGTTTTGATACAATTTCAGTTTTAATTTGATTCTTTACTCAGTCCTAAATTACATAGATATCGGTTATTAATATTTACAAAGTTTGTATCTATATCATAAAGTATTCTGTTTTGAATTTCAAATACATGGCACCAATTTTGAGATATTACATTAAAACTCTAAATACTGCGTTTTATATAAAAAAAAAAACTTATAAACAAACAAAAATTTTCAAATGTCTAACAAATGCTTCAAAAACTAGTAAACGACCAATCACTATACAAAAATAAGTTAGTGATTGGACATAACATTTTTGCTAAAAGGAGTTGCTTCCTCATTTTTTTCATATCCCGTAACTTTATTGTTTTATAATAAAATCATTATGTTTAATGCATTTCGTCATTTTACCATTTATTAATTAAAAGTACATCGATTTTAAGATAATTGTCTCAAACTAATTGTGATTTGTGACAACTACATGTACGTACATTTATATATATATACATATAGGGTCTCCATCCACAGCAACCGGTTGTTGGGGAGCAACCCCTTTTATCTAGCCGGTACAAGCTGTACCGACTTATAAAAAAAAAAAAATAATTCTAAGGCCGGTACAAGTTGTACCGGCTGGCCAAAAAGGGGTTGCTCCCCAACAACCGGTTGCTGTGGATGGAGACCCATATATATATATATATATATATATATATATATATATATATATATATATATATATATATATATATATATATTTTTATAAGTCGGTACAACTTGTACCGGCTAGATAAAAGGGGTTGCTCCCCAACAACCGGTTGCTGTGGATGGAGACCCTATATATATATATATATATATATATATATGGGGAGCGATCCATAGCATTTATATACTATGGGATAAAAAGTGGCATATAGGCTCTAATCCGTACGTTTTATAGATGAAAGGCTGCGATTTAGTATGAGAAAATACCGTCCGTTAGTAATACTAGCGGATGTAATTAGTATAAAATCCGGACAATTAAACCCCTCATTAGTGAAATTAACTATGACAGAACTTGACTATGGTCCGCTAGTATTACTAGCGGAATATAAACAGAAGGCACATTAAGCAACATGGAACATGCGGCAAGCAACTAAGAAAAGTATATACTTTTATATAATATTTTGCATTTAAATTGTGTATTTTAGATATTTTTTATAAGAAACTTTTTTACTATATTTCAGTTTTTGTGCTTTATATAAAAAATAATATATATATCTTGCAACAAAAAAAATATTAATATTTTTATTGTGAGCCGACACAATAATAAATTACCCTTTGATTTATATTTATACTAGTCATCTATATGCACACACCAAGTTTGTGAGGGAAAAAATAATTAAAAATCAGATTGAAAACTCTATGTACGTCTATATATTCCAAGTTGAAAACTCTAATTGTACATCGCCAGATGAACTATTTAATTAATAAATGGATGGTGTCTAATCCACCATGTGCCTTCAGTTTATATTCCGCTAGTATTACTAGCGGACTATGGTCAAGTTCTGTACTGTATAGTTAATTTCACTAACGAGGAGAGGGGCTTAACAGTCTGTAAATTTTACTTTAAACGTCCGCTAGTAATACTAGCGGACGGGTAGTTGTAACTTCTGATTCCATCCTTTCATCTATAAAACGTACGGATTAAAGCCTATATGCCATTTTTTATCCCATAGCATATAGATGTTATGGATCGCTCCCCTATATATATATATATATATATATATATATATATATGTTAATGTTAAATTTTGTACGCCTGACGAAATCACCAAAATAACATGTCAAAATTGTGCTAACGGTTTATGGAGTAGTTGATTATATCAAACTCACGAAATACATTCACACAAACATAAATAAAGAAATATAAAGTATGAACACAAGATTTACGTGGAAACCTAATTGGAAAAAAACCACGGGGGGGGGGGGGGGGGGGGAGTAACCCACTATCATAATATTGGGAGCGCTGGCGGAACCAGGGGGCCAGGGGGCACCTGCCCCCGGTAGGTTGGTACTAAGGTTAAGGTTTGGAGAGAAAAAAAATGATATTTACATATATTTTATATCTTTTCTGTATTTTTTTATAGGTCCTGCAACTCAATGTGAGTGAAAAACGTAAATTTGAATTGTCTAAATAATGACAAAATGTTTGCAAATAAAAAACATAGAGGCTATTTTGCTTTGTTCAATATAAAATTATTATGAACTTTTTAAAATCAAATTAAGATATTTTTAAACTCTAAATTAATATAATTTTTTTAATTTTAAAAATTCTGAGGCATATGCTTTCAATAGTCAAAATCTATTAAAAGTTGCATGAAAACATAATTTATTTCTTATTTGATGCATTAGAAACTCCAAAGTAGCCTTTAATTTAATTAATGGGTGATATAATAAGCATCTCAATTTTTAAATGCATTCTTCTCCAGAAAAACTCCAAATTAACCTTTAGTTAATATGTAATCAAAAAATCTTTGTTAAGAGATTCAATCAAATATGCTCATTTCTATATTCCTACAATTTTTACAAACACATTAAATTATTATATTTTTTCAACAATTAAAAACGAGCAAATTTTGAGACGTTTTTAAACTATACAGACTCGCATGATACAGTTACCTCCTCTTAGTCGTAAAACCGAAAGAAGCACTTCAAGCGCCAATAAATAAAATTTTTTTACTGATGTATTTTGCCCCATATGAAAATCTTCTGGTTCCGCCACTGATTGGGAGTACAAGTTGTGTATATAGAGGGAGTACAAGTTGTGTATTTGTGTTGTATTTCTTGTGTATGTTGTCTCTTTCAAATCTTAACTTGTAGCCGTATATATAGAAGTCACCTCCATCCGCATTCAACTAGGAGAAAGACTCCTTTTATAGAATCACCTTATAACTACTGAATCCCATTAGGAGTAGGAGTCCTCATTAAACCTCCTTATCCCACCAAATATGGGCCATCACCAGATCCAGACCATTAAATAGATTGGGTTGCACCATGGCTAGACCCAAATAATCACATCCCAACATTGCCCCCCAGTCTCTTATTTATAAGGAACTTATAAATGAGAGAGTATACAAATTTATCACAACAAAAACGACCATATTTGCCGAAGACAAAATATCACACCTGAACTCCATGTGCCAAACTAAAATTGTTGGCTGCTCATATTGTCGCCTCACTACTCTTGTTTACTCCTAAATAGATAAACAATTGCCCTTATAATATTACTACTAAGAACCAACCTTATACTAACCTTATCACTATCGAAGATATAAAGAACCAACCTTATACCAATTGAACCAACATTATACCAACCGAACCAACCTTATCACTACCGAAGATGTGACGCCCCCAAAATAGGTATACAACACCCATTATGAGTAGCCAAATACATGGTACAGAAAGCAAACTACAACTTCAATAATACAATTGTCGTGCAAAATACGATAACACATACTGTGAGTTTAAATACAAATATTGTCTTCTAGACAATATCCACAGTCAAATAAGTCCTCATTACAATTATTCAAACACTATTTTACAGAAATAGTGAGGACTGCTAAAACATCTTTCTAGAACTATCACTCTATACCCCGACTAGATCCTGCTATGTTCTCACATCCTAAGAAGAAAAATGAAATAAAAAGGAAAAGGGTGAGCTCAACTAGCCCAGTAAAGAATATTATGACTAAGATAATATACAACAAATTATCATTAGTCTTCAACAGGAAAAAATTTGATAAAACATAATAGACAACAAGTTTTAGATCAAAACTGCAGCGGAAACAACAATCCATTAGAAGAGTCAAGTAGAGAATGAGTTCTACTATCTTCTAAGATTTAAAAGTCCATCATCAATATTTTATCCTTGTAACAACAATCAATATACATCTTTAATTGAATATTCATCTTTGCACTACAGGCCAAAGATATTCATTTGTATCACCAGTTGGTCATGTTCATCTCAACACGTGTTTATCTTTGCACTACAGGCCAAAGATATTCATCATTTAATCATTCATCTTTGCACTTCATGCCAAAGATATTCAATAATATCATCATTAAGGATTGAGGATGATGAAAAACATTTTAGAGAACGAATCCAGTGAGATAAAAGGACAAATATTAGGGACCCGTGTTACAGTTTATCCAAGATCACTAATACTTCATAATAACCAATTTTGAAGCAGAATTCAAAAATAAAGATCAAAACATGGATACAATCAAAAATATTATCCATAATAGACATCTTGGATAAAAAGAAATTTTTTTATTTTTTGGTGAATAACGCCATATTCGTGAATAGTGCCGTATACGTGAATAATGCCGTATACGTGAATAGTACCGTATACGTGAATAGTAACCCCGACACAAAAAGTTCTAAATTTGATTAAAAAGTTCAAACCAATAATTCGGCATAATGATATTGAAGAAAATAATATCATTTAAGAAGAAAATAACATCCCTTACCTCAAAGAAACAGTACTTCAAAATGAAAGGTCGGAAGTGATGCTGAATGAAACTTGTACTGAACATCAACTCTCAAAGTATCTAAATACTCACAAAATACGCTCGATAATATAGAGAGAGAAAGAGAGAAAGCTTATGTTTCTGGTGTGATTTTCAATTCTAACTTAGCTCTCTATTTATAGGAAAATGTTAGCACGCCGAAGCAGATTTGACCTGCTACCTGATGGCTTTACCTGCTACTATTGTCACCCACCACATTTAAAATAAAATTCAGCACATTTCTTCACCAACCACAAGTGGGGCCCACTCAATTCTAGAATTTTCCACCAAAATCATTTATAATCCTAATTTTCGAATCAGTCACCTCTTAAAATTTATAACAAATCATACGTTCATTTTTAACGGTTCAAAATTTGTGGACATATACTCAACTTATATATGTATAATATATCCAAAAATTACAACGATCTAACAGTCGGATTAAAAATTATAACTCACCCAATATATCGTAAAAATACTGATTTAATTTTTTAATACCTCCATTCCGACAAAAATACTGATAAAATACCTCAACATTAATTCCTTCAATTACAACCACATAAAATAAATAAATCCATCATTTATATCAGCATCAAATAAATATTTCCTTATCAATAATTAATTATTCACAAATAATATTACAGAATCACAATAATGACAACCAGACAGTTCCCAAGAAAGAGGGGGCTTTCCAATAGGGTTTTCTCGTTACTGACGCGCAATTAGGTGACCAAACCTCTCCTTAGACAGAACTTTCTAGACATTACCAATAATACCATCTAATAATATTATTCAAATAATATGAATTATTGATATGATAATGAGAAATACTGTGCAGTGACAATTATTGAAACAACAATAATATAAAATATCAACGCAACAATTATTGAATCAATAAAATAAAATATTGAACAGTAATTATTGTAACAATTATTGAGTAGTGCCTTCTTACGTAAGGATCAATAATTCAAAAATACTATGCAATACCGTGTGATACTGTGCAACCACGCATATTACTGTATTTTTAACCACCGGGTATTCCAACAGTGTTAACGGTAACAACTAAGCCGTTATTTATAAAAACTCATACTTTGTCATTTTCCTTCATCCAACCATTTTCTGTTATGGGGCCCACAAATGGTTGCACTGTCGTACGAATATTCTCCGACAACAAGAATATTCCACGACCAAACGAATATTCCCCGACAGAAATGAATATTCTGAACCACTTGCTTATTTTGCAAAATTTGAACATTTCACCCATAACTAAAGCATTATATCAAATTAACACTTTATTAATTTAGAATAATGAATAGAAGAAAATTCAATTTTATTTATAATAAGTTAGGGTCTTACAACCTCCACTCCTTATAAAATTTTGTCATCGAAATCGACGTACGTACCTGGTGTTTCGAATAGGTGAGGGTACCTCGCTTTCATTTCCGATTCCAAATCCCAGGTCATTTCTTCAATAACATAGTTCCTCCACAAAACCTTAACTTGTGGTATAACCTTGGTGCGTAGGACATGTTCTTTCCTATCCAAGATTCTAATAGGTACCTCCTCATACGTTAAATCCTCGGCTATCTCGTCTGGTTCTAACTCAATAATATGGTTCGGGTCTTTCACATATTTACGAAGCATAGATATTTGGAAAACATTGTGAACACGAGACATACTTGGAGGTAATGCGAGTCTATAGGCCACATTTCCTATTCGGTCAAGAATCTCAAATGGACCAACAAACCTTGGATTGAGCTTTCATTTCTTTCCAAATCTTGTAACTCCCTTCCATGGAGCAATATGTAATTGTACATGATCCCCAATATTAAATTCCACGTCCTTTCGATGAAGATCAACATAACTCTTTTGTCGATCTTGTGAGGTTTGAATACGTTATCGAATAATTTGGATCTTTTCTGTAGTCATGCGTACTAATTCTGGTCCCAACAATATTGCCTCTCCCACCTCGTTCTAGCATACTGGAGAACGACACTTTCGTCCATACAACGCCTCGAATGGAGCCATGCCTATACTTGTTTGATAACTGTTGTTGTAGGAGAATTCCACCAATGGTAAATACTTATCCCAACTTCCTTTAAAGTCTATGACACAGAGTCTTAATAGATCTTCAAGAGTTTGAATAGTCCTCTCTGATTGTCCGTCCGTTTGAGGATGGTATGCCAAACTGAATTATAAATTCGCGACCATAGCTTTCTGCAAGCTAACCCAAAATCGTGAAGTGAATCTTGGGTCACGATTCGAAACTATGGATACTGGTATGCAATGCAATCTCACAATCTCGTTCACGTACATACGAGCAAGACGTTCAAGGCAATAAGTTTCACATATAAGCAAGAAATGAGCAGAATTGGTTAATCTATCAACAATAACCCAAATCACATCTATACCTTGAGAAACCTTGGGAAGACCCATAACGAAATCCATAGTAATGTGTTCCCACTTCTATTCCGGAATCTCAAGTGGTTGTAATAGACCCTTTGGCACTTGATGCTCTGTCTTTACATGGTGACAGGTTAAAAATCTCGAGATAAACTCCGCGATCTCTCTCTTCATATTGGTCCACCAAAATGTATGTTGAAGATCATGATACATTTTAGTACTCCCAGTATGGATTGCAAATGGGGTATTGTGTGCCTCCATCATGATTCTATTCTTCAAGTCAGAATCGTTAGGAATGCAAAGTCCAGAGTTAACTCGAAGTATTCCGTCTTCATTGATTCTTGCTTCTGGAATAGCTCCTTCTTGCACTTTGTTCTTCAAACGCATCAGCCCCAGGTCCGTAGCTTGAGCAGCTTTATCTTTTTCGATTAAAGTCAGTTCTACTCGTATATTCACCATCATCATATGGGTCCCTGGAGTCTTTAATTCTATCTCTATCCTTTAAAAGTCATACAAAATAGGCCTTTGCGTTGAAAATATCGTACATGTACTCGCATATGATCTTCTACTTAATGCGTCAGCTGCTACGTTCGCTTTTCCAGGATGGTATTGAATAGTGTGATCGTAATCTTTCAACAGCTCAAGCCAACGTCGTTGCCGCATGTTGAGTTCTTTTTGGGTGAAGAAATATTTGAGGCTTTTATGATCCGTATAGATCTCCACTTTCTCCCCATACAAGTAGTGTCTCCATATCTTCAACGCGAAAACACTGCTGTCAACTCTAGATCATGAGTAGGATAATTCCTCTCATATTCTTTGAGTTGTCGCGAGGCATAGGCTATGACTTTCCCATGTTGCATGAGAACACATCCTAACCCTTTGCCTGAAGCATAGTTGTATATAACAAATCCATCCAAACCAGATGGTATTGCCAGAACAGGTGCCGAAATGAGTCTCCTCTTGAGCTCTTGGAAACTCTTCTCGCATTCCTCATTCCATACAAATTTTGTATCCTTCCGAGTCAACTGAGTTAACGGAGTAGCGATTCGAGAAAATACTTCCACGAATCTCTGATAATAACCAACTAAGTCTAGAAAGCTACGCACTTCGGTCATCGACTTTGGTTGCTCCCAACTTTATATTGCTTCAATCTTCGCCGGGTCAACAGATACTCCATGTTTTGACACCACATGCCCAAGAAATGCTACTTCCTCAAGCCAGAACTCGCATTTCTTCAGCTTGGCATATATCTTGTTTTCACGAAGCCTTTCAATTATCAGCTTCAAATGGTGCTCATGATCTTCACGACTTTTGGAATAGATGAGGATGTCATCAATAAAGGCAACAACGAACTGATCCAAATATTCCTTGAATACACGATTCATCATATCTATGAAAGCAGCAGGAGCATTAGTCAATCCAAAAGACATGACTAAGAATTCATAATGCCCGTACCGAGTTCTGAAGGCAGTCTTTGGAATATCCTCAGTTTTAATCTTCAGCTGATGATATCTAGAACGAAGATCGATCTTTGAAAAGAATTGTGCTCATTGTAATTGGTCAAACAGGTCATCAATGCGAGGTAACAGATACCTATTCTTGATGGTGACATGGTTCAATTCTCGGTAGTCAATATAAAGTCGCATACTCCCGTCTTTCTTCTTTACAAATAAAACAGGAGCACCCTAAGGAGATGTACTAGGACAAATGAAACCGATGTTTAATAACTCATGTAGTTGGACTTTTAACTCCTGAAGTTCAATAGGAGCCATTCGATATGGGGTTTTAAAAATGGATTTTGTACCTGGTTCAAGGTCAATAAAGAATTCAACATCACATTCTGGGGGTAGACCGGGAAGTTCTTCAGAAAATACATCAGGAAATTCTCTAACAACAGAAATATTATTCAAATCTGACTTGTCTTTATTCAAATCCATAATATGGGCTAAGAAATCTTGACATCCATTTTTCAATAAACGAATAACTTTGTGGATTGATATGATAGTGACTGATTTTAGTGGTTTAGTTGTTTGAATTCGCATAACAGGTTGGTTAGGAATATGAAAACTAACAACCTCACGAAAATAATCAATTTTGGCATGATGAGTGGTTAACCAATCAATTCCTAAAATTACATCAAAAGCAAGCATCTTTAAAGAGATAAGATCAACAGGTAATGTGATAGTGCCAACTTGGATCAAGCAAGATTTATAAACTGTAGATGTAACGAAGGTTTCACCCATTGGAGTTTAAACAGATAAGTTAAAGTCCAATTTCTTCGAAGTCAAGTTTAAACGTTGAGCACAAGCAATAGAGATAAAAGAATGGGTAGAACCGGTATCTAGTAAGGTATAAACTTCACAAGAATTCAAGATTAGCTTACGCGTGATCACCTCGTTCGGGTTCCTCACGTTTTGGCGAGTCACGACAAACGCTCTTCCAGGAACCGCTGATTTTGACTTATCCGGGACAACCCTTGGAGACACCATCCCCGCTGAACTTGGTTTTGCTACAGAACATTCCTCAGCTATGTGACCTTCCTTTCCACAGTTATAACATACCTTGGATTGTTGTGGACAGTTTGGGCTGATATGTCCCTCTTTCCCGCATTTGTAACATCTAACTGACGGTCGTTCTCCTCCCCTAGAATTTGTTGTTGGTGCTGGTGCTGCTGCTGATGTCTTCCCATCATTGTTGAATCTCCTCTTTCTGAAATTTTCACTTGACTCACCTCTCCTATTATCATGGCCACGATTACCACCTGAGTGGTTACCGCCTTTGTCCGTATTTTTCCCTCCTCACTGGTTATCATTGCTCTGATGACTGCTGTCACCGGTATGACCCTGGTTGTGGTCCCTCGGTTGAGTATACTCATTATCTCGCTCTAATAATTGGGCCCGGTTGACAACATCTGAATACAGAGAAAATTTATGAGAGATAAGGTATTGACGAATCTCGGGTTTTAGACCTCTCGGAAACATCCACGTCATACGTTCCTCATTCTCTACCAAATGAGGTGCAAACCTGGATAACTCCGCGAACTTCGCCTCATACTGAGACATCGTCATGTTGTTCTGTTCCAGTTTAATAAACTCTACCTCCTTCATATGATGAATACTTTCAGGAAATTACTTGTCATTGAACAGTTTCTGAAATCTTTCCCAAGACATGTTGAGTGCGGCTGACTGGGTACGCTTCACAGATTCCCACCAGTAATCTGCCTCTCCATAAAGGTGGCGAATGGAACCGTTTGTTCCTCCATGCATCCCAAGACATAGAATATCTTGGTTATTTACTTTACCCACGTTTCTGCCTTAATCGGATCGGGCTTTCCCCAGAAATCTAGTGGTCCCAACTCTTTGAACTGCTTATCTGTGACAGACCGCGCGTTGCTATCACTTCCACCCGTATTTTGTACACGAGTCTCCCTCGTCTAATTTTTCATGAACTGCAAAAAGCTCCTAAACATTCCATCATTCATCGTTTGCTCGGTAGCTTTGTTTACAGGAGGAATATTGCCTTCCTATTGCACGTTCTCCTGGTTTGTGAATAAAGGTTGTTCTACAGTCTCATACACTCCTTTGTTAATGTTCTCAGCAGCCATTCTTAAATACTGCCATAAAACAAGGGTTAATTAAACAAATTAACATATCACATAATATCCCTATATTATGCCCGATCAACAAATAAGCTTAGATAGGACACACTAGCGAATGATATACTCATCTCTCCCCTCCTAGTTCTATTTCCCTATCTCCGCCAGAGACCATATCCCTAAGCTTTGATACTAACTGTGACGCCCCCAAAATAGGTATACAACACCCATTCTGAGTCACCAAATACATGGTACAGAAAGCAAACTACAACTTCAATAATATAATTGTCATGCAAAATACGACAACACATACTGTAAGTTTAAATACAAATATTGTCTTCTAGACAATATCCACACTCAAATAAGTCCTCATTAAAATTATTCAAACACCATTTTACAGAAATAGTGAGAACTTCTAAAACATCTTTCTAGAACCATCACTCTATACCCCGACTAAATCCTGCTATGTTCTCACCTCCTAAGAAGAAAAATGAAACAAAAAGGAAAAGGGTGAGCTCAACTAGCCCAGTAAAGAATATTATGACTAAGATAATATACAACAAATTATCATTAGTCTTCAACAAGGAAAAATCTGATAAAGCATAATAGACAACAAGTTTTAGATCAAAACTGCAGCGAAAACAACAATCTATTAGAAGAGTCAAGTAGAGAATGAGTTCTACAATCTTCTAAGATTTAAAAGTCCATCATCAATATTTTATCCTTGTAACAACAATCAATATACATCTTTAATCGAATATTCATCTTTGCACTACAGGCCAAAGATATTCATTTGTATCACCAGTTGGTCATGTTCATCTCAACACGTGTTTATCTTTGCACTACAGGCCAAAGATATTCATCAGTTAATCATTCATCTTTGCACTACAGGACAAAGATATTCAATAATATCATCGTTAAGGACTGAGGATGATGAAAAACATTTTAGAGAACGAATCTAGTGAGACAGAAGGACAAATATTAGAGATTCGTGTTACAGTTTATGCAAGATCACTAATACTTCATAATAACCAATTTTGAAGTAGAATTCAAAAATAAAGATCAAAACATGGATACAATTAAAGATAGTAACCATAATAGACACCTTGGACAAAAAGAAAAAAAATTTATTTTTTGGTGAATAGTGCCGTACTCGTGAATAGTGCCGTATATGTGAATAGTGTCGTATACGTGAATAGTAACCCCGACACAAAAAGTTCTAAATTTGATTAAAAAGTTCAAACCAATAATTCGGCATAATGATATTGAAGAAAATAATATCATTTAAGAAGAAAATAACATCCCTTACCTCAAAGAAACAGTACTTCGGAATGCAAGGTCGGAAGTGATGCTGAATGAAACTTGTACTGAACAGCAACTCTCAAAGAATCTAAATACTCACAAAATACGCTCGATAATATAGAGAGAGAAAGAGAGAAAGCTTATGTTTCTGGTGTGATTTTTAATTCTAACTTAGCCCTCTATTTATAGGAAAATGTTAGCACGCCGAAGCAGACTTGACCTGCTACCTGATGGCTTTACCTGCAACTATTGCCACCCACCACATTTGAAATAAAATTCAGCATATTTCTTCACCAACCACAAGTGGGGCCCACTCAATTCTAGAATTTTCCACCAAAATCATTTATAAACCTAATTTTCGAATCAGTCACCTCTTAAAATTTATAACAAATCATACGTTCATTTTTAACTGTTCAAAATTTGTGGATATATACTCAACTTATATATGTATAATATATCAAAAAATTACAATGATCCAACATTCGGATTAAAAATTATAACTCACACAATATATCGTAAAAATACTGATTTGATTTTTTAATACCTCCATTCCGACAAAAATACTGATAAAACATCTCAACATTAATTCCTTCAATTACAACCACATAAAATAAATCCATCATTTATATCCGCATCAAATAAATATTTCCTTATCAATAATTAATTATTCACAAATAATATTATAGAATCCCAATAATGACAACTAGGCAGTTCCCAGGAAAGAGGGGGCTTTCCTATAGGGTTTTCTCGTTATTGGCGCGCAATTAGGTGACCAAATCTCTCCTTAGAAAGAACTTTCTAGACATTGCCAATAATGCCATATAATAATATTATTCAAATAATATGAATTATTGATATGATAAGGAGAAATACTGTGCAGTGACAATTATTAAAATAACAATAATATAAAATATCAACGCAACAATTATTGAATCAATAAAATAAAATATTGAATAGTAATTATTATAACAATTATTGAGTAGTGCCTTCTTACGTAAGGATCAATAATTAAAAAATACTGTGCAATACCATGTGATACTGTAAAACCACGCATATTACTGTATTTTTAACCACCGGGTATTCCAACAGTGTTAACGGTAACAACTACGCCGTTATTTATAAAAACTCATACTTTATCATTTTCCTTCATCCAACCGTTTTCCGTTATCCAATCGTTTTCCGTTATGGGGCCCACAAATAGTTGTGCCGTCGTACGAATATTCTCCGACAACAAGAATATTCCACGACCAAACGAATATTCCCAGACAGAAATGAATATTCTATAACCACTTGCTTATTTTGCAAAATTTGCACATTTCACCCATAACCAAAACATTATATCAAATTAACACCTTATTAATTAAGAATAATGAATAGAAGAAAATTCAATTTTATTTATAATAAGTTGGGTTCTTACAAAAGATATAAAGAAAAAACCTTATACCAACCGAACCAACCATATCACTACCGAAGATATAAAGAACCAACCTTATACCAACCGAACCAACCTTATCACTATCGAGGATATAAAGAAACAACCTTATACCAACCGAACCAACCTTATACCAACTGAACCAACCTTATCACTACCGAAGATATAAAGAACCAACCTTATACCAACCGAACTGACCTTATCACTACCGAAGATATAAAGAACTAACCTTATAACACCCCAACATTGCCCCAGTCTCTTATTTATAAGGAACTTATAAATAAGAGAGTATTCAAAAAGTCTCCGCGGGATTTTTTTCCTCGAGATTTTCATCCTTGGGATTTATATCCTCGGAATTTTCATCCTTGGGATTTATATCCTCGGGATTTTTATCCTCGGGATTTATATCCTCAGGATTTTTATCCTCAGAATTATCATCTGTAGAATGTTCATCCTTTCGGGATATCAAAGCCTTCTCGAAGGACGTTTGTCCGACCTTATATCCCCTCCAACCTTATGCCGCCATAATATCTGTCCCGACCCCTGTGGGAGGCTTCGATCAGATTTTATATCTGCTAAAAGTAAACAGCCAAAGATATGATGAAACCGGTGTGGCCCAAAGAGGAATCGCCAAAGAGATTGTCAAAGTGGTCCGAACCTAACTTCATCTGTTCCCATGTGGTTGGCAGATGTTGATAGTGACGAAGGACAATGAAAACTCTTATTTAATATGTGGAGGTGATTGCTCACTCCCCTCTATTTGTGAAAGTTAAGAGCCACACATATTCTATCTGAGGCTTGTTATTCTCCCGACGATCAGTGTTGATTCCAGGTGCTAGTTTTATTTTGCTGAAGCCGATGGGCTTGGATTGCCTTGGTTGGCTTCGAGAAGCATATAGAAGATGTTGTTACTGACTCATGACATAATAGGCCCAAACGAATTATTGTCGCTTACGTGGCAACCCTTTTTAGAATCATAGCAGAAATGCATCTTTTACTCACCTGAATCAATAATCAAAGTGATTAATGCCATGATTTAATATATACCACCTTTTATGATATAAACGATGTAACGTGTAAATTAATAAATACTCGATTACAATCATGCTTCAATCAGTGATTTATCTCTTTTGGTGAATCAGTGATTTTAAATCAACACTAGAACAAGTGTCTTGGTTCCCACAAACGGCGTCAATGTTAACGTCAAATTTTGTACGCCTGAAGAAATCACCAAAACAGCAGGCCAAAATTGCGCTAACGGTTGATGGAGTAGTTGATTATATCAAACTCACGAAATACATTCACACAAACATAAATAAAGAAATATAAAGTATGAACAAAAGATTTACGTGAAAACCCAATTGGGAAAAAACCACGGAGAGAGAGAGAGAGTAATCCACTATCATAATATTGGGAGTACAAGTTGTGTATATGGAGGGAGTACAAGTTGTGTATTTGTGTTGTGTCTCTTGTGTGTGTTGTGTCTCTTGTGTGTGTTGTCTCTTCCAAATCCTAGCTTGTAGCCGTATATATAGAAGTCACTTCCATCCGCATCCAACTAGGAGAAGGACTCCTTTTGTAGAATCACCTTATAACTACTGAATCCCATTAGGAGTAGGAGTCCTCATTAAACCACCTTATCCAACCAAATATGGGCCATCACCAGATCCGTACCATTAAATAGACTGGGTTGCACCATAGCTAGACCCAAATAATCACATCCCAATAATATATATATATATATATATATATATATATATATATATATATATATATATATATATATAATATTGTAAGTTCAATCATTATTTTAGCCGAGAGATGAAAAGATCCTAGTGCTTTTTGGCATGTGATAATCTTATACAGAACAGTGTATGCTACTTGTTCTAGTTGTAAATTCCATCCACATAAACCATTTTATCCTTAGAATCCTATCATCTTCCTTGATCGACCACCTGACCATTTTTTTACCCCAAGCCTCCCCTTGATTCTATGTGATAAAAGATGTGAAGCCCCCAAAATAGGTATACATCATCCATTTTGAGTCGTCAAATACATGGTATAGAATATAAATACAAACTTAAATATATAATATGAGCTGTGAGTTTTAATACAAATATTATTTTCTAGACTGTATTCAAACTTAAAATCAGTCCTCAATACATTTATTATCACACTATTTCACAGAATAGTGAGGACTACTAATGCAAACATCTGGACTGTCACTCCGTTCCCCGACTAGTCCCAGCTATATTCTCATATTCTGAAGAGAATAATGAAAGCAAAGGGTTAGCTCAACAAGCCCACTAAGAAATATTATGACTAAGATAATGCAGAATAAATTATCCTTAGCCATCAACAGTATAACAACTGATAGAATATAATAGACAACAAGTTTTAGATCAACAACTGCAGCGGAACAAACAATCCATTAGAAGAGTCTAGTAGAGCATGATATCTACCATCTTCTATGATTTAAAAGGTTTATCATCAATTTTATCGCTGAGACTCAACTTAATAAATAATCCACATCACTGAATTATCCATGCACTACGGGCCAAGGATATTCATTATTATCACCAATTATTATGTTCATCTCAACAACTGCCCATCAATGCACTACAAGCCAATGAGGACTTTTACCATATCATTTGTAACATTACAGGTCATGATTATACCGAATGATTCCTGGTCATAATCATATCAATCAACAGTCCATCTATGCACTACGGGCCAAAGATGACTTTCATAACAATATAAACATGAGGATGATGACAATGATATAAGAATTCAATTAAATGAAAGAAAATGATAAATTTTAAAAATTTATAATTTAATTTATCCAGAATTCAATAAAGTCAAAATTGTCAACATGATACTGCTTTGTGGAGTAAAATTCAAGAATAATTTTGTATCAAAAATGATTTGGACATAAAAGAAATTAATTTTTGTCCTGAATAGTACCCCGGGTGAATAGTACCCAAGTGAATAGTTGTGACGCCCCCAAATCTGGGTCCCTTCGAACCTCGAATCCAGTCCACCACGATACTACTATCGTCAAACTATTATATCTTTTATTCATAACTTAAATGGATATAACCTTGCTTATTACAATTTAGAATATAAATTCCTTCCATTTCCAGGATCTGTGTAATGACCCCAAACTTTTATAAGTTTCAAATATTGGTCATTTACCATTCCTGTCTTACATCACATTCGATGTTATAAAAATATGCGGAATAATTTAAACTTTTTCAATCTCCCTTGAAAAAATAATCTTTTATTGATTTCTTAACTTGAATCACTTACCATTTCCTGAATCAAATTACTCTATGATTCACTTCATTCTATTTCCATATAAACCTTTACATCTCGATTCGAATTTCTCTATGTATCACATAGTACATCTTAACAGATATTACACATTATAAACTACTACCATGTACGTCTACTAGAACCTAAACATGGTTCAAGAGTATATATTTAAATAAATGAATCAATCTCCTTCGATACTATTGAAGTCTATCAATCAAGTATCACATAATCTTTACTGTGAGTCCTTAACATGCAAAAGTGGTTATTTGCAAGGGTGAGCTCGACAACCAGCAATTCTAACAGTTTTCATGCAGCACATAGCATATAATAGCATATTCAGTTCATGCATTCATAATCAATTAATATTTACTACGCATGTTACTTCACACATAACATGCATAGAGATTTAATAACATAAGCATATCATCAAAGATCAACTTTCACATTTCATACATATTTCATATGCATTTCATATATCAACATTTGTATAGCATAATATAGCTCAACTAACAGTTATCGAATTCATATAACAAATAGGAACTAAAAGACTTACCTGATTCGTAGTTTATGAACTACGACTTAACTACTTAAAGCTTATCTGCACTTCGTGTATTCCTACATAGTTATATAATCATGGATTTACATCCATTAGTCACATAATTCATGCATTCTCAATGTAATACTATTGTTACATTGTTCTTTAACTAGGTTCATAAAACCTACACTTCACTTTCTCATCATACGCTTAGAATGGCTAGGTATATCTAGGTATACCTTAACCACTCGTATATGACATCAACATTCATATATAGCTACTGCAAACTTGACTCACTAGGTGTTCGACACATTTAAAACTCATAGGTAAGTTCAAACGTATGCATAAACATCTAACTTAGTTGTAACTTCATACCACATCATCTATTCTATATTCTCATAGCACACATCAGTTGGTAATACATCACAAATTCAAACAACGTGTCGTTGATTTATATCGTGAAAACATTCCTTTGGACTTTAACATTTTGAAAGTCTTAATTAACATTCATCTTTATCACATAGCATGCTTCCTAATACATTATATAGCATAGTGGTAACATATTGCAATTTAAAGTAATCATACCAGCATGCTTCAAACATCAGATTAAAAACAGAACTTATTCAAAACTGCAGGATGGCGCAGCTGCGCCCTGTCTAGGCTTAGGGACGGCGCAACTGTGCTATCCCCTGGCCAGACCAAAACTGAGCTTTGCACTTCCTGTTTTCAGTCCATACTTTAGTACACTTAGACACTTACACTTAACATGCATACCCGCTAGAGGTCTTTTCATACTTGTATGACCACTTCAAGTTTAACCTTATATGTTAGAGACTTTAGTTTAGGATTTTCACGAAATCAAAACTAAATAGGGTTATGTAATCATGAGGTGTACTAATTAGCCTTATGTTATCATAAAGAGGTCACATAATCTTTACTACACATGCTTCATACATATCCATATCTATTACTCGTAGCTAACATTGTTTAACACTTTAAAACATACTTTAACCTCATGCTTGGTTCGCTTCCATTATGTTTAACATATACACTTATGTTTAAAGACATAATGAAACATAACATGGCATCTCGAGCCTTGAAAAGCTAGATACTCATATAATGCAACCTAAGTTCAAAAACATTCTTGAGGTTGCCCTTGAAATCATTTTTCATGAATGATGCAATATAACACATATAAGTCATATCTAGGGATATTATAGACATAACATGACTTATAAATCCTTTAGAATCTAGATATCCACGTGATGCAACTAGATTTTGAAAATATGTTCTAGTTTACTTTTGAAACCATTGTAGACTTGAACAATGCCATTCAACACATATAACATAACTTCAAAGCTCTAAACATACACAGTCAAGTCATGTTATCATGCTCGCAAGGTCAGAGTTTAAATCATGTAGAAGTCATGCATGTTAGTTCACTATGCTAAGCTTTTTCTTGAAAAACTTCTCTAACACAAAGCCTAATAAGGTGGTCATGCTCAAGGAACTATGAATCATATACCATGTTCATTTATGTGTGAAATCAGTTATGTATATAGACCACTGATGAGTGAGTTTTATACACATGAATTGGATACATTCGGGCTTAATTTATTGTTGTTCTCAAGTCTTTTAGGATGTTTTTATGTGTTTATGTCTATTCATGCATGTTTTATATTGTTTTGTAGGAATTAGGACAAAAGGTACTTGGATCGACGTTTGGGGTGGCAAGATTCGCGTTTTCGGCTTGCCATTTACATAGTAGTCACTTCAGAGCCAATTTTACTATAGCTCCAGACATTATTTCGAAACACTCAAAGAATTAAAGTTGTAGATCTACTTCTCCTCTTTTCGGAACATCTTTAATCATTGAAATCGGAGTTCGGACAAAGAAGTTATGGCCATTTTCCCAAAGGACGTCGGAGCGAAAAATGTCAGAACTTGTAATAGCGTCGGGGCACTAATTTTAAGCCTATTTATAGCGCCAAGGCGCTATAAGGCAGATTCTCAGCGTCATGAACAGTGCTGGGGTGCTGGGGAAGAGGTTGGGTGCGGCCTTGACGTGTTTTGGGTGAATTTTGACACCTTTTTGACTCCAAATTGGATTGAGTTTGTTCCTAAACTAAAAATTGGACTTGTAACCTATAAATACATGATGTAAGGCATAAAATGAGGAGAGATTTCATAGCTTAGCCTAGATTAAACACTCCTTTAAATTAGAACATAACCCTATTTCTTATTAGTTTTGGAGATTGAAGCAACTTGGAGACCATTGAAGATTCAAAGCAAGAGCGAAAGAGGAGGCTCAAGGCTACTGACAATAGATTATATTCTCTTCCTTTCTCATACTTTTATTTTTAATGTCTATTCAATTGTGAATTCTTGATTTTAATTCATTAATTATGAACTAACTTTTTCATTAAGATTTCAATTGAACTTTTTATGATTATGAATTGATTATTTGATTTATTCTAATTATTTATGTTGAAGTGAATTTTTCATCCTGCTTTGTGCTTATTGATTAATTATCTGATCAGTAATTACCTTGTTACTCTAGAAGGAATTGAGAAAGGAATTCTAGGGTTAGAACTGGGCATGGTGACATGTGACTTAGTTATTTGTACAGTGAATAATTAGGTTTGTGAATAGAATGAGAATATCTATTTGCCGTATGTAACACATAAGGAATTGGGATTGTAACGAGTTTAATTCAATTGTTTTGCATAGAGATATAGGTAAATTAATCTGAGTTAAATAGAAGGCAATTGATCACTCGAGAGAGGGCTTTTGGCATTTGAGAATTCCTGTTAACAATCCAGTAGACATAATAATTGGGATAATTGGATAATTGGTTTATACTTCATAATTGGGGATATTGGAGTCTTAATCCTTATTTATCTGAATTCATTCAAATTTTAGTTGTTTATTTGCTTTCTTTTAGAATAATCTCTTTTAATTGTTTTAATTTAGTTTTCTTAATTAGAAAAATCACAATTTGCGATTGTTTAAATAAAATTGATTTGGTTAAGAGTTATTACTTGGTAATTTTTATTAAATAATTCCTCGTGGGAACGATACTCTACTTTCACTTTATTACTTGTTGGCCGTGTATACTTGCACGTATTCATTGATTGTGAAATCGATCAACAAGTTTTTGGCACCGTTGCCGGGGAATTAATTTAATAATTATTTTCCAATATTAATTTCAATCAAATTAGTCTTAATTTAAACATTTTTATTTTTTTTGTTTTTTTATTTTTAATTCTATTCCTATATTTCTCTCTTTTTAGGAACCATGGATGACTTTGCGTATCAATGGCCATACACGAACATGACTCAACCAAGGGAAGCGGAGATTGACGAACTTGAGAAACTTTCTGCATTGTCAGCACAGATGGATACACTTTCGAAGATGGTCAACGCTTTTGTAGCTCAACGTCGTCAAAGTGTGGCGGTTACTTGTGATTATTGTGCTGGAAATCATATGAGTCAATAATGCACCATCAGTTTTGAGCTGGTACAATATAGGGACGATTATCCCAACAGTTATGTCTATCCCAACAACTTTCATCAGAATTGGGGGTATCACTCGAATTTTTCATGGAGTAACAATCATGATCAATTTTATGCTCCAAGTCCAACATACCCACCGAATTTTTCGTGTTCACCTTCACTACAACAGGAAGAACATTTAATTTGGGAGGAAACCTTGGAAAAATTTATTACAACTTTTGAAAAAGAGTACGAGGAACAAGAAAAAAGATTTAATCAAATAGAGCTGAATATACAAAGCCAAGGTGAGTAAATAAAGAATCTGGAAAATCAATTGGGGCAGATAGCACATGCGTTGAACAACCGTCCTCAAAACACTTGGCTCTATGACATGGATAACGAGACTGATGATGAGCCCGAGCCAAATCTACAACTGGATGAGCCACGAGATGAAAAAGAGGAGACAAGTGGGGATAATGACAACAAGGTCGGTGCAGAAATAATTATGAGAACCAATGATGATGAGCCAATGTTATTTATGCCTCAAGTGCCTTCTCCTCCACAGTTCAAGAGTCCGGTTAGATTTGCAAAACCTTGTCCGCTAGGTAGTCATGTCGTCGACAATACTCTTTGTGACGTAAAAGCGAGTACAACTTCGAAGCCATGGTTCAATGAGTTGGAGAAGATAGAAGAAGAGATTGTTGTGTCTGACAAGCCTCAATGCCAGAATCTATTCGCAGACACAATGGAAAAAACACCTAGATGTTGGACGTTCTTGAATGTGATCTTATCTAAAAAAAGCATGCTAGGTGACTTTAATACAATGGCTATCGTAAATGGGAACCTACCAAAAGCTATATTATTTCTGATGGATGGAGGGTTCCTCAACTTTCGAAGAGGAATTTGATAGCATTGACCAGACAAAGTCAGGCTCAGACTATAAAACAAGCGATTATTGGGAGGCAACCCATGTTTAATTTTTATTTTTAGTTTTTATTAAGTTTTATATTAGTAGTTTTGAATTTGCATTTATTTAGGATTTAATAAAATTATTTCTATCATAGTTTTACAGGTTATTCAAGTCAAATTCAAGTGTGGTGCCCAATTTATTCCATGTGCTTAGCCTATTCTCCAAACTTAGCGGGCAAGGAGGAAGATTGCTATATTTTCAGGGAAGTCCTCTGCTTTAATTTTTTCTATTTCAGTCATTGAGGATAATGTCTAGTTTAAGTTTGGGGGCATTTTAGTGTCGTATTGCATATAGTTAGTTATTTACATTGTATTTCGTTATGTTTTCGGGTTATTTACATTTAGTTTTTGCATTCAGTTTTTTGTTTAAAAAAATGTCGTATTGCATATAGTTAGTTATTTACATTGTAGTTCGTTATGTTTTCGGGTTATTTACATTTAGTTTTTGCATTCAGTTTTTTGTTTTAAATTTTTTTTTTAAAAAAATCGCAAAAATAGTAGTTAGTTTACTATGTTTGTTGCGGTTAGTTTATATTTGCTTGATTCCAACTGTTAGATAGTAAAAGTCTATTTTAGCCAATGATGAGACTGGAGTTAAGTAGATAAGTATAATATTGAATATTCAGGCTTCGATGTGATTTCTTGTTATGAATTTAATCTTTTCCTGTTTGAAACTGGTATAATTAAGGTTAGCACGTTAATAACAGCTATGTTAACTGATTAAGTTTAAATTGATACATAATGGATTTCTTAAGGATAATACTAGTGTGAAGGAATGAAAGACATGAATAGGCGGAGATGACTAAATTTTGATAAAAACTTAATTTTGGGGGGAAAATTTGGGATATATAAGCTTCGCTAAAAAAGAGAAAAAAAAAAGAGAAAAAGAAAAAAAATTTATCGTGGCTAGTTTTGTTTCAGGGCCTTTGTTACTTGAGTAAGTACGCCCGAAGGGGTATCTTAAAACCTAGCGCCCTAAGGTCTTATATGGTCTGGGAGTCGTTGGTCGAAAGCTCCCTAAGGGGTGACACTGTTAGCCTAATGGAATGAGACATTGCACAATCATGGTTAAAAAAAAAAGAAAAAAAAACAATAAAACGGGAAAAGAGAAAAAAGCCCCCGTAATGAAAAGTAAAACATAAGTATCCTGGATTGGACTCTTGAACTTGGTGGATGTTTGACTTTAGTTGGATCTAGCTTGTTCGTGAATTTTGTGAGTTTTCACTGTATGATGCCTTTAAAGAGACCTACTATGTGTTAAATTTGATTTTATATAAGTTAACATTGTTGTGGAGCAGACACGCACTATATCAGTGATAACAGTCTAAGATTTGATGATTGATTGGGAAATTACTGATTTGTTTTAATATGATGTATTATCATGTTTACTTGATTTCTCTAAGGCCGGTTGAATGGACTTGTTTCTGTCATTACTGTTGGATTCGTAGGCATATAGATTAGTTTCATTACATTGTATTGCATAAAATTTTTGTGTTTTTTGCTTGAGGACAAGCAAAGGTTTAATTTTGAGGGTATTTGATGAGTGAGTTTTATACACATGAATTGGATACATTCGGGCTTAATTTATTGTTGTTTTCAAGTCTTTTAGGATTTTTTATGTGTTTGTGTCTATTCATGCATGTTTTATATTGTTTTGTAGGAATTGGGACAAAAGTTACTTGGATCGACGTTTGGGGTGTCTAGATTCGCGTTTTTGGCTTGCCATTTACATAGTAGTCACTTCAGAGCTAATTTGACTATAGCAACGGATATTATTTCAAAAACCTCAAAGAATAAAAGTTGTAGATCTACTTCTCCTCTTTCCGGAACATCTTGAATCATCGAAATAGGAGTTCGGACGAAGAAGTTATGGCTATTTTCCCAAAGGACGTCGGAGAAAAAAATGTCAGAACTTGTAACAGCGCCGGGGCGCTAAATTTAAGCCTATTTGCAGCGCCGGGGCGCTATAAGGCAGATTCTCAGCATTGTGAACAGTACTGGGGCACTGGGGAAGAGGTTGGGTGCGGCCTGGCTGCGTTTTGGGCGAATTTTGACACCTTTTTGACTCCAAATTGGATTGGGTTTGTTCCTAAACTAAAAATTGGACTTGTAACCTAAAAATACATGATGTAAGACATAAAATAAGGAGAGTTTTCATAGCTTAGCCTAGATTAAACACTCCTTTAGATTAGAACATAACCCTAGTTCTTATTAGTTTTGGAGATTGAAGCAACTTGGAGACCATTGAAGATTCAAACCAAGAGCGAAAGAGGAGTCTCAAGGCTATTGACAATAGATTATATTCTCTTCTCTTCTCTTACTTTTATCTTTTAATGTCTATTCAATTTTGGATTCTTAATTTTAATTCATTAATTATGAACTAACTCTTTCATTAAGATTTCAATTGAACTTTTTATGATTATGAATTGATTATTTGATTTATTCTAATTATTTATGTTGAAGTGAATTGTTCATCTTGCTTTGTGCTTATTGATTAATTATCTGATCAGTAATTACCTTGTTATTCTAGAAGGAATTGAGAAAGGAATTCTAGGGTTAGAACTGGGCATGGTGACATGTGACTTAGTTATTTACACAGTGAATAATTAGGTTTGTGAATAGAATGAGAATATCTATTTACCGTATGTAACACATAATGAATTGAGATTATAACGAGTTTAATTCAATTGTTTTGCATAGAGATATAGCAAAATTAATCTGGATTAAATAGAAGGCAATTGATCACTCGAGAGAGGGCTTTTGGCATTTGAGAATTCCTGTTAACAATTCAGTAGACATAATAATTGGGATAATTGGATAATTGATTTATAGTTCATAATTGGGGATATTGGAGTCTTAATCCTTATTTATCTGAATTCATTCAAATTTTAGTTATTTATTTGCTTTCTTTTAGAATAATCTCTTTTAATTGTTTTAATTTAGTTTTCTTAATTAGAAAAATCACAATTTGTGATTGTTTAAATAAAATTGATTTGGTTAAGAGTTAGTACTTGGTAATTTTTATTAAATAATTCCTTGTGGGAACGATACTCTACTTTCACTTTATTACTTGCTGACCGTGTATACTTGCACGTATTCATTGATTGCGAAATCGATCAACAACCACTAAGCTCAAAATTTGCTGAACATGAACTTTAACAAAGTTTGTTTTTAAAACTAAAAGTCATTGTTAAAGATCTTCTACCAAATCATGTTAATCTTAATAAGACATGCTCACATTAGGTTATTATACTTATATATACATGTTACACATGTTTGCATGTTGCCTTAAACCATAATAATTGATCACACTTAGCCAATTCTTAAAACAGCAAGCTCAACTGACTCAGAGGCCGGCGCAGCTGCGCTGCGCCTTAGTTCAATTATGGCGCAGCTGCGCCGTGTCTGGTTCAGGAGCAGAAACAGGCTGCTTCGGCAGAAAACTAACCCAACCATAGAAATTACTCACAAATTTGATTCTAAACACTCATATATCAATTGCAACATGCTTATATGATCATATAACATCTATATAGACATTACCCAACCTCATCAACATACAATTCCATGAAATTAAGAAATTGATATTTCAAGACTCACGAACTCTGTTTTGACAAAGAATGAAATGGAAGCAAGGAAAAAGAATTATACCTTTGTAATGCTTAAATGACTAATCATTCTCCCTTAGACTTCTGATTACAGCTCAAATCCAGCAACCTTACTCAATAGCAACATTACTCTCTCTATATATAACTTATCAGATAAATGAGCAACTTGAATTTGGGAAGATGGGGTTGCCATTTATAGAGGATTCATTACCCAAATTTGGACTTTGCACATTGAATTAAACTACCAGTAGGAAGAAGAAGATGATGGGCAATGAATAGTTGGTAAACTACTCCATCCTCCTCCATTCCTCAGATCATAATAGCAGCTACCACAATGATAAAGAATAAGATAGGCCAATGACCTATTTATACGACAGTTATATAAAAGTGACACTGATATTGGGACAACTTCTAAATCCTCAGCATTTGATCATCCAAGGCTTAATTTGGTTCTTTAATTCCCGTATTATAATATTAAGGTACAATTGTTACTATATTAGAAAATTAAAGATAAATTTTGTACTCATATCATATAATCCATGTACATTAAATACATGCAATAAAATAACACAGTTAGGTATAAATGTCCGGGTTATCCCATAATTATCTCTACTGCTCACATTTTCCATATTACCCCTAGTAATACTATTTAATGATAATGTCCAAATTAATATTTTAATTGGGCTAAGTCTAATTTAATTGGGTATTCCCAACCCATAATCACATTTTAATACCACAACAATTAATTAGTATTAATCATTTACTATCTTACAATAATTAGTATGTACAACACTAATTAATATAATTCTTTCATTCATTTCTTCCATAAATTGTTCCAAAACAATTTTCTTTAGCCACCACATACAATACTAACCTTATGAATAAATCTCTAACCAATACTTACTTATAACTATATTGGTTCTTTTAATCATTTACCTTTCAAATATCAACCCCTTTTAAAATATCAAATATTAATTAACATATTTCTTTCATCCTCTTACGTTAATCATATATGTTAATTCACCATCTTATACAAGTGAACTAATCCTTTCAATAAATTTAATATCAAGCCACTACCACGCAAAGCTTCATAATATAATATTCTATAATATTACTTAATTAACCAATATTTATTCCGGGTTAACTCTTACTCAAATCAAGTTTTGCTAACTTAATTCATTCATGGTCAACTTAATCACCATTTAAGATTTTTATTATCCTTATGAGTCCTTAATACTTATTTCTTAGATTTTAAATTCTAAAAACTGACATTACAGACCGGCGCAGCTGCGCTGGTCATAAGCTTGGTAATGGCGTAGCTGCGCCATACCAAATTCTCAGGCAGACAAGTTCTGCATTAGCAGAACTGAAACCTTACACTTCTAAATACTTTACACATCCTCCTTAAGCGTTAACTCGTCTAATCATAAATCCCCTCTTTGGCTTCACACCATCGGTTACTATTTTCTTTAATAATTTAAGAATCTCACTTCGAGTTTCAAAACTCTATCTCCCTTATTAGTTTAACCAACTATACATCTCCTGTACGGTTTCTCACCACCGATAACACAATACTCAAATATAACACCTACATGCATTCCTTTAATCTTCACTTCTCGCCGTGTATCAATTCACTCAGTAATTCTCTAACCACTTTTAAAGGTATATCGTTTTTCTTCCCTCGTCAACAACGTGCATATATACAAGTCTAAACCTAACACACATCGAATCTTTAATAGTATTCAATATAGTACACTGAGTGGTTTCCCACAAACAACCAACAAATTAGTTTTCGTCTCGTCTACACTGTTTTCAAAGTGAGTTAGATCGGTTACTAATTCGTATATACCTCCGCTCTCTGAAGGAATCGTTTAGCCCAGATCCTATATGTCAACCATTAAAGAGTATGATTGCATTACCTTAGACTTGATATACACTCGTACAAACACTCGAGAAATTGGTGATTATCAAAGATATATTTTAATGTCACCAACTTACTATTATAAAATAATTTCACATAAATTATTTAACATCAATAGATAAATTTTTATCCATTTTCTTACTAATTCATCTCTACAATATATAACAAATATATAATAAGGATATATATTTATTAAACACATCAATTACTTATTATATAGTTCATATTACCCTATGTAACACAATACCACATACCTCGTAACACATTATATATTTTATTTGAACCCTTCACATGCCTTAAGAATTTTATTCACTAAATTCTTATTTTAATATTTTCTAAAAAATTTGGGTTCTTACAATAGTACCCCATGAATAGTACTGTACCCCGTGAATAGTACTCTGACATGAAAAGGTTAAAACTTATCAAGAATGCTCAGAATAATATTTTTATTAAAAGATGCTAGAAGAAGCGCAAATATCAAGGATATTATACTAATTTCAGGAATTATAGAAGCAATACTTATCATAGTAAGTTTAAATTTAGGAATCTAAAATGAACAATATACGAAACTGAAAATGAATTTTCAATTGTCATGCGGTAGTCCGCGTAGACAAATCATTTCCATAATTTAAGAACAAATGAATACAAAAGGTTATTCACCAGGCATACAGTAGTCCGCGTAGACAGGTTATTCCCACAAAATAATAAAGAATGGAATAACAAAAGGATTACACCATGCATGCGGTAGTCCGCGTAGACAGGTTATTCCAACAGAATAATTAAGAATGAAATAACAAACCTTACGAGTATTGAAAGAAATAACTCTCTTCATGAATACGAAAGAAATAATACCCCTTACCTTAGTAGGAGAATGGATACTTCAATAGTGTAGTAACAAGATACTCTTCTTCTTTTTCTCTTATTTTCTCTATACTTTCTCTCTCTATAACTTTGAATGAATTGGTGAAAAATAATGAAGAAATGAGCTTCTATTTATAGGATTGGCAGAGTAAGGGTAAAATAGTATTTTTGCCATAATTTATGACATCCTCGATCATATGACATCATTGCTTACCTCATCGTTTCGATGACATCATTGCTTACCTCATCATTCCGATGACATCATTGCTTACATCATCATAATTCAAATTCAATTTGTTCTCTTCCACCTCATTTTATTTTTATACCATGAATTTACTATAATAATGCTACCATTCAAATTAAAAATCATACTATTATATAATCATATCGTACAACTATAATGTAATTATAACAATCCGATATTTTCTATACAAATAAATTAGAAATTCTGCGTATAATTTTTTTTATTTATTAAAATAAATATGGGAATATGTGCCAAGATAATGTATATGTATATTTGTGACAAATAAAAATTTATTTATTACATGAATAATTTTAAATGATTTTATTTTAGAATTATTGATCATTATAATTTATATTCTATTAATAAATAATTTTATAGTAGAAATATTTTTATTAATTTTTTTCCATGAAAATATAATTATATATTATTTAAATAATATATGAAATGATTTTTAGAATGAATATAATAATTATTTTATTATATGAATTTTAGTACAGATTATTAAGTTAATTATTTTAACTTAACTAATAATGTTAAGTATGACAGATAAATTAGATTTGGAATCCAAACCCTAATTTTGGATTTCGATCAAGGCATGAGAATAATAATATAATATTAATTGTATTTTGATTTTTTCTGTGCTATAAATACGTACTGTATGTATTTGAACTGTCAAGGATTGGTCAATTTTGGTGCAGTATTTGAAAACCCTAGTTTTACTGTGGGAAACCCTAAATTAAAACTCAATTGTGAGTTTAAGACTATTATATATAACGGTGTTATATGATTTTATGATTAATTGGGTCAACCCTAATTAACATTTGAGTATATTAATCTTTGGAAACCCTAATGTTTGAATAATAAATCCTAATTGTGATTTGGTAACCCTAATTTCCAAAATTACAAATCCTAATTGCTAATGTAGAATGTTTAATGCTAATTGTGGACTATAAACCCTAATGATCATGCATAATGTGATTACAAACCCTAATTACAATTTGTTAACCCTAATTTTGTAATTAGAAACCCTAATTATTAATTATAAACCCTAATTGATAAATTTAGCACCTTAATTGCTAAATTTGAACGCTTAATAATAATTAGTAAATGTTAAATCATAATGTGTAGGACCTAAGTGGTATGGTAACCTAACTTAATTAGGAAACCCTAATTATAAATTTTAGAAACTATTTTTATTTTTATTTTAAACCCTAAATGAAAACCTAGAAATTTATTTTGTGCTAAATCTTAGGGTTAAACCCTAAAGGTCAAACCCTAAGGGTATGTCAAGATTACCAAGATTGCCATTAAATTTACAAGGCTATGGACCAAAATACCCTTATGAGCATTCTTTAATAGCTTTCTTGTAGAATGAGCTAAAACTTTAGTTGCTCAACAACTCTAGCAACTCCATTGACTTAAAATTGCCAGCACATGAGCTCTAGATTAGCCAAATACATTGTATATAAGTAATATAAATAGATTGAGAGAGAAAGGGTTGCATTTATTAGCCCATTTTAGCACAAACACTCAACTAAGCCCTCTCTTTCAAAAACCTACTAAATATTCTAGCATTACAGTCCCACAATCAAGCCCCACTAACATCTATATCAAACACAGAAGCTTAGAATCAGAATTGATCATTAAAGATATAAAAACCCTAGCTATAATCAGATCTATGATCCTATGTTAAATGTTATGATTGAGTGTTAAAACATGTTGTTAGTAGTGTATAATGATGATCTGGATTGCTAGATGTTATATCCATAACATCTAGAGGCTAGGATTTGAAGATTTGCAAAATCTGGAAATTTTGTTTTTGATGTCTGACAACCAAATGCCAGGCATTGTAGATCTTTGTTTGTGTTTAGTTTTTGTGTTTTATGTGTTTTATCTTGTAGTATGTTGTGATATCTGTGTACTGAAACTCATATAAGACCAGATCATGCACCATTGATAGTTATTCATGGTTTGACAGCTTATTCCAGGCCTTAGATTTGTCTTAGTGTTAATGTTTAGACTTGAACGTTGTTCAAATCGTGTACCCTGCTAGATACTCTACACAACCAGACATCTAAACTACATAATACATGATCAGATTAATAGATATAAGGTCAACAAAAGCGTTGATCGGCCATGACTTAATTTCCTGGGCAGCCCAGAAACATGAAGAACATATCTGACATCTAGTTTGCTGGTTTGTAACTTTCATTTGTAATGCTTTATGACCCTGTTATTTGTTGTTACATGTAGTGTTACACTAGTCCTGCAGGATCAAGGTATTAGTTTTCCCAGAAACATCACAGATTAAAAATTATGTTTGGTCAAAGTATGCATCTCGAATACTGCTTATGCATGTTCTTGGTGATCAAGAATACCTTAGGCGACAGATTCTGTCGCTAAAGACTTTAGTGACATGCATATTCATTTTAATTATTTTAAATTCCAAAAAATCATTTAAAATAGAAATTAATTTATAAAAATTACAAAAATTATTTTAAAAATTATTTTAATTTATAAAAATTAACTTTTAATAATTTAGCATATTTTTCACAAATAATAGTATTTATTAAATATTATTTATATTTAATTTATTTAATAAATGATTTAAATAAATTGATTAAAAATAATTTTATTATATTAAAAATAATTTTAAATAATAATAAGGCATTTAAAAATATTTTTAAGTTATAAAATACAACTTTCAATATTTAAAGGTGAATTTCATTAATTAATTATTATTAATGATATTAAGGTTATTTAATAATTATATTAAATAATTTAGTTTAAAAATAATTTTATTATTACAAAAATAATTTTAAATGAAAATAAAATATTTAAAGATATTTTAAGTTATAAAATATAACTTTTAATATTTAAAGGATAATTTCGTTAATAATTTAATATTAATGATATTAATTTAATATTAATGATATAAAATTTATTTAATAATTATATTAAATAAATTGGTTAAAAATGGTTTTATTAATTTAAAAATCACTTAAAAATGATATAAATGAATTAAAAATATTTTAAGTTATAATTAATGACTTTTAGGGGGGGGTGTATTCAATTAAGATTTTTAAAGACTTTTAAATATTTTAAAAGTTTGGTTGTATTCAATCAAGACATTTAAAGAGTTTATAAAAGTTTAGTGGTATTCAATTATAACTTTTTTTAATGTCTTTAAAAGATAGGTGGTATTGAATTAAGATTTTTATAAAGTCTATAAAAGTATCTTGGTATTCAAAAAGTCATAGACTTTTTAGATTTCTATTAAATGGTAGAGTTTTACAGACTTTAGAAAAAGAATTATAACTATCAACCCATATCTAAATATTTCTAAAGACTTCATATCTCATCTTAATAAACTAAATAAATTTAAAATACAATTCAAATGAATCCAATATTTCTAATTACTTCACATGAATCCAATATTTCTAATTACTTTATAATCTAGAATAATTAATACTTCTGCTGTACCCACAAAAATAAAATATTTATTTTGTTTTTGTAGTCAACGTACAAAATTCAAAATTTTTAAATTTTGAATTTATTTGTTATTTAATAATAAACACACGTTATTATTTCAAAAATAAAAATAAATACACAATATTTTAAAATTTTATAATTTCGTAAATTAACTTAGAATCAGAGTTAAATGAAGAAAAAAAAAGTGAGAGAGAGGGAAAGTAATTTATATAGGAGTACGTACTTTATAGTGATATATAGTTGTATAAAATATATAAGTTCTTCAAACTTTTTATCATAATTTTATTATATGTTACATTACTAAACTAAAAATTTATTAAAAAGAATATATATAAAAAAAATATTCTTTTATTTAAAAAATAACTTTCTATTTTAAAATATACATGAAACAAGTATATTTTATTTTTATTTGCAAATTTTGATACTAATACGAGGTAATATTCAAATATTTGAATGGAAATCGATATATATTGCAAATGTTTATATTAATTTTTTAATTTCTAGTTACGTAAATAAGTATTGATGACAACTTTTGTAGACTGGAATGAAAAACAATAATTCTAAATAAGCGTACGCATATGCATAAAGTATATATAGCTCAATGAAAAATGAGCTTAATTTTTGTATTGTGTCAGTAGTTTCCAAAGTTTTATTGGTATCCGAGTATCCAAATGTATTATGAAATGAGTAAAATAATATGTACGCTTTCAACATATATAAAATCGCATGTCACAATAATATAATGAGATTTACTCTAGTTCATAAAAAAGAGGGAGATTTTGTACACATGAGCTAATTAATAATTAATATAAGTTGTAAAATACATTAGAAGTATACAAAAGTCTATCACAGTCTTGATAAAAAGTTTATAAAAGTCCGTTACTTATTTCATAGATTCTATAAAAGTCATTTTAAAAAAGTCTTTAAAGTCTTTGAAAGTCATTAAAATCCCATAAATTCAACAAAAGTATGTCACTTAAAAAAAGTCTTTAAAAATCTTAATTGAATACACCCCCTTAATATTTAGATAAATAATACATTAATATTTTAATATTAATGGTAATTATTTAAAAATGATTTTAAATGTTTTAAAATTCATTTAAGGGTAATATTAATAATTTAAAAAAATATTCTAAGTTATTATAAATAACTTTAATATTTTGGCAATGGTTTCATTAATAGTTTAATATTAATTAAATATTAATGATAATAGAATTGTTTGATATTTAAATCATTTAATAATGATTCCGGTGTTTGAAAATTTATGATAAATTATAATAAATTTTTATTAAGTCATTTAAAATAGTATGACTGATACTTTCGGATATTGAACTTTGGAATAGTCTTAGACTCGATTATTACCCAATAAAACTGTTGGTACACCGACATGTTTCAGAAATTGATCCGAACTTAGATATTTTGACTGTATTAATGTTTGTTTGTGATTCAATGACTGTTGAACATGTGTGATAATGTGAATATGTTATGTGCTGACTGTAAAATGCAGTACTATGTGTTATAGTATATTGTTCTAATCGAACGAATGATCTGATTAATGATAAGTCGCGATATAAAAGATAAAACTAAGTTGCATTTTGTAAGTAGCAGACCAGGCAAATATCCTACCTTTGTATTTTCTTTATGCAATGGACATGAGTAAGAATGTTTCAGAATTATATTATTACTTTACATATTATTAACCCTATATTATATACGCTCATTGATTATCAACATGTTAGTATATGGTAATTCAGATATATATTCTGTTCGTTAATTTCTATAAATGGTTATACAAGTGTCCCCACTTGGATAATCATTGTATTTAATCACATGTTGATACACCTTTGTTAATTACCCGTATATATATATATATATATATATATATATATATATATATATATATATATATATATATATATATATGTTGAATTATAGATTATTATTGAACAAGATAAAACCTTACCATTATCCAATCGAATTGTTTTGGTTTGGAACCCCGACAAGTATGAACATCCCAAACATGGGAAAATTTTTATGTGCCCAAGGAAGTCAGAGTGAATGATAATATCATTCTTGTAATGTAGTATTAATCAATACAGGGTACAACGGGCTGATCACCCTCTGTGCCCGTAAGTTATGACGGTTTGTGGATGAAGTTCTGATAAACCTATTCAAAAATTGAAAACAATGTTCATAGTATGTCACCTTAATCATATTTATAGTCAGTACGTAGTTTCAAAAATTTAAAAGAGGGTTGTTATGTTATTATTATCGGTTCAGATTACTTCACAACTATTGGTTTGTTGTAGAATGGTAGTATAAAGAAAATATTTAAATTCTTTCAGCTTATATATATATATATATATATATATATATATATATAATTGCTATTACTTGCTGGGCACTCAAATGCTCATTTTTGCTTAATTTAAATGTTTTCAGCTAAGTGTGAACAACCGGAAGGCTTTGTCAAGAATAAAGGAAAAGAGAAGGTTGCTGATTGAGTTTTTATGATATGTTATGTAATAGTTTACTTTATTATGATAAGGATGATATATATTATTAATATCATGTAATGATTGTATTAAAGGTTACGTACTTGGGTATAGACTCTGATAACTATGTAAAGTAAGTTTAATAATTATATTATTGTTATTATTATTAGTATTATTTTGCTCATAGAAATGGTATCGTGAAACACTGAGTTCGAATTTCAAGTACCTGGATTTGGGGGCTTTACATTATGGTATCAGAGCTTTAGGATTAAAAACCTTAGGTGGGTAAGACATTAGGATATAACCTTAGAACAGAGGAAAGCGTTGAAAATATAAATAACTCAGATAGAGTTTAAAAAGAGATGAATTGGATACGTTCATCGTCAAATCAAATAAAAGATAACTTATATAAAACTATTATTTGCTATGTGTATATATTCTTTGTTAATCAAGATAGTTTGTGTGTAGATGTTATGTGGGATAAGGATTAGGATACGCTCAGGTCATAAAGAAAGAGTCAACCTTTATACACCCGAGCTAATATCACAGTCAATAGATGGAATAGAGGCTCACATTGAAAGCGACCCTGATACGATAGTTAGTATGGAAAAGTACAGTACCGGACCCAGAAACGATAATATAACTGATAGGTAGAGTATAGTTAAAGAATATGTGGTCAATGTTGAGTTCTTAAACTCATATGTTTGTGGTGAGTTCTTAAACTCACAATGTGTTGTAAGTTTGACAAACTAGGTATAGTTAGGTGTGAATGGATTATTGAGGATGGTGTGAATATATAGAATATTAAGCAATTGATCCTTAGTGAAGGCGTAGGAAATGAGTAGTATTAGTATTACTTGAATATGTCTTATTCTATGTAGTGTATATGTTATGTATGTCGATGTAATGTAATATTTTGTATAAGTTATGGCAGCAATTTCTGACTTTTGAGTCTCAAAGGGGTAGCGGATGTTTAAAGCAGTATGTGCTATGGTATATCAAGTGTTATTAATATGAATCTATGAAGGAATAATGAAATAATTAAGTGGGTATGAAGATAGTAGTTATTTATTGGAGAACTGGTTAATACAGTAAACCAAATTTTTTAAAATCTAATATTTTGAATATATGATTATTCGAATAGAAAATTTCTCATTATGTATATACCCTAAGATATAGAAGGTAAGTTAATGAAAGATAAATTATAATTAATCAGATAATGCCGCCAAGGCGAAAACGAAATCAACGGACAGAAGAACCTGTCGATAAAGCTGGAGGACAACCAGACCCGATACAGAATTTTGCAAATATGGTCGCTCAAGATATGCAGAATGGAATACTAGCCATGGGAAATCAGCTAAAAATTGATTAGCGAACTTCAAAGACTTCAAGGCAGTCGGAACGCTAGGATCAACTAACCCTGTGGAATCATTTGTGATAGCTGGGGTATCGGAGGGACAAAAGACAACTTTTTCCACCTATACAATGAAAGGGCGGACGAATTTTTGGTGGGAGGAGAATCAAGCTAGAGCCGAAAAAAGGAATAGTGGTAGTAGGACTGGAAAAAAGAAAGGAGATAATTTCGGGAATACCGAAATTTGGCTAGGAGGTGGAAAGAAACAGGTTATGAAGTGTAGAAATTGCAGAAAGAATCACTCGGGAAAGTGTCTTAAAGGTAAGTTTGCATGTTATAAGTGTGGGCAGAAAGGACATATCTCTCCCAACTGTCCCAATCCAAGAATGTTCAGTGGACGTTTTATTTGTGAATCGATGAAACATAAGGTGTAAGAATGTCCAAGAAGTGTAAGGGAGGCAAGGAATGTGAATAGGGGAAAAGACAACAAGACATTGACGACAACGGGACCAACTTCAACAAACGAAACAATAGAACCAACCACATGAGTTTTTAGTATGACAGCTCAAGATACGGTGGCAGCTGAGGATGAAACTCCAGGTATTATTCTAATCAATTTTATTTTCTTATATATGATTTTCTTATATATATAATAAATTATTTTATAAAGAAAATTTGAAGGAAGAAATTGAGTTCTATTAGATATCAATTTTTTCGTTTAATCAGATAGACAAGCTTTATGTGAATAGTTAAAGATCAGTTCGATCAAAGTTGGTCGAGATCTACTTGCAATGATTGTGTATGTTATGTACTCTGGTATGTATGGGTTTTAAAACGGTGATTCCGAGGACGGAATCTTTATAAGAGAGGGTGAATGTAACAACCTGATATTTTCTATACAAATAAATCAGAAGTTTTGTGTATAATTTAATATATTTATTAAAATAAAAATGGGGAATATGTGCCAAGATAATGTATATGTATATTTGTGATAAATAAAAATTTATTTATTACATGAATAATTTTAAATGATTTTATTTTAGAATTATAGATCATTATAAATTATATTCTATTAATAATTAATTTTATAGTAGAAATGTTTTTATTAATTATTTTCAATGAAAATATAATTATATATTATTTAAATAATATATGAAATGATTTTTAGAATAAATATAATAATTATTTTATTATATGAATTTTAGTACAGATTATTAAGTTAATTATTTTAACTTAACTAATAATGTTAAGTATGACAGATAAATCAGATATGGAATCCAAACCCTAATTTTGGATTTTGATCAAGGTATGAGACTAATAATATAATATTAATTGTATTTTGATTTTTCTGTGCTATACATATGTACTGTATGTATGTGAACTGTCAAGGATTGATCAATTATGGTGCAGTATTTGAAAACCCTAGTTTTACTGTGGGAAACCCTAAATTGAAACTCAATTGTGAGTTTAAGACTATTATATATAACGATGTTATATGATTTTATGATTAATTGGGTCAACCCTAATTAACATTTGGATATATTAATTTCTAAAAACCCTAATGTTTAAATAATAAATCCTAATTATGACTTGGTAACCCTAATTACCAAAATTACAAGCCCTAATTGCTAATGTAGAATGTTTAATGCTAATTGTGGACTATAAACCCTAATGTTCATGCATAATGTGATTACAAACCCTAATTACAATTTGTTAACCCTATTTTTGTAATTAGAAACCCTAATTATTAATTATAAACCCTAATTAATAAATTCAGCAACTTAATTGCTAAATTTGAACGCTTAATAATAATTAGTAAATGTTAAATCCTAATGTGTAAGACCTAAGTGGTATGGTAACCTAACTTAATTAGGAAACCCTAATTACAAATTTTAGAAACTAATTTTTTATATTTTTATTTTTATTTTAAACCCTAAATGAAAATCAAAAAATTCATTTTGGGCTAAACCTTAGGGATAAACCCTAAGGGTCAAACCTTAAGGGTTTGTCAAGATTACCAAGATTGCTATTAAATTTACAAAGCTATGGACCAAAATACCCTTATGAGCATTCTTTAATAGCTTGCTTGTAGAATGAGCTAAAACTTTAGTTGCTCAACAACTCTAGCAACTCCATTGACTTAAAATTGCCAGCACATGAGCTCTAGATTAGCCAAATACATTGTATATAAGTAATATATATAGATTGAGAGAGAAAGGGTTGCATTTATTAGCCCATTTTAGCACAAACACTCAACTAAGCCCTCACTTTCAAAAACCTACTAAATATTCTAGCATTACAGTCCTACAATCAAGCCCAACTAACATCTATATCAAACACAGAAGCTTAGAATCAGAATTGATCATTAAAGGTATAAAAACCCTAACTATAATCTGATCTATGATCCTATGTTAAATGTTATGATTGAGTGTTAAAACATGTTGTTAGTAGTGTATAATGATGATCTGGGTTGCTAGATGTTAGATCCATAACATCTAGAGACTCGGATTTGAAAATTAGCAAAATCTAGAAATTTTGTTTTTGATGTCTGACAACCAAATGTCAGGCCTTGTAGATCTTTGTTTGTGTTTAGTTTTTGTGTTGTAAGTGTTTTATCTTGTAGAATGTTGTGATATCTGTGTACTGAAACTCATATAAGGACCAGATCATGCACCATTAATAGTTATTCATGGTCAAAGGTCGTTGACCGACCATGTCCAAGCTATTTTTGGGCAACCTAGAAATTATAAGATAGTGTCTAATAAGTTTTCATTGCTCTAGATCTGACAGTTTATTTGATTTTTTGTTATTGTTCTTGAATCTAGGTTATAGTATGGTGTATGGACTTCATTTTTAGACTCTTAGTTCACTAAAACATCAAGAATGTTGTATTTGGTGGATGGTCAAACCAGTCAGGATGTTCACGAGATGTGTTTTCTGGGTAACCCATAAAACATATGATTATTACTTCTGACATGGTTTGACCGAGCGATATCTTGTGATGTTGTTGTTGTTAATCTGATTTTTTGTAATGAATCTGTTCATTTGCATGCTGGATACAAGCTAGAACCATTAGATCTCTAAATCCTCACTTGTACAATAAGTAGTGGAAGCCCAAATATGACCTTCCGAACTGTTCTTCATTTCTGGGTAACCCAGAAAATGAAGAACTGGTCTGACAGCTTATTCTAGGCCTTAGATCTGTCTTAGTGTTAATGTTTAGACTTGAACGTTGTTCAAAACGTGTACCCTGCTAGATACTCTACACAACCCGACGTCTAAACTAAATAATACATGATCAAATTGATAGATATAAAGTCAACAAAAGCGTTGACCAACCATGACTTAAGTTTCTAGGTAGCCCAGAAACATGAAAAACATATCTGACAGCTAGTTTGCTGGCTTGTAACTTTCATTTGTAATTCTTTATGACCCTGTTATTAATTGTTACATGTAGTGTTACACTAGTCCTGTAGGATCAAGGTATTAGTTTTCCCAGAAACATCACAGATTAAAAATTATGTTTGGTCAAAGTATGCATCTCGAATACTGCTTATGCATGTTCTTGGTGATCAAGAACACCTTAGGCGATAGATTCTGTCGCTAAAGACTTTAGCAACTGGCATATTAATTTTAATTATTTTAAATTCCAAAAAAATCATTTAAAATAGAAATTAATTTATAAAATTTACAAAAATTATTTTAAAAATTATTTTAAGTTATAAAAGTTAACTTTTAATAATTTAGCATATTTTTCACAAATAATAGTATTTATTAAATATTATTGATATTTAATTTATTTAATAAATGAATTAAATAAATTTATTAAAAATAATTGTATTATATTAAAAATAATTTTAAATTATTTAAAATTATTTTTAATATATAAAATATAACTTTCAATATTTAAAGGAGAATTTCATTAATTAATTATTATTAATGATATTAAGGTTATTTAATAATTATATTAAATAATTTAGTTTAAAAATGATTTTATTATTACAAAAATAATTTTAAATGAAAATAAAATGTTTAAAGATATTTTAAGTTATAAAATATAACTTTTAATATTTAAAGGATAATTTTGTTAATAATTTAATATTAATGATATTAAATTTATTTAATAATTATATTAAATAAATGGGTTAAAATGGTTTTATTAATTTAAAAATCAGTTAAAAAGGATATAAATGAATTAAAAATATTTTAAGTTATAATTAATGACTTTTAGGGGGGTGTATTCAATTAAGATTTTTAAAGACTTTTAAATATTTTAAAAGTTTTGTTGTATTCAATCAAGACATTTAAAGAGTTTATAAAAGTTTAGTGGTATTCAATTATAACTTTTTTAATGTCTTTAAAAGATAAGTGGTATTGAATTAAGATTTTTATAAAGTCTATAAAAGTATTTTGGTATTCAAAAAGTCATAGACTTTTTAGATTTCTATTAAATGGTAGAGTTTGACAGACTTTAGAAGAAGAATTATAACTATCATCCCATATCCAAAGTCTGACCTCATCTCTAAATATTTGTAAAGACTTCATATCTCATCTTAATAAACTAAATAAATTTAAAATACAATTCAAATGAATCCAATATTTTTAATTACTTCACATGAATCCAATATTTCTAATTACTCTATAATCTAGAATAATTAATACTTCTGCTGCACCCACAAAAATAAAACATTTATTTTGTTTTTGTAGTCAACGTACAAAATTCAAAATTTTTAAAATTTGAATTTATTTGTTATTCAATAATAAACACGCGTTATTATTTTAAAAATAAAAATAAATACACAATATTTTAAAATTTTATAATTTCGTAAATAACTTAGAATCAGAGTTAAATGAAGAAAAAAATGTGAGAGAGAGGGAAAGTAATTTATATAGGAGTACGTACTTTATAGTGATATATAGTTGTATAAAATATATAAGTTCTTCAAGCTTTTTATCATAATTTTATTATATGTTACATTACTAAACTAAAAATTTATTAAAAAGAATATATATATAAAAAATATTTTTTATTTAAAAAATAACTTTCTATTTTAAAATATACATGAAACAAGTATATATTATTTTTATTTGCAAATTTTGATACTAAGACGAGGTAATATTCAAATATTTGAATGGAAATCAATATATATTGCAAATGTTTATATTAATTTTTTAATTGCTAGTTTCGTAAATAAGTATTGATGAGAACTTTTGTAGACTGGAATGAAAAACAATAATTCCAAATAAGCGTACGCATATGCATAAAGTATATATAGCTCAATGAAAAGTGAGCTTAATTTTTGTATTGCGTCTGTAGTTTCCAAAGTTTTATTGGTATCCGAGTATCCAAATGTATTATGAAATGAGTAGAATAATATGAACTCTTTTAACATATATAAAATCTCATGTTACAATAATATAATGAGATTTACTCTAGTTCATGAAAAAAAGAGGGAGATTTTGTACACATGGGCTAATTAACAATTAATATAAGTTGTAAGATATATTAGAAGTATACAAAAGTTTACCACAGTCTTGATAAAAAGTTTATAAAAATCCGTTACTTATTTCATAGAGTCTATAAAAGTCATTTTAAAAAAGTCTTTAAAGTATTTGAAAGTCATTAAAATCTCATAAATTCTACAAAAGTATGTCACTTAAAAAAAGTCTTTAAAAATCTTAATTGAATACACCTCCCTTAATATTTAGATAAATAATACATTAATATTTTAATATTAATGGTAATTATTTAAAAATGATTTTAAATGTTTTAAAATTCATTTAAGGGTAATATTAATACTTTAAAAAAATATTCTAAGTTATTATAAATAACTTTAATATTTTGGCAATAGTTTCATTAATAGTTTAATATTAATTAAATATTAATGATAATAGAATTGTTTGATATTTAAATCATTTAATAATGATTCCGGTGTTTGAAAATTTATGATAAATTATAATAAATTTTTATTAAGTCATTTAAAATAGTATGACTGATACTTTCGGATATTGAACTTTGGAATAGAGTCTTAGACTCGATTATTACCTGATAAAGTTATCGGTACATCGACATGTTTCAGAAATTGATCCGAACTTAGATATCTTGACTATATTAATGTTTGTTTGTGATTCAATGACTATTGAACATGTGTAATAATGTGAATAAGTTATGTTCTGACTGCAAAATACAGTACTATATGTTATAGTATATTGTTCTAATCGAACGAATGATCTGATTAATGATAAGTCTTGATATTAAAAATAAAACTAAGTTGCATTTTGTAAGTAGCAGACCAAGCAAGTATCCTACCTTTGCATTTTCTTTATGCAATGGACATGAGTAAGAATGTTTCAGAATTATATTATTACTGTACAGATTATTAACCCTATATTATATACGCTCATTGATTATCAATATGTTAGTATATGGTAATTCAGATATATATGCTGTTTGTTAATTTCTATAAATGGTTATACAAGTGTCCCCACTTGGAAAATCATTGTATTTAATCACATGTTGATACACCTTTGTTAATTACCCATATATATATATATATATGTTGAATTATAGATTATTGTTGAACAAGATAAAACCTTACCATTATCCAGCCGAATTGCTTTGGTTTGGAACCCCGACAAGTATGAACATCCCAAACATAGGAAAATTTTTATGTGCCCAAGGAAGCCAGAGTGAACGATAATATCGTTCTTGTAATGTAGTATTAATCAATACAGGGTACAACGGGCTGATCACCCTCTGTGCCCATAAGTTATGATGGTTTGCGGATGAAGTTCTGTTAAACCTATTCAAAAATTGAAAATAATGTTCATAGTATGTCACCTTAATCATATTTATAGTCAGTACGTAGTTTCAAGATAGTTTGTGTGTAGATGTTATGTGGGATAAGGATTAGGATACCCTCAGGTCATAAAGAAAGAGTCAACCTCTATACACCCGAGCTAACATCACAGTCAATAGCTGAAATAGAGGCTCACATTAAAGCGACCCTGATACGATAGTTAGTATGGAAAAGTACAGTACCGGACCCTGAAACGATAATATAACTGATATGTAGAGTATAGTTAAAGAATATGTGGTAAATGTCAAGTTCTTAAACTCATATGTTTGTGGTGAGTTCTTAAACTCACAATGTGTTGTAAGTTTGACGAACTAGGTATAGTTAGGTGTGACTGGATTATTGAGGATGGTGTGAATATATAGAATATTAAGCAATTGATCCTTAGTGAAGGCGTAGGAAATGAGTAGTATTAGTATTACTTGAATATGTCTGATTCTATGTAGTGTATATGATAAGTATGTCGGTGTAATGTAATATTTTGTATAAGCTATGGTAGCGATTTCCGACTTTTGAGTCACAAAATGATAGCGGATGTTTCACTACTAGAATACTGGGCAACTGAAACCAATTTTTAGAGACGGACTAAGTTCCGTCTCTAATTCTAGTAATTTGAGACGAACTTAGAAACTGAAATTTTGCTATGTCTCGACATGATTTGAAAGTAAAAAACCGAGACGGATTCTGAAACCACAAACATCGTCTCAAATTTTAGAAGCGGGATTGGAGACGGATTTAACCGTCTCAAAAAGTAAGTATTTTTTAGAAAATTATAAACTCATTTTTGAAACAGATTTGAGACCAACTATGCTCGTCTCAGATTAATAATTAAAAAAAGAAATAAATATTTATGTTTGAAACGGATTAGAGACCGAAATGTCCGTCTCTGACTTTTATTTTCCCTCCAAATATTAGTCGCCAATTCACTCCTTATTGTTAGAGACGGATTCGAGACGGATATAGTCCGTCTCAGTATTTTAGTTTTCCACCATAAATTCCCTCCAACTATATTAACAAAAAAAAGAAACGAAATAAGACTAAATAAGATTCTTTCTATCGGATTCTTTTTGTCAAAATCCCCAAAATCCCAAAAATCGTTGCATCCTCAGATTCTTTCTATCAGATTGAAATCCCCAAAATCCATCTTCTCAATTGCAACCATAGCTCCCGATTTTGCTTCTCAAATTACGCCATCTATCACTCTCACTGTCTTGTAGAGCCCAGAACCTTAGCCTTTCTTCTCTTTCACTCCCTTGCTCGCCCCCTGGTTTCGATTCGACATGGCCACCGATGGCTTCCCACCCAATCTTCTGCTATAAATCGAAAAGATATATAGTTCTAGATCTACATCTTCTCCGGTGGGCCAGCCAAACAAGTCTTTCCAAAATGAGTACTACTAGTTTAAAGGCCGTAGCAATTTCCGCCACCACCTACCACCTGTTATCTTCCCATTCAGTCCCAAACTTCACGCGTATTATTGTTATTAAGACCTTCGTCTCTCTTTCTTCAACTCGGTCTCAGTTTTCTACGCGAAAGTGATCGATTGGTTGTTTCCAAAAGAAGTACTCATCGATTCAGTCCTCCTCTAATCTGTTAAGGTTAGGTCTAATTGTGTTTTGATCTGAAATATTATGTACATCGGTTTGATTTGGTTGTTTCATCATTCAAAAGTGTAATTATATGCAAGTTATTTAGTATATTGTTGAATCTATTGGTTTATTTGTCAAGTTTGAGGTATTTTGAGAGCCGGACAAGAATGAACCTCTTCTTTTACGGAAGTTCCAACATGATAATGAGAAAAAGGCAGGATTTGATTTAGTTTTTTTAGCATTCGATTTTCATCTTACTCTTTGCCTCTGAAAAAAATAAACATTTTCTGTTGAATGAAATTCCTAAATTTGACAATAATTCTAGGTTCGTACTCCAGATTTTTTTTGTTTATTAAAGTTCTATTATTTTTACCCTGTTAATGATTTTACCGTGTAGGACTTTTCAGTTTCATGAATCTAGTTTGGCATGTGCAGACCAAAGAACACAAGCTTATACAGCCACCAAAGATACAGAAAAATGACAAAACGAAGACGAAGAATGCATACAAGACATTACTGGCATTTTCTGGCCTGAAGCAGGCTTTGACAAATAATCTTGGATACAATCATTGCGTTGCAGAGTGTCAAGAGGCTGCAAATGTCCTGCTGTAAGATCCTTCACCCTTATTATATAGAGAAACATATGGTTAACCTATCTTCATATGATCACAGTCATACATGCTACAACTGTGAATTATGTCTTCTCTGAAAAGGGATTCAAAATTGTTCTTTTACTAGTGGGAGTAAATGCAAAGATATCATGCTGAAAATTGGTAGAACTGCATCATAATAATTCTTTATTCAATCACATCTCTCGTTTCTGTTTGTTTTACAGTTCTTTAGGAAAAGGAGGAGTTGATCCTCTCTTGTCCAATGGTTAGTGTTAACAGTTTTTTAGTATTCTGTTTTTGAACTTAAAATTATATAGTGCTACGCGGAAAATGCTAAAAAATAAACAAAGAACAGAAGAAGAAAAGGAGAGGGACAAGAGCAACTGATTTTTTACTATTGCTCGACCATATTGTGCTGAATTGAAGTTATATTCTATACTTCTACTTCAATGTAGGCGTGGCTTTTCCCATTGTTAAATTATTTTCTAGTTATTCTGTTTTATTTATTGAGGACTTCTATGAAGTGGTTGCTGAACCTAAGGAGAATTAGACAATTCAAATATCCAACTAGGTAGAGACTAAAGAAAAATATGCATCTAAAAATCTGAATCTAGACAATTCATATAAGGTTTGATAATTCCAATCGATCTTCCAGTATTTCAAATCCTTGCAGCATAATTGCTTCACAGCTTTGGCATGCGTGAAATATCTGTCAACATTATATCATCAAATTTATGATTATTTTCTCTTCATAAATTTCTCTGTCTTTATTTCCACTAAGTAGGCTGTAAGATTCTATTAAAAGCAGTGCCAACTTATACATGCATGACATATATGTAAGATATACTAACATTTTGTAAATAGGAATGGGAATGGGAATAGGAATGTATAAAGTTTTAACTATTTCTATGAGATTGAAAGATCAGACTTGCAAACGTTGGAAAGAGTTTCAGTATATAATTTCTTAATGCCCATTTTCTGTAATTGATACTTAGCTAAATGCTTCCTCTTTTGTAGGAAATGTGTTTATTGGAAGTAAAGCATGGTTTGCTTCAGGTTTCAGAATCCTTAGACTTTCTTCACAATAATGCATGCCTCATTCATCGGGCCATTTGTCCCGAGGTTAAGACGACTTCTTATATATCACATTTTCAATAGTTTTTATTCATGTCCTATAAAGTTGTTTCTTCTCTTGTCTCAATTCAATATTTTAGTTTGCAGAGGTACTTTAGAGATTAAAAAGGAGTTTTTAGTTTTTGTACATTTATTTTTGGACTAGATTATAATTGAGTGCTAGTCGTTAACTTCTTCTGTTATCATTAGCCATCACCCTCAACATTTCTTTTTCTTTTTTTTAAGGGGCTGAAAAAGGGGATTTAGATATCTAGTGATTGTGACTTTTAATTTTTGGTATATTATAATTTGATACTTTATTTAGATTTTAAGAGCAAATTTGACTCAATTTCGTGAAAATAGGTAAAAATAATGGGAAAGGCAATCTTTTATCTCAAGATGTTGTCAAAAAGATTATGATACTTTATGTGCTCGTAAAAGGCATTATCATAATAATTTAGATGGAACTGCTATTACAGGCAAGTAGGGATGAAAGAGAAGCCAGGTTTGACAATGTCAGTGAGGAGTTGGCAGCAGTAATATAAGTGATGTTACAATACTTTGCCTTTGCAAATAATAATGTTCTAACACCCTATCTGTTAATGTTCTGACATCTGTTCTTTGTTTAGTTTCTTATTCTCCACATAGCTCTTTTATATATGGATGTCTAATGTATTTCGCAGGCAAACTCAACAAGATCTCTTCAATGCAATGGGAAGGACTGTTTTCTATTTTTTAGCCATGCTACTGCTATAAGTGACTGCTGTGCTATGACTGTTATTACGATGACTGTCCTGTCAATTCTTGTTAAGTTTTGTGAATGCTTGGCTTAGGCACAAGGAGATAGGTTGGCTGTGGTGTTATAAGGTGATCTAATGTAGTTATAGAGAAAACAAATAGCCATGACACCAGTGATTATGGATTGTGCAGACCACTTGATCGACGAAAGTCCCAAGTGGACTGCCTTAATTAAAAGTCATGTAATAGGCACAAACAAGGCTAGAAAATTACTCATGTATTACATATATCAACTTCTTAATTCGTTTTATGTCAAACCTTTATTGTATAAAAATCTAAAATACTACATGTTGATGTCAGTCTTGTTTGTATAATTGCAAAGTTATCTTTTGCATTTATTTTTATGATAAAAGAACAATTTTTTTGAAGGAAGAACTATAGAAAAATGTATGAACAAGGAATCCTGCAAAAAAATATAAGATGTGGTTATAATTTACTGAATTCTGCATCCTGATTTTTGCACCCAGATGAGGACTGTGTCCAATCTGGCCTGTTGCATGACTATTAAGTTGCCTACCTTTCTGTTCTGTAGTTATGTTTAAGTGTTTCTATACAAAAATTAAGAATTATTATTGAATAATATTATTAAAATTCCATGTCTATTATTAAGAAACTCTAAATTTGGCAGGTATTGAAAACACAAGCTCTTTCCTTTGGCTCTAAACGTGATATTGGTTCTTTTGCATCAGATAGGAATGTTCAACTGTATCTTATGAGAAATTCTGTAAACTCTTTTCCTACAAATGATATGCTTATAGTATTTCAGCTTAAAAATCTCTATGACCACTTTGAGATTAATTTATATGATTTGAAGGTTGGTATTCTTAACATTTTGACTGCAAATTCTTTATTAATCGTGCGAGACTAAGTAGAGAATTGACTTTTCGCAGATGGAATTGTTGTTGTCATATTACCCTCATATTCTTTCTGTTTTGGATAAGCTTGGTGCTTCTGTTACTTTGTCATCTTGTATTATCCCAGATGAGTCAATATTGAATAGATTTGAGGTAAGTCAATTTTTTTACAAATTGGACAATCACTTCTCTGTTATTTAATTTGTCCTGTTATCATTTAGGATTCTTTGTATTAGAATGTTTTATTCTATGAGTATCATCCTTATGTTGTTGACTCCCTTATGAAGTTTAGTTGAGAATGTTTTGTTCTATCATTGTCATCCTGATGTTGTTGGTTCTATCATTGTCATCCTGATGTTGTTGACTCCCTTCTGATGTTGTTTGTTCTATCTTGTCAATTAGCAGTGGGCATGTATTTTTTCTTGTTTCAGCGTATGCATTACTTGGATTGACTTTCAAGAATTAAAGAAAATAGGAACTCCTTACTCCCAACAATCTTACAAAGTTGTATAAGTTATGTTCCCCTCAAGTTTACAGGTAATCTGTTCCATTTTCACTTGGTAGTAATTTTTGTGGTAACAGGTTTTCAATTCTGTAATGACCATCACAAGTTCACAACCATGAAACATTGTTTGTCTTGTAAATTCTCTTATTCTTTTTGCTTACATAATAAACTGCTGAAAAAATGGGGCCTGTCTCTCATTCATAAACCAAACATTTGAGTTTCTTTAACTTGCAGAAAATCCATAGAGAAAAACAAAAAAGTGATTACAGAATTTGCGGAGAAAGAAACTACGAGCAATGAGCCCAACTATAGAGGAATTAAAGCTATGGATTTTATTGTAGGTACTGGAACAGTGTCTTTTAAGATACACTATAGTTTTTTCTTCTTTTTCCCCTGGTATAGATTAACTTTATACTTTGATAACAAGTATGAATTTTTGACTTGTTTGCAGGAAATGAGGCATTTGAGAAGCTGGGCACAATTGGAACCTCGTCAAACTTCTTGGTTTACCTCACTTCTATTTTTTAAGAAAATAGTGACGGTGGTGCTGATGTTGCAAAAAGTTTTATAATCATCAAAACTCCCATCTAGAATTAGTTCTGTTCAAGAAAATAGTTCACCATGTATCTGTTTCCACTCAATTTTTTCATATTCCTTGGCCTTTTGACTTCAGCTTTCAATGCCCAACAAATGTATTCAGGGTCTTTGGTTTATGACTGCAATAACACCGATGAAGCAGGTCCATCTCCAACTCAGGGTATTTGGCTCCAGCTCCGGGGATGTGAATTAAAAACTTTTACCTCTTTCTTTTGGTCAAACTTATAAATTTGTTAGCTGAACTAGGATACTTTAATTATGCTTTATTATGTGATGAGGCATACTTTTGAATATATCCTACTGATCAAAAAACTATTACTTTGTTAAAATTCTAAGTGTGTATAACAATTATGTGCAGTGAAAATCATGATGCGGTAAAGGGACTTTTTGGCGTTGAACTTGTTAGCAGGTAATTTATTTGTTATGAATTATTTTAGATAAGCAATCATATTATTAATTACACTGGGTCCTAATTTGGTCAGATGAAAAGGTTTTGCATTAAGTGGTGTTATCTGTTTGATATTAATGATATTTCTCTTGCGGAATTTACATATATATTGATCTTTCTTAAATGCTATTAATAGGAGTGATATGGTTTCTGATGAATATGCTTACTTATAAATCTGATTAGTTGACACTATTGATGTTTATAACTTTTTAGAATCTCAAAAAGTATTTGCAATGGATCTTGTTAGTTCCCTGTTGAATTCTGCCTTCTTCAGATAGGCATCCCCAATGGATATGTATGTAATCAGTTTTCCATGTACTACTACTTGTAGGATATTGATGTCGAGGATGAGCATGATGAAGATTCAGACGATAGTAACGAGGATGGATACTCGTGATTATATATGCATGTTGATCGTTTAGGTAGTATTTTTTAGAAGTTACTTTTGTTTACCATCGAGGATGAGATATGATGGTGTGATTATGCATATTTTTGAGCTTTAAAGTAGTAATTTTTAGAAGTTACTTTTGTTGTATTTGGTGAGACTTGTAGTACATTGATATTTGTAATAGTACTCATCGATAGATGTCTTGTCTATAAATAACAATTTAGTAATTATCATTATTGTTTTGAACATATTTATTTTTAGATTTTGAAATTAAATTATGAAAATATTTATAATTTGCGATGTTGGCGTTAAAGTTGACACGAATTTTGTGACGGTTGCAGCCTGTCTCAAAATATGCGCGCTAAAAAGATATTGGCTTCAAAGTTGAAACGGGATTGAGACGGATGGTATCCGTCTCAAAATATGTGTAAAATAAATAGTTGCTGCCTATTTTGAGACGGATTTGAAACAGCTTTTTTCGTCTCAACTTACGTGAACTAAAAAAAGCGCCAAATCTGAAACCGGCAAAATAGGTTTCAAAATTCAACTCCCAATGGGTTAGTTCTGAGACGGATTTGAAACGGACTATGTCCGTCTCAGATGGTTTGAGTCGGATTTGAGACGACAGTTTTCCGTATCTAATTTCCTGTTTTGAGACGGATTTTGAGACGGACATAATTAGCGACGTGACCAACTGACACGACCAACTTCCGTCTCAAAATCCGTCTCAAAATCGATTTTGAGACGGATTTTGCTGCATTTGAGACGGATTTTTTTCGTCTCAGATGCCAAGATTTTTGGTAGTGTTTAAAACAGTATATGCTATGGTATGTCAAGTGTTATTAATAAGAATCTATGAAGGAGTAATGAAATAATTAAGTGGGTATGAAGATAGTAGTTATTTATTGGAGAACTGGTTAATACAGTAAGCCAAATTTTTTAAAATCTAATATTTTGAATATATGATTATTCGAATAGAAAATTTCTCGTTATGTATATACCCTAAGACATAGAAGGTAAGTTGATGAAAGATAAATTATAATTAATCAGATAATGCCGCCAAGGCAAAAACAAAATTAACGGACAGAAGAACCTGTCGATAAAGCTGGAGGACAACCAGACCCAATACAGAATTTTACAAATATGGTCGCTCAAGATATGCAGAATGGAATACTAGCCGTGGGAAATCAGCTAAAAATTGATTAGCAAACTTCAAAAACTTCAAGGCAGTCGGAACGCTAGGATCAACTGACCCTGTGGTAGCATTTGTGATAGCTGGAGTAACGGAGGGACAAAAGACAACTTTTTCCACCTATACAATGAAAAGGGGGACGAATTTTTGGTGGGAGGCAAATCAAGCTAGAGCCGAAAAAAGGAGTAATGGTAGTAGGACTGGAAAAAGGAAAGGAGATAATTTCGGAAATACCAAAATTTGGCTAGGAGGTGGAAAGAAACAGGTTATGAAGTATAGAAATTGCAGAAAGAATCACTCGGGAAAATGTCTTAATGTATGTTATAAGTGTGGGCAGAAGAGACATATCTCTCCCAACTGTCCCAATCCAAGAATGTTCAGTGGATGTTTTATTTGTGAATCGATGGAACATAAGGTGAAAGAATGTCCAAGAAGGGTAAGGAAGGCAAGGAATGTGAATAGGGGAAAAGGCAGCAGGACATTGACGACAACGGGACCAACTTCAACAAACGAAACAATAGAACCAACCACAGGAGTTTTTAGTATTACAGCTCGAGATACGGTGGCAGTTGAGGATGAAACTCCAGGTATTATTCTAATCAATTTTATTGTCTTATATATGATTTTCTTATATATATAATAAATTATTTTATAAAGAAATTTTGAAGGAAGAAATTGAGTTCTATTAGATATCAATTTTTTCGTTTAATCAGATAGACAAGCTTTATGTGAATAGTTAAAGATCAGTTCGATGAAAGTTTGTCGAGATCTACTTGTAATGATTGTGTATGTTATGTACTCTGGTATGTATGGATTTTAAAATGGTGATTCCGGGGACGGAATCTTTATAAGGGAGGGTGAATGTAACAACCCGATATTTTCTATACAGATAAATAAGAAATTTTATGTATAATTTATTTTATTTATTAAAATAAATATGGGGAATATGTGCCAAGATAATGTATATGTATATTTGTGATAAATAAAAATTTATTTATTACATGAATAATTTTAAATGATTTTATTTTAGAATTATTGATCATTATAAATTATATTCTATTAATAATAAATTTTATAGTAGAAATGTTTTTATTAATTATTTTCTATGAAAATATAATTATATATTTTTTAAATAATATATGAAATGATTTTTAGAATAAATATAATAATTATTTTATTATATGAATTTTAGTACAGATTATTAAATTAATTATTTTAACTTAATTAATTATGTTAAGTATGATAGATGAATCAGATATAGAATCTAAACCCTAATTTTGGATTTCGATTAAGGGATGAGAATAATAATATAATATTAATTATATTTTTGATTTTTCTATACTATAAATATGTACTGTATTTATGTGAACTGTCAAGGATTGATTAATTTTGGTGCAGTATTTGAAAACCATAGTTTTAATGTGGGAAACCCTAAATTGAAACTCAATTGTGAGTTTAAGACTATTATATATAACGGTGTTATATGATTTTATGATTAATTGGGTCAACCCTAATAAACATTTGGATATATTAATTTCTAAAAACCCCAATGTTTGAATAATAAATCCTAATTATGACTTGGTAACCCTAATTATCAAAATTACAAACCCTAATTACTAATGTAGAATGTTTAATGCTAATTATGGACTATAAACCCTAATGTTCATGCATAATGTGATTACAAACCCTAATTACAATTTGTTAACCCTAATTTTGTAATTAAAAACCCTAATTATTAATTATAAACCCTAATCGATAAATTTGACAACTTAATTGCTAAATTTGAACGCTTAATAATAATTAGTAAATGTTAAATCCTAATGTGTAAGTCCTAAGTGGTATGGTAACCTAACTTAATTAGGAAACCCTAATTAAAAATTTTAGAAACTAATTTTTTATATTTCTATTTTTATTTTAAATCCTAAATAAAAACCAAAAAAATTCATTTTGGGCTATACCTTAGGGTTTATCCTTAAGGGTCAAACCCTAAGGGTTTGTCAAGATTACCAAGATTACTATTAAATTTACAAAGTTATGCACCAAAATACCCTTATGAGCATTCTTTAATAGCTTGCTTGTAGAATGAGCTAAAACTTTAGTTGCTCAACAACTCTAGCAACTCCATTGACTTAAAATTGCCAGCACATGAGCTCTAGATTAGCCAAATACATTGTATATAAGTAATATATATAGATTGAGAGAGAAAGGGTTGCATTTATTAGCCCATTTTAGCACAAACACTCAACTAAGCCCTCACTTTCAAAAACCTACTAAATATTCTAGCATTACAGTCCCACAATCAAGCCACACTAACATCTATATCAAACATAGAAGCTTAGAATCAGAATTGATCATTAAAGGTATAAAAACCATAGCTATAATCTGATCTATAATCCTATGTTAAATGTTATGATTGAGTGTTAAAACATGTTGTTAGTAGTTTATAATGATGATCTGGGTTGCTAGATGTTAGATCCATAACATCTAGAGACTCGAATTTGACGATTTGCAAAATCTAGAAATTTTGTTTTTGATGTCTGACAACCAAATGTCAGGCCTTGTAGATCTTTGTTTGTGTTTAGTTTTTGTGTTTTAAGTGTTTTATCTTGTAGTATATTGTGATATATGTGTACTGAAACTCATATAAGGACCAGATCATGCACCAATTGATAGTTATTCATGATCAAAGGTCGTTGACCGACCATGACCAAGCCATTTCTAGGCAACCCAGAAAGTATAAGATAATGTCTAACAAGTTTTTATTGCTCTAGATCTGACAGTTTATTTGATTTTTTGTTATGGTTCTTGAATCTAGGTTATAGTATGGTGTATGGACTTCATTTTTATACTCTTAGTTCACTAAAACATCAAGGATGTTGTATTTGGTGGATGGTCAAACCAGTCAGGATGTTCACGAGATGTGTTTTCTGGGTAACCCAGAAAACATAAAGTATTACTTCTGACATGGTTTGACCGAGCGATATCTTGTGATGTTGTTGTTAATCTGATTTTATGTAATGAATCTGTTCATTTGCATGCTGGATACAAGCTAGAACCATTAGATCTCTAAATCTTCACTTGTACAACAAGTAGTGGAAGCCCAAATATGACCTTCCGAACTGTTCTTCATTTATGGGTAATCCAGAAAATGAAGAACAAGTCTGACAGCTTATTCCAGGCCTTAGATCTGTCTTAGTGTTAATGTTTAGACTTGAACGTTGTTCAAAACGTGTACCCTGCTAGATACTCTACACAACACGACGTCTAAACTACATAATACATAATCAAATTGATAGATATAAGGTCAACGAAAATGTTGACCGACCGTGACTTAAGTTTTTAGGCAGCCCAGAAACATGAAGAACATATCTGACAGCTAGTTTGTTGGCTTGTAACTTTCATTTGTAATGCTTTATGACCCTGATATTTGTTATTACATGTAGTGTTACACTAGTCCTACAGGATCAAGGTATTAGTTTTCCCAGAAACATCACAGATTAAAAATTATGTTTGGTCAAAGTATGCATCTCGAATACTGCTAATGCATGTTCTTGGTGATCAAGAACACCTTAGGCGACAGATTCTGTCGTTAAAGACTTTAGCGACAGGCATATTCATTTTAATTATTTTAAATTCCAAAAAAATCATTTAAAAATAGAAATTAATTTATAAAAATTACAAAAAAATTTAAAAATTATTTTAAGTTATAAAAATTAACTTTTAATAATTTAGCGTATTTTTCACAAAAAAATAGTATTTATTAAATATTATTGATATTTAATTTATTTAATAAATGAATTAAATAAATTGATTAAAAATGATTTTATTATATTAAAAATCATTTTAAATAATAATAAGGTATTTAATAATATTTTTAAGTTATAAAATATAACTTTCAATATTTAAAGGTGAATTTCATTAATTATTTATTATTAATAATATTAAGGTTATTTAATAATTATATTAAATAATTTAGTTTAAAAATGATTTTATTATTACAAAAATCAATTTAAATGAAAATAAAATGTTTAAAGATATTTGAAGTTATAAAATATAACTTTTAATATTTAAAGGATAATTTCGTTAATAATTTAATATTAATAATATTAATTTAACATTAATGATATTAAATTTATTTAATAATTATATTAAATAAATGGTTTAAAAATGGTTTTATTAATTTAAAAATCATTTAAAAAGGATATAAATGAATTAAAAATATTTTAAGTTATAATTAATGACTTTTAATATTTGGATAAATAATACATTAATATTTTAATATTAATGGTAATTATTTAAAACTAATTTTAAATGTTTTAAAAATTATTTAAGGGTAATATTGATACTTTAAAAAAAATATTTTAATATTTTGGCAATGATTTCATTAATAGTTTCATATTAATTAAATATTAATGATAATAGAATTGTTTGATATTTAAATCATTTAATAATGATTCTGGTTTTTGAAAATTTATGATAAATTATAATAAATTTTTATTAAGTCATTTAAAATAGTATGTTTGATACTTTCGGATATTGAACTTTGGAATACAGTCTTAGACCGATTATTACCTGATTAAGCTGTCGGTACACCGATATATTTTAGAAATTGATCTGAACTTAGATATTTTGACTGTATTAATGTTTGTTTGTGATTCAATGACTGTTGAACATGTGTGATAATGTGAATAAGTTATGTGCTGACTGCGAAATGCAGTACTATGTGTTATAGTATATTGTTCTAATTGAACGAATGATCTGATTAACGATAGGTCGTGATATAAAAGATAAAACTAAGTTGCATTTTGTAAGCAGCAGACTAGGCTTGTATCCTATCTTTGCATTTTCTTTATGCAATGGACATGAGTAAGAATGTTTCAAAATTATATTATTATTGTACAGATTATTAACCTTATATTATATACGCTCATTGATTATCAACATGTTAGTATATGATAATTCAGATATATATTCTGTTCATTAATTTCTATAAATGGTTATACAAGTGTCCCCACTTGGATAATCATTGTATTTAATCACATGTTGATACACCTTTGTTAATTACCCGTATATATATATATGTTGAATTATTGATTATTGTTGAACAAGATAAAACCTTACCATTATCCAACCGAATTGCTTTGGTTTGAAACCCTGACAAGTATGAACTTCCCAAATATGGGAAAATTTTTATGTGCCTAAGGCAGCCAGAGTGAACAATAATATCGTTCTTGTAATGTAGTATTGATCAATACAGGGTATAACGAGCTGATCACCCTCTGTGCCCGTAAATTATGACGGTTTGCGGATGAAGTTCTGCTAAACCTATTCGAAAATTGAAAACAATGTTCATAGTATGTCACCTTAACCCTATTTATAGTCAGTACGTAGTTTCAAAAATTTGAAAGAGGGTTGTTATGTTATTATTATCAGTTTATATTACTTCACAACTATTGATTTGTTGTAGAAGGGTAGTATAAATAAAATATTTAAATTCTTTCAGCTTATATATATATATAATTGCTATTACTTGCTGGGCACTCAAATGATCATCCTTGCTTAATTTAAATGTTTTCAGCTAAGTGTGAACAACCAGAAGGCTCTGTCAAGAATAAAGGAAAAGAGAAGGTTGCTGAATGTGTTTTTATGATATGTTATGTAATAGTTTACTTTATTATGATAAGGATGATATATATTATTAATATCATGTAATGAATGTATTAAATGTTACGTACTTGGGAATAGACTCTGATAACTATGTAAAGTAAGTTTAATAATTATATTATTGTTATTATTATTATTAGTATTATTCCGCTCATAGAAATGGTATCGTGAAGCACTGAGTTTGGGTTTCAAGTACCTAGATTTGGGGGCTTTACAGTAATATTATAATAATATATTTGAATGAATTATTTTATCAGAAAAGATAAAATACCAACTTTCAACAAATTTCACATGCTAAACATTCATCTGTTTAAATCCATATTAAATAAATATTTCCTTATCATATATATCAATAATTTATTATTCATAAATAATATTACAAAACTACAATATTGACAACCAGGTCGTCCCCATGAAAGAGGGGACTTTTCGATAAGGATTTCTCCCTATTGGCGCGCAATTAGGTGACCAAACCCCTTTCCTCGACAGAACTTTCTAGACATTGTCAATTATACTATCTAATAGTATTATTCAAATAATAGGAATTATTGATTTGATAATTTGAAATATTGTGCAATGACAATTATTGAACCAATAAAATAAAATATTGAACAGTAACTACTGTAGCAATAATTATGTATAACTGAGTGACTTCTCACGGAAGCATCAATAATCAATATCGTGTGTTACTATGCAACCACACATATTACTGTACTTTTATTATCAGGTATTTCAACAGTTAACAGTAAAACTTTCGCCGTTATTTTTATAAAAATATAATTTTGTCATTTTTTAACTCCGATAATAATTCTGTTGTGGGGTCCGCTAATGATTGTGTCGTCGTACGAATAGTCCCCAATAAAAAGAATATTCCCCGACCAAACAAATATTTTATAACAACTTGCTTTACTTTGCAAAAATTTTACATATCGCCCTTAACTTTAATCCTTTTATCAATTTAACCATTTACTAAATAAAATAATAATTATATGAAAATTGAATGCTTTTATTTCATAAAATTCGGGGTCTTACAATCTCCCCTCCTTATGAAATTAGGGTACGTACTTGGTATGTCGAAGAGGTGGGGATACCTTGATTTTATTTCAAATTCTAACTCCCAGGTCATTTCCTCAACATCGTGGTTTCTCCACAAAACTTTGAATTGAGGTATAACCTTAGAGCATAGAATATGTTTCTTCTTATCCAAGATTTTAATAGGTACCTCTTCATACGTTAAATCTTCCGCTGTTTTGTCCAGTTCTAACTCAATAATGTGGTTCGGGTCTTCCACATATTTACGTAACATGGATATGTGAAAAACGTTATGAACACGAGACATACTTGGCAGTAAAGTGAGTCTATAGGCCACAGTTCCTACTCAGTCAAGAATTTCAAATAGGCCAATAAAATTGAGGGTTGAGATTTCCTCTCTTCGCCGATTCTTGCTTTTAGAATAACACCCTCTTGAACCTTCTTCTTCACATTCATCAAATCTGAGTCTGTAGCTTGAGCGGCTTTAACTTTATTGATTAAAGTCGTATCTACTCGTATATTTGATATCATCACATGGGTCCCTAGAGTATTTAACTATATCTCCATCCTTTGCAAGTCATACGAAATGGGCATCCGCGTTGACAATATCGCACTCGTACCCGCATATAATCTTCTACTCAACGCGTCAGCTACCGCGTTCACTTTTCCAGGATGTTATTGAATGGTATGGTCGTACGTAATCTTTCAACAGCTCGAGCTAACGTCTTTGGCGCATAATACGTTCATTTTAGGTGATAAAGAAAAAAAATTGAGGGGTTTTATATTTGGTTCAAGGTTGATACAAAATTCGATTTCACGCTCTGGGGTATGATAAGAAATTCTTCAGGGAATACGTCAGGAAATTTATTAGCAATAGAAATATCATTCAAGATTGACGTATTTTTGTTTAAATCCGTGACATGAGCTAAGAAAGCTTGACATCCGTTTTTCAATAAACGAATGGCTCTATGGCTTGATATGACAGTGATTGACTTTAGTGGTTTGGTTGCTTGAATTCGCATAATAGGTTGGTTAGGAATATGGAAGCTAACAACCTTATAAAAATAATCAATTTTTTTATGATGAGTAGTTAACCAATCAATCCCTAAAATCACATCGAATGAAAGTATTTTTAAGGAAATAAGATCGATAGGTAACGTGAGGGTACCGATTTTAATCAAACAAAATTTATAAATAGTGGAGGTAATGAAGATTTCTCCCAACAGAGTTTCAATAGATAAGTCAAAGTCTAATTTCTCCAAAGTCAAATTTAAACGTTGAGCGCAAGTAGGAGAAATAAAAGAATGGTTGAACCGGTATCAAATAAGGTATAAACTTCACAAGAGTTTATGATTAGCTTACCCGAGATAACTTTGTTCGGGTTCTTCGTCACGAAAAATGCTCTCTTAAACTACCAATTTTTACTTGTCTGGGACATCCTTTGGCATCACCATCCCAGCTAGACTTGACTTTGCTATAGAGGACATTCTACCCTTAATTGTTTCATTGCATTCCTGATCCATGATTTGAATCATTACTCTCTGATCCATATCGAATTAGGGTTGACCGCTCTGCACAGGGTAATTCTGAACTCGCTGTTGGATTTTATCAATTGCTGTCTAAAAAGCAAAATCTATTTAATCTATTTTGGCCTTATTGGATCAGACGTCTTTTTCTACAATAACAATGCGTCGTGCGGCTTTTACCCATGCATCCTCCATTCTCATTCGTTCAGTTGTTTCTTCTTTCATCAGAACTTTGATCATAGCATTATTAGATATCAGCTCTAATATCTTATACTCTGATAAAGAGTGCTTCTATTTAAGTATTGCACATCGGGTAACACAATTTTAAATTATTACATCCCTTTGCTCCACGACCGTCTGCCGTTCTTCAGCCTGCTCTTCTAACTCATGAATATGATTTTGCAATTCTACATTTTGATCATAAAGTTCTTCTAATAAATCCTCCGCAAGTTCCTCTTCTTCCTCACTCTCAGCTGCTACCTTTGCGAATAGCTCGGGTGCAACTATTAATTCTTCACTCATCACATGGATATCTCTAATTTTTACTTCGCCTGACATCACATTATCCTGGTTGGTGATTAGAGGTGTCTCAATGGTCTCATGTGCTTCATTGCTGATCTCAACATTTTCAGATGTCATTTTCAAACACTGCCACAAAACAAAGGTTAATTGACATGCCACATATTATCTCTATATTCTGACTGACCAATGAACTAACAAATAAGCTTAAGTAGGTCATACTAGCGAAGGAATTACCCGCCTCTCCTCTCCTAGTTCTAGTCTAACATCTCAGCCAAGGATCATATTCCTAAGCTTTGATACCAACTGTGATGTCCCCCCCCCCCCCCAAAATAGGTATATATCACCCATTTTGAGTCACCAAATATATGGTACAAAATACAAATACAAACTTAAATATACAACATGAGCTGTGAGTTTTAATACAAATATTATCTTCTAGACAATATTCAAACTCAAAATAAGTCTTCAATACATTTATTATCACACTATTTCATAGAATAGTGAGGACTACTAATGCAAACATCTGGACCGTCACTTCGTTCCCTGACTAGTCCCAGCTATATTCTCATTTCCTAAAGAGAACAATGAAAGCAAAGGGTGAGCTCAACTAGCCCAGTAAGAAATATTATGACTAAGATAATGTAGAATAAATTATCCTTAGCCTTCAACAGTATAACAACTGATAGAATATAATAGACAACAAGTTTTAGATCAACAACTGCAGCAAAATAAGCAATCAATTAGAAGAGTTAAGTAGAGCATGATATCTACTATCTTCTATGATTTAAAAGGTTTATCATCAATTTTATCGCTAAGACTCAGCTTAATAAATAATCCACATCACTGAATTATCCATGCACTGAGGGCCAAGGATATTCATTATTATCACCAATGGTCATGTTCATCTCAACAACTGTCCATCAATGCATTACGGGCCAATGAGGACTTTTACCACATCATTTATAACATTACAGGTCATGATTATACTGAATGATTCCTGGTCATAATCAAACCAATCAACAGTCCATCTATGCACTACGAGCCAAAGATGACTTTCATAACAATATAAACATGAGGATGATGACAATTATATAAGAATTCAATTAAATTAAAGCAAATGATAAATTTTAAAGATTTAGAATTTAATTTATCCAGAATTCAATAAAGTCCAAATTGTCAACATGATACTGCTTTGTGGAGTAAAATTCAAGAATAATATTATATCAAAAATGATTTGGACATAAAAGAAATCAAGTTTTGTACTGAATAGTGTTAGATTTGTAATATTTATGAACGCAATCAAATTGCACAAAATAAGCGAAAACGTGGAAAGTCAGAGTTTTAAAATTTTAAAAACCATATACCCGGATCATCCTTTATGCACAATTATTAATTAAACGAAAAGATAAAGGACAAGAATCATACCCTTGAAGATTCGAGCATCCTTAGGTACAAGTTCACCTCCAATCCTTTCCGCGTTCAAGTTGAATCCACCGGGTTTGGTTCATTTCTTTGATCAACGTTAGTCACCCATGTGTTTGGCCTCTAGAGGTGATCCACTAAAGAAGAAAAAAATATTCAAGAAGAAGGGTATTTGGCAAAACCTTAGTTTTCTATCTCTATAGAAAAAGTGTACTCAACTCTCTCAACTATTGGAATTAAGTATTCTATGAAAACGTCAACCCCACCCATAATAACACTCCCCTTATTAATAGATATGGGCAACCCTCCTTAACAATTAATAAATTGAGTTATTTTTTAATTAATTAAATTCTTTTAATTAATTAGGCTCCTAATCTTATTAGGAATAATTAATTAAACTCTTTTAATTAAATAGTCTCCTAATCTTATTAGGATATTTGAGAGTACTTTTATTAATTAATTCCTAAACTCCTTTAGAAATTAAAAAATAATAATAGTAATAACAATAATAAGACTCCTCTTATTTATTTATATTTAATATTTCTAAAATATTAAATAATAAATATTAAGCTATTTAATTTATTCTATCACCATAAATTAAATTAAATATACTTAACTTATTACTACGATTATGCCATTAACTTCTTAAATAATTATTTTTCCTTTTATGGTGTGACCCTTTAGGTTCTCCATATTAAACCGGTTGTGAATAAATCAATTATAACAATTCTAATCTTATTTAAATAAATAAATTAAACTATTAATTTATTTAAATAAATAATATTTATTCTACAATAGGGATAAGCCTCCCTAGCGATCAACGACTTTTCAGATAATATAGATTTCAATATTAATCATAAAAGAACCTTTGAGTATAGTTGCCGTATAATTCAATCATTCTACTATACAATGTCTCAATTAAATATAAGACATGAAATTACTGTCAAGTCTTATTTTATTTAATTATATGTATTTCGACTCTTAAATGCATAACTCCAAATAATGAAAATTAGAAACTCCTTTCTAATTTTATTCTGCCTTGGCCAAGGACTACTGGGTTGTCATTTATTGAATAAGATAGGACATTTCTATTCTATTACTAGAAGAGGTAGATTCTTTATTAATTATGTCAGGAATAAACATGTGAATGATATTCCTATTTATATATGATTTGATTATGATATATATATGAATGAATATGCAAGTATGTTTGCATGAAGAAAAGTTGTTAAGTCCTTTGATAGATAATAGAAATATATGTACAAGGACTTAGAATGGATTGATCAAAAATGTTAGGTTGATCCTACACAAGCAAAACGGCTTTGTAAAGTCCTTAAAAGAAATGATGTACAAGGACTATAAATATAGAAAGATCAAGCTTGTTAGGTTGATCTTTTGATGTAATAGACAGGCTTGTCTGATCGTCGAGCACTGCACCAGAAGTCGTAGTCTGCCAGGAGAGTCAGAGTCAACTCGGGAGCTATCAAGGCAGAATAGGAGTATGCAAGATAGTGAGATCTCAGAGTTCGTAGACTTCCAGGGGAAACGAAGAAGGATCGTAGTGTATCGAGAAGAGCCTCCTCAGGATCGTAGTGTACTGAGGAAGTCATGTTCTGAATCGTAGAGACAGCCTGCCTATAAGCCGAACGACAATCTGCCAAAGCTAAGTATGAAATGCACTGTACGCTCAGAGTCGTAGAGTCTAGCGATGCCAGTCAAAGACAAGGATCGTAGACCACACTCTGCGATCGTAGAGTCCACTGAACAAATGCAGAGATCGTAGTCGGATAAGATCAGATTAAGACAACAAGCTCAAGTCAGCGATCGTAGAGTAGACTCAACGATCACCAAGCTAACTCTACGATCGTAATGTGCAGAGTCAAAGATCATAGTGTGATCTTCAGGATCGTAGTGTCTGCACAGCCAAAGCTGAATCGTAGAGTGCATAACTACGACTCCAACAGTAATGCTCACAATGCTAAGTCAGAATCGTAGAGCAGATACGGTTCTCAACGAATGAGCACTCCCAGAATATCCAAAGGTACGAAGCCTCTGGTTAGCACTGCAAAAGATGTAATCCACAGAAGGGAACCAGAGAGCACTCAACGAATGGCATGCAGGCTAGCAGAAGAAGTAAGCACCAAACCAATCAGCATCAAGATTGAGTTGAAAGGCCGTTCGTGATGAAGTCTTCCGCAAGAAGATTCCAAAAAAGACTTCAGCAGTTGACTAAGGAAAAGTCAGCTAATGCAGTTGCTATCAAGAAAATAGAAGACAACGATCTTGGAAGCAACCAGGATCTTAGTGTTTGTCAGACAAAGAAAGAACTGATGGAAGGTGAACCGAGATACTGGTCAGCTTCTGAAGAGCAAGGCTAAAGTGATTAAGTGCAGGGTCAGTTCATTGATAATAAGTGAGCGGAAGATCACCAGGAGAAAGCAAGCTGGACGCGCCACAAATCTGAAGTGTCTTGATATTCAGAAGGGAACCAGAGCAAGGAATTAGGCCATCAGTATTTGAGAACATTCAAAGCAAACAGAAGTATTGAAGCACTGCACAATACAAGGAAGAGGTGTTCTACATAGAAGATCCAATCAACACTCTTCTAGATCGTAGTGTTGTCTCCACCAGTCAACAAGACACTACGATCAGGTCCCTGAAGACGTGCATCAGAATCGTAGAGCTCGGATACCTGAAGATTGAGGCATTGGCAACTGTTCAATCTGAAGGGTAATTCGGACAAGTGCTTATTGAGAGCATCGATGCAAAAGGACAACCTCTGATCAAGAAATCAGAAGAAATAAAGTCTTCAACCTGCCCAGGACAGTAAAGTGATACATCTGACAGGATAGGTGAAAAAGTAGACTGCAGAGTCAGAAAAAGTATGTCATGTCACATCAAGCAGTCTACATCAAGCAATTTGAGATCTGTTAAGACATTTGAATAACTTCCAACGGCTACTTTCCAACGGAAGGATTGGGAAGATGTATAAATGAAGAAGAGCTTCAAAGATCAAAAAATGCTGGAGAAGTTGAGTTTTGGAGAAAAGGTGGATTGATCGAATCAAGTAATAGTGAGTCCAAAGACTCACTCTACGATCCACCAAGAACACTCAAAAGTCAGATCAAGCAAGAAGTAGAAGTCTGAGTTCTACTATGTAGAAGTGAGAGTTCTACTACATGAAGAGTGTTCCGAACTGCCGAGAGAAAGAAGAGCATCATGCCATCTAGATGTCCATCATGGGAAGACTCTAAGTACAATAGAGAAGAGCTTACGGTCATCTTAGCAAGTCCATCATGGGAAGGCACCGAGTAGCAAGAAGGGAGATCACAAAAGCCATCTTGGTGTGAAGCTTGAGAAAGCTTCTAGGTACCTTGCAGAAGAGCTTACAGTCATCCTAGAAGCCTCTCATGTGCAGCCATCAAGTACCAAGGAGAATGATCTTCAAGGCAGTTCATCAAGGGGTCATCCTGAGTAGTTGAGCAACCTAAGAAGCTGAGCATCATGCAACACTCAACTGCTCTTCAAGGATGATCAAGCCGAAGCTGCTAAAGATAGAAGATGTTCAGAGCATGAAGACATCTTAGCAGCTCAGCACCGACTCCAACAACAACAACAACAACTCAAAGAAGCCAGGGCCTGAGGGGTCCTTGTCCGGAGGGACTAAACAAAGCAGGGCCAAAGGGTCCTTGTCCAGAGGGACTAAATGAAGTTCCAAGCCTGCTGGGCTTGAAGAGTTCCTAGGGAACTAGAGAAGTCCCAAGGCTGCTGGCCTTGAAGAGTTCTTAGTGAACTGAAGCCCCAAGGCTACTTATTCTGCTATGCTTGAAAAGATTCTATGTTTGTCATATAATCTAATATGAACAATACATCATAAACCAGAAAAACATTTAAAATGAAAAGGATCTATTCAACCCCCCCTTCTAGATCTATGGTGCCCTCTGGGATCTAACAATTGGTATCAGAGTAGGTTCTCATGATGTATTCTAAAGCTAATCGCTTTGAGTCTGATCCAAGGCACCAACATTGTTCTAAACTTAGTTTAGTAGTAAGTAACCTGTTATATGCAGAAGAGCTCACATTTTGGAAATATTGTGTATAGGTAAAAATGTGCATACACCTGAAGCTGCTCAGATTGGTTCATATCCTCGATTGCTATATCAACAAGACCAATCCTAGTCTGCAGTCAATCTTGTAGTCTGAAGATCAGACGAGAGAAAAGGAGCTAGAGACATCAGTAACAAGGAGTAAAGCCTTCATCAGTCTGAAAGATGAAGAGGTCATGCATACGAAGAAATGACTGATCAAGTGGAGACAGAAGATCCTCTCAGTCGTATGAGTGACCAACCAACAACTGAGTGCTATCTCTAAAAACTAAAGGGTGTCAAAGATCTCAATGCTACGATTATCTTGATCTACATCTTCAAGACCACGACTAATTGATGAACGGCCGACAAGAGCATTAAGCTGAAAAGGGGTAAAAGTAAAAGCTATGCACATCAATACCTGAACTCAGTATATCTAAAGTAAATGACTGTTAAGAAACTGACAGTAAAAAGGTACGGTTCCTCACCATCATTAATGTATAGATCATAGTTGCACCATCTTATGAACTATGACAGTATTCTGTCAACAAGTCATAATCTTCCTAAAAAGGTGAATAGAGAAAGTAGTCTAAAGATAGAAAATTCAAATGTCTACAAACTTTCTCTTTAACCAAGCTTTAGGCTGAAGATGACATCTTGAAGAAAATCTGAAATGGATCACAAGAGTATCACAGACCAAATGAATCTTATGTTAAGTAATCATTGCTGTTGTGCTAGTATGTGTGTACAATCCTATGTTCTAAGTGTTTAACAACACACAGAGAATGATCAGTTCTACAAGAGGATCTTGTTGATTTGTAGAAACTGATCACATCCATAAATCAACTAGATACTCATAAATCGCAGAGTTGATTCACACTATGTGAACACTTAAACATTGTGAACATAACCCAGTAAATGATGAAACCATCATAGATAAAGAGTGTCATTAATTGTCAAATCCTACACACACTCACCGTCATGCATCTAAAATGTATTATCCCAAGATAGTTGCATGCATGAATGTTTGTTGGTGATAAACATGATGAATATCCAGATAAGAGGAATAGGAGTTTAGAAAACTAACCTAGCAGGACCCATTCAACAATGGGGACCAAAAGCAGAAATTACTTGAACCTGCAGGTACTTGGTCAGTCTGACCACACTAAGGAATGCTGAAGCAGAAGACTTCACTCAAAAGGATTCAACCAACAGAAGGCTAAGGACTAATCAGAGAAAAATCTGATAAAGTTCATAAATGTCCAAGTCTGTCCTTGAAGACCCTCTGAGCTAACCTGAATGGAGCTCACATGGCTGAAAATCTGTATATGGGAGCATGCCAAGGATTCTATGTGCCCATGAGATACGCTTTATGGCAAGGATCCTCAAGGGAAGCTCAAAATAGAAGATCTCTGAGCTTGAGACAGAAGGAGTTCTCTACGAAGCAGGACTTCTCAAAACTAATGACTGTCAAAGATGACTACGATCGTAGTGCTGTCAAATGATCGTAGAGTGATCAATCCTGAAAATACTCATCTCTACGATACAAGAAAGACTGATCAACGATGATGATTCCAGTCAGAAGTAGAAGTGCTGGGCAAAACTCAAATGAACATGAAGAAAGAAACACATCTATCTGAGATGACGGCATCAACAATGGGGGAGAAGTGATCTGTTAAGGAATAACTGCATCATTAACCTGGAAGAGATGTACCAGCTACAAAGTCCCAAAACCTTGTGGCTGATGAACCAAATGAAGATCCATAGTCAGTAGGATCGTCTCAAAACGAACTACTGATAACCCTTCAGCCACCTAATCCATAATAGTGAAGTGCCTACGATCAATCACAGGATCAGAATAAGAGTAGAAGGTCACCACAATTTCAGCAAGCAGATACTTAAAGATGATAGAAGATCTTCCCATCAAAAAGGGTCTAATGAGATGTCATTAAAAATCATTGTCTTAGTATTTCATCTGGAAAGCGCCTCAGGGACAAACCTGACCCTTAGCTAACTCTAAGAGGTTGGCCCTCCCTGAGCTACCTTATCCCAGAAGGAATGCTTGATCTAGTTCATCTCAAAAGAACCAAATCAGTCAACGATCGTAGAGTTAAACTTGAAGCTGTCTAAACGATCGTAGTACAACCTCAGCGACAGAAGAAGATAACTCAACGATCGTAGTCCTACCAAAGGGTATTCCAGTTCAAGGAGAATGAAGAATGAGACATCTGCTAAGCCATTCAAGATTGAGGAGATAAGTTCGAATACATCAGTGAATGAGCTATGCTGCATCAAGGTAAGGAGGAAAGACGAAGCCATCCACTGCAGCATCTCTCAGAAATTGATCGTTGAGTAAATAAATGAAATCGTAGAGTCTATAGCTATCTCATCATATTACTCTACGAATCAAAAGGTCAACGGTCAAAGCCACGTCAATTAAACGTTCACTCCTCTGATAACTGAAAAGTTGTGGGAAGTTACAGCTCATTACTGGGCAACGTGCAACCAATGGACAAGTGACACATCACTGAGTATGCAGAGTTAGAAGGAACTGCCATAAAGACTAGTTCAAATCTGCAGACAGTTACCAGAAGATATCGAACCTTTCTCCCTCCCATTTTCAAAACCCTAGAAAGCTTTTCAAGAGCAAATCAGTTAACCTCCAGAGCCTTGCCAACAAGACAGTCATCTCGCATAAACCTTCCTATACTTAATACCCACATTCTTCAAACTACTCAAAATGGAAAACTGGCAAGTGATCACTGGTATTCAGCTTGGGACCAAATTGTTTAAGAAATCTGAAAAGAAGTTCAAGGATATTCTCGAGCTTGTAAAGAAGGCTGGATTTTCCGAATGCCTTGAAGCAGATACTCGAGTCTACTGCAACCTGGTTAAAGAGTTCTACTCAAACGTCTCTATAAATTCAGAAACCCTTACCACCAAGGTTAAAGGTCAGTCTCTCAAGTTAAAATCTTCTGACCTAAACCAATGCCTAGGATTTCCTAACCAAGGCCTAAAGAACCTTGATGATGTCAATATTGAATTAGCTAAAGAAATTATGGGGTATCAAAGAAACCCTAGTTTCAAGGACATGAAGAAGAAGGAGTTCCCTGAGCAATATGAGTTCCTCGCTGAAATAGTTGGAAAGTGCATACTATGTAAGAACACTGCACATGACACAGTGATCGACCAGCAGTTGAAAATCATGTCTGAATAGTTTTGAAGAAACAAATCGACTTTGGATCTATCTTGATAGATCAGATCTCCAAATGGGTAGAGAAAACTGAGAAGAAGCCCCTGACCAAGGTATATCATGGAAGGCTGTTAAGTATCATACTGAAGAAAAAGCTAGGGGGAAAGATCACGGATGATGAGGGAGAAGCCCTGAATGTGCACAAGGTGATGTCTCCTTAACTATTTGATAACTGGAAGAAGAACTCTAAGGAGAACAAAAGACTGACAGCTGGGAGTAGTAGTAGAGCCTCTACAAAGAAGAGGAAGACAGTAAAGGTGGAGAGCTCTGAGTCCAGTGACTCTAAAGCAGCTGAAATCACACCAGCTAAGAAGAAATCAAAAGTGGTGAAAAGAGCTGGTGATGTGAAGAAAGCCCAGGCCCCACCAAGGAGAGTCTCCTCCTTGATCAAGAGTAAAGAAGAAAAGGCCCAAACTACTGAGACCACAAAAAGAAGAAGCAGCAGGTTGCTTCAAGGGCTAGCTTGCAAGAAAGCTAAGGTGGAGGACAAGCCAGCCTTAGCTTCTCAAATCAATACATCTGCTGATGAGGAAAGGTGCTCTAGTCCCATGGCCAATACTCAGAGAAGCAACTCTGATGAAGAAAAAGAAATTTCTGATCAAAGTGCATCCCCAAATACAACTGTCCCAACCAGCCCAGAGAATGTGTCAGAAAAAGCTATCCAAGAAGAAGAAGAAGGACATGTCCCCTCAATCCAGGAGATCTCTCATAATGACTCAGAAAATGATGAGGACAAGGAAGAAGAATCTGCCCCTGCCAGTGCTGATATTCAAAGAAGTTTATCGGATAAGGAAGTGGAGTCAGAGACTGAGGAAGAAGAAGAATTTGTCTCTCCGATAGTTGAACCTCCACAAAGAAGAAAGAGCTACAGACTGCAAGCCCAGTTTGCCTCCAAAAGGAACAGTGGCCAATCAAATGCCATCATTGAATTAAGTGATGATGAATCTGTATCCTCAGGAGAAGATGCTGAAGAAAAAGCCAACAGTGAAGAAGAAGTATCTAAGGAAAGTCTTGTTGAAGAAAGGTCAGAAAATGAAAGTCAACAAGGACTCTCTGTTGGAGATAATCAAGAAGAGTCTGAACATGAAATGAACATGAAGATGATCCCTCTGCTGAAGCTGATCTAAATGGCTCTGTCTCTGAGAAGAAAGAAGCTGAAAATGATTCCAACTCTGAAGATCAGGAATCAGGAAATTCAGAACTTCACCCTGTTCTCTCACCTGCAAGATTTATCAGGAGAATAGTAGTAGAAGTTCCCAATGAACCATCAGAGACTCCTCCTGAAAGATGGGTAAACCATGGAGGTGAACAGATCAGAATAGTAAGAATGACCTCTTTTGACTTGGTCAAGAATTGGAACAACATGGAAATGGACTGCACAACCATTCTCTACAACCCTGATGATCTGCTAATGAGATGGTTCTTCCAGTGGATGCCATGGCTAAAGGCCATTACTAAAAAAGATGGAAGCTACTTCAGTTGGTGTTATAAGCAGTTTCCAAGCATGGAGCTGGTGGCTCAGAACTTTCCAAGAGTAAAGAAGTTTGCCACCAAGCTGATCACAAACCAGCCCCACTTCAAGATCTATCGACATGCTGGGAATCTCCACATCCCCTACGATCATAGAGTGGACTCTGAAGGAAGAAGAACCATGTCCAAGAAGCTGATCATAGAGTCTGATCACTCTACTGCTTATGATGTTCAAATCCAATCTCAAGAGTCTCATTTTGATCAAGCACTGCTAACAGACACTCCATCATCCTCCACAAGCAATTGGTATTCCACTATTGTTCAGATTATCCACACCTTTGAAAATTTGTCCAAAGATGACAATCGTAGAGTCCAATCCATTGCTCCACCTGAAGCTGCCAATCAAAATGATCAAACTACTTTGGAGCAGGAACTACTGAAGAGCTCTGATGATTTAACCAAGAAGATATCTATGCTCACTGAAGAAACACAGAAGCAGACAGGAGCAGGAGATGATTCTTTCAAGCACAAGCTTCAAGCTATCTTGGCTGATATATCTCTCAAACTCCAAGAGAGAGATAACATCTATCAGAAGGCCATCCAAGATCAGAAGGCAGAAGCTCTACAAGTCCAGAAGGCAAATGCAAAGCAGATCGAAGTCCTCTCTGACAAGATTGACGATCTGAAACAGTCCTTCTCTGTGCAACTTGAACTCGGACAGCAAGAGCTAAAGTTTGAAGTTGCAAACTCCTCCTACCTGATGGAGCAGCTTATGTCCAACATGGAGCAGCTCTCCCAAATGATTGATGACAAAAAGGGGGAGAAAGAGAGGCGAAGAAAGAAGAGGAGCAAGAGGCACCAAAAGAAGAGCAGAGGGTTAAGGGAGAAAAAGTCAAAGAAGAAAAAGTCAAAGAAGAAGAAAGCAGCAGCAGATAGAGAATCATCATCTGAGGGGGAGCCTGAAGATGATGATACCAAGTTCACAGAAGCTGAAGAGGAGCCAGATCAGAAAAGTGATGAAGGGGAATCAAGCAAAGATAGAAGGCCACCATCAGAGGGTGAGCAAGAAGCAGCAGCAGATGAGTAGCTGATCAACAAGCATCCTGGAGCCATACATGGAGCCAAGGAGGTATATCTCTAGTCTGATAGTATGTTCTGGATCCAGGATTTAGAATGTCTGAATATATAATTGCCATATTAATATAAATGACATTCATGATTAACTGTTTAGAAATACAGCTGCTCACTGTATCTAAGATTCATTCATAACATGCATATTCACTTATTGTTTTTGTCATAATCAAATAGGGGGAGATTGTCAGGAATAAACATGTGAATGATATTCCTATTTATATATGATTTGATTATGATATATATATGAATGAATATGCAAGTATGTTTGCATGAAGAAAAGTTGTTAAGTCCTTTGATAGATAATAGAAATATATGTACAAGGACTTAGAATGAATTGATCAAAAATGTTAGGTTGATCCTACACAAGCAAAACGGCTTTGTAAAGTCCTTAAAAAGAAATGATGTACAAGGACTATAAATATAGAAAGATCAAGCTTGTTAGGTTGATCTTTTGATGTAATAGACAGGCTTGTCTGATCGTCGAGCACTGCACCAGAAGTCGTAGTCTTCCAGGAGAGTCAGAGTCAACTTAGGAGCTATCAAGGCAGAATAGGAGTATGCAAGATAGTGAGATCTCAGAGTTCGTAGACTTCCAGGGGAAACGAAGAAGGATCGTAGTGTATCGAGAAGAGCCTCCTCAGGATCATAGTGTACTGAGGAAGTCATGTTCTGAATCATAGAGACAGCTTGCCTATAAGCCGAACAATAATCTGCCAAAGCTAAGTATGAAATGCACTGTACGCTCAGAGTCGTAGAGTCTAGCGATGCCAGTCAAAGACAAGGATCGTAGACCACACTCTGCGATCGTAGAGTCCACTGAACAAATACAGAGATCGTAGTCGGATAAGATCAGATGAAGACAACAAGCTCAAGTCAGCGATCGTAGAGTAGTCTCAACGATCACCAAGCTAACTCTACGATCGTAATGTGCAGAGTCAAAGATCATAGTGTGATCTTCAGGATCGTAGTGTCTGCACAGCCAAAGCTGAATCGTAGAGTGCAGAACTACGACTCCAACAGTAATGCTCACAATGCTAAGTCAGAATCGTAGAGCAGATACGGTTCTCAACGAATGAGCACTCCCAGAATATCCAAAGGTACGAAGCCTCTGGTTGGCACTGCAAAAGATGTAATCCACAGAAGGGAACCAGAGAGCACTCAACGAATGGCATGCAGGCTAGCAGAAGAAGTAAGCACCAAACCAATCAGCATCAAGATTGAGTTGAAAGGTCGTTCGTGATGAAGTCTTCCGCAAGAAGATTCCAAAGAAGACTTCAGCAGTTGACTAAGGAAAAGTCAGCTAATGCAGTTGCTATCAAGAAAACAGAAGACAACGATCTTGGAAGCAACCAGGATCGTAGTGTTTGTCAGACAAAGAAAGAACTGATGGAAGGTGAACCGAGATACTGGTCAGCTTCTGAAGAGAAAGGCTAAAGTGATTAAGTGCAGGGTCAGTTCATTGATGATAAGTGAGCGGAAGATCACCAGGAGAAAGAAAGCTGGACGCGCCACAAATCTGAAGTGTCTTGATATTCAGAAGGGAACCAGAGCAAGGAATTAGGCCATCAATATTTGAGAACAGTTAAAGCAAACAGAAGTATTGAAGCACTGCACAATACAAGGAAGAGGTGTTCTACATAGAAGATCCAATCAACACTCTTCTAGATCGTAGTGTTGTCTCCACCAGTCAACAAGACACTACGATCAGGTCCCTGAAGACGTGCATCAGAATCGTAGAGCTCGGATACCTGAAGATTGAGGCATTGGCAACTGTTCAATCTGAAGGGTAATTCGAACAAGTGCTTATTGAGAGCATCGATGCAAAAGGATAACCTCTGATCAAGAAATCAGAAGAAATAAAGTCTTCAACCAGCCCAGGACAGTAAAGGAATACATCTGACAGGATAGGTGAAAAAGTAGACTGCAGAGTCAGAAAAAGTATGTCATGTCACATCAAGCAGTCTACATCAAACTATTTGAGATCTTTGAAGACATTTGAATAGCTTCCAACGGCTACTTTCTAACGGAAGGATTGGGAAGATGTATAAATGAAGAAGAGCTTCAAAGATCAAAAAGTGCTGGAGAAGTTGAGTTTTGGAGAAAAGGTGGATTGATCGAATCAAGTAATAGTGAGTCCAGAGACTCACTCTACGATCCACCAAGAACACTCAAAAGTCAGATCAAGCAAGAAGTAGAAGTGTGAGTTCTACTATGTAGAAGTGAGAGTTCTACTACATGAAGAGTGTTCTGAACTGCCGAGAGAAAGAAGAGCATCATGCCATCTGGATGTCCATCATGGGAAGACTCTAAGTACAATAGAGAAGAGCTTACGGTCATCTTAGCAAGTCCATCATGGGAAGGCATCAAGTAGCAATAAGGGAGATCACAAAAGCCATCTTGGTGTCAAGCTTGAGAAAGCTTCTAGGTACCTTGCAGAAGAGCTTAAAGTCATCCTAGAAGCCTCTCATGTGCAGCCATCAAGTACCAAGGAGAATGATCTTCAAGGCAGTTCATCAAGGGGTCATCCTGAGTAGTTGAGCAACCTAAGAAGCTGAGCATCATGCAACACTCAACTGCTCTTCAAGGATGATCAAGCCGAAGCTGCTAAAGATAGAAGATGTTCAGAGCATGAAGACATCTTAGCAGCTCAGCACCGACTCCAACAACAACAACAACAACAACTCAAAGAAGCCAGGGCCTGAGGGGTCCTTGTCCGGAGGGACTAAACAAAACAAGGCCAAAGGGTCCTTGTCCAGAGGGACTAAATGAAGTTCCAAGCCTGCTGGGCTTGAAGAGTTCCTAGGGAACTAGAGAAGTCCCAAGGCTGCTGGCCTTCAAGAGTTCTTAGTGAACTGAAGCCCCAAGGCTGCTGGCTTTAAAGGAATCTTAATGATTCAGGGTGCTGCCCTTCCTTAGTGGAAATCCTGCTAGTTGAAAGCAGAAGAGTGGATTAGGAGCTTGAGTCTCTGAACCACTTAAAACCCCTTGTGTCTTTTACATTATGTCATTTACATTATGTCTATAACTGCTATAACTGCTATGTATGTTTTAACTTCTTAAAACTAAACTAACTTAACGAACAAGGTTTGTATGATTATGAATATATCAATGAAGGAGGGGAATCTTTTACTTATTCCGCTGTGCTTGAAAAGATTCTATGTTTGTCATATAATCTAATATGAACAATACATCATAAACCAGAAAAACATTTAAAATGAAAAGGATCTATTCAACCCCCCCTTCTAGATCTATTGTGCCCTCTGGGATCTAACAAATTATACATTATCTCTATGTACAACTTATTATACCCAAGTTTACCCTTTGATATACCCTAAGGGTCTTAAGAAATAAGTCAAAGTATAACTCATCATACACACGATACTATGATGATCTCAAGTCCAAGGATCACTTGTACTACCATCACTACAAGAATTCCTATTGACAGGCAAGTAAAACTCCATTAGGTATTCTTTAGCGAGCTACGTTCAGTGAACTTATTCTCTAATACCCACCTACATACTTGCTTTAGTGTCTCCACACAAATGATCATGAGATCAATCATCCTCATCCAATAAGCGAGCAACATATGTACCAATCTATCCGGATTCACTAATCCCCAATTTAGTAATCCAACGATTGGGAACTAATTTAGTTTTAAGATTTCTAAGAATTTAGATCTCATTAGAATGATCGTCATCATTATTCTAAAAGCATTGCTTAAAACTATGGGTTTATCACATATTATAAAACATCATCATGTAGATAATTAAAAGCCTTTAATAAATTAATACTTTTTATTAATAACTGGATAAGATTGTTACAAAGTATATGCTTTATCATCAAACATGATTGGCTTGTTTTCATACTACTTTCAATCTCTTACTTGTACTAAAGCCAATCGCCAGGGTATCTCATACCCTTCTTCTATAAACGAAGATTATCCTACTGTTGGATAAGGTTTAGTTAATGCATATGTAATGTTGTTCTTGAGAGTCCACTATCTCTATAGTGATTTCCTATCTTTCAATGATTCCTACAATGAAATGAAAGTGCCACAACACATGCTTAGATCCAAGATGAGACTTGGGAACTATTCCTAGTTCTGTAATGAACTTTTCATCCAAACAATCAACTTGCAGCTTCATTTACAGCTATATACTTTGTCTTTATCACTAAACCAGTAACTCTTTGCTGTTTGAAACCTTTCGAATTCACTGCACTATTGTTCAAGGTAACGCTTTCCCTTAAAGTGGATTTTCTATCGTCTTGGTCTGTTTGAAAAACTTGAGTCTGTTAAGCCCTCTAGTTTTAATTTAGACCCGCCATAAATTTTAATCACATCCTTAGTACCAGTTAAGTACTTTAAGATTTTTTTCACTGTCTGAAAGTGATCTTCTCCAGAATATGACCGATTAACATTAGGTCTCGTATATTTCATTGCATACATGATAGTTACTCATGCGATTTCTCTTTTATGAGTCGATGGGGACTATTAAGAGAGATACACTCCATGGCTCATCAACATGAGACAACTCTTGGAGTTTGCCATGCTAAATGACTTTAGCTGCCATGCTAAACGACTTTAGCATCAAATGAATATACGTTACTTGGGTTAAGTCGATCATCCTCTTGAATCTATCTATATAGATTTGTATCCCTAATTAAGATACTCTTCCCAAATCATTCATGGAGTAATGTTTAGACAACTTTATCTTTACTGATTGTAGGATTAGTATGTCATTCCTTATCCATAGTATATCAACATATATTATTAGGAATGTCATGGCGCTCCCACTGACCCTTTTGTACACACTATAACTCTTACCTCATCGTATGTAACTCTGGATCATCATCTTCTATGTTGTGTGTCTCATCATCATCATTTATGATGAATCCATACCTCCCAGGTATCTTTGGTACTATTCCAGATTTACGATTCGGTTGTGGTATAATAGGTCTATCTATAGGTTCCTCTTATTTGACTTATAGTGATTTATGGTTCTTAAACTCTTTAAGATCTATTATCCTCCCACTAGCTCCTTCAATGATAAACACCTTTATCTTAGAAGGTAGCGTGCTTCGCAAAAAACACCTTTTGCTAAGTAGGATTATAGAACATATACCCTAAACTTACTTTAGGATGTCCCACAAATATGTACTTGTCAAATCTTGTTCCAAGCTTATCCTTTGAAACCTTTTCACATAAGTTGGACAACCCCTTATCTTAACATACTAAAGATTAGGAATCCTCCCTGTCCATAACTTTTATGGAGTTTTAGGGCCGGATTTTGAGGTTACCTTTTCATAGATATGCAGTCATTTCTAGGACATTACCCTTGAGGGATACTGGAATTTTGGTAAAATTATTATGGATCGCACCATGTCCAACAATGTATGATTTTTCCTTTTAGATACATCAATCAATTATTGCGTATCAAGAGGCGTCCATTGTGAGAAAACCATTTGAGATGATCTAGAAACTCATTGCATAATTATTCCTTCCTTGATCCGATCAAAGAATCCTAATACTTTGCCAATTTGTTTCATTTTTGAATTCTTTGAACCTTTCAAATAATTCAGAATTGTATTTTAACAAATACACACATTCAGCCTTTTGAACGATCATCTCCTTTTCTTATACTAGTTTGTTCAATTTGCAAAATAATTTTTACGTAAGTCAAGTACACAAAATCCATTAAGTAATATTCCAGTTCTATAAAAATATTATTATTATAAATAGAACAAAAATTGTTCTTAAATATAATACCAAAGATTTCATTGTTCAACAATAAAATGAAAATAATGTTTCTAATGAGAACTGGAATATAATAACATCTTATTGACTTAATAGACTTGCCCGTAGGCAATGCTAAAAAATAATTTCCTATGGCTAATGTAAAAACCTTTGCTTCATTTCCCATACATAGGATTACTTATCTTTGTTTAGCTTTCTACTTCTGCTTGGTCCCTTTATAAATCTATATTTATGATAACCAAAGTCGGTATCCAATACCCAAGTAGAACCTTGACTTAAAGAAAAATTTATTTTAAATCATGAACAAAACTATATTGTAACTGAAACTTCACTAAGCTTCTTCTGGTTAGCTTCTGCAAGATGCTTCTTGTAGTTTCTTTCCAGTGTCCTGGATTATTGCAGTGGAAGCAAACTCATTTGCTATCCGTATCGGTTTTGTACTTATTATCCTTTGTTTTTGCCTTTCTATTTACCTTCTCATGATCGTTCTTCTTTTTAGAAGCTCCTTGGGACCCTACCAGTAAGACTTGGTCTTTATTGGTTGGAAAGTGACTCTTTACATTTTTCAACATGTTAAGCAAATCAGCGAGGCTGATCTTTACTTTGTTCATATGAAAAATTCACAACAATTGTGAGAAGGAGTCCAGAGTGACTACACGATCAAATCTTGGCTCAACTATCCATCCATGACAAAACCTATTATCCTAATTGTTCAATCAAATTGATCATGTTTAGGATATGTGTTTGTAATATAGTGCCGTTGGTCATTCTAGATCGGAAGAGCTCCTTAGATATCTGATATCTATTAGTCCTACTTTCCTCACTATCAGCTACTTGACGTACAGGAGTAAAGTAGGAGCATCCATAGTTTCATGCTGACGCTGAAGCTCGTTACTCATGAATGCGAGCATGATGCATTGAGTGAACTGTGCATCATCTTGCCACTTTCTAAAAGTAGCAACCTCTTCCTCAGAGGCATTGTCTGCAACCATTGCAGGGATAGGCGTATTAAGGACATAAGATATCTTTTCAGCCGTGAGAACTATTCTGAATTTCTTTAACCAATCCGTTTAATTCGGTCCGGTTAAATAACATCTAATATGCTTCGTAGTGATAGTAATTTAGACACTGTAAAATTCTGTAAATGAACTTATAATTTAACAACATTTTAGCATACATTGTTTTATTAATTACCAAAATAATTTAGGTCTTGTTTTAAATTGGTATCTCCCACTATTTTCTTCAAACTATATTACCCTCACTTATATAGTTCGGTAACATCTAATTAAAGATTTGCTAGTGAGAATAAGGATCCTATTTCAAATGTATATAGCCTTGTGGTGACACAACAAACTATATATAAATAAATAGGTAGACAACTCTTGTCAATTACATCAACTATGCAACTCCTTGTATTTTGCCTCTTAGATTATTTTGATCAAGTGGTGGCACATCCGAACCAAAATTATCCAAGTTAAGTCCAACCTAGCACTCCATATATTCAAAAAAAATATTTTCCTTGTGGTGACACAACAAAACAACATTGTTCAAATTTCTTTATAAGCATCAAATGTGATAAAATTAACATCTCAAAGAATTAAGAAAAGCCTTGTGGTGACACAACAAACTTGCAATAATTAATTGATACTCTATTATTTTGATCATGCTAGAAGGCGACGTTCGATATTTCAAATATCTTTGTTTAGCGCGCATGCACATATATATAAAATATGTGTCATATTAATTAACATGCGAAGCATGTTTGCATAATATATATATACTAGCTGGGTCCCGTGCCTCCGGCACTGTATAAACTGTGGAATTTATCTCAAATTTTGAACGGCCCAGATGATTTATTGAGTGATCGAAAAATTATAAATCATTTGTATTTTATTAGATAGATTAGTATTGAACGGTTAGATTTATCCCAAGTTTTTAACGGTCTCGATCTTTTAATAGCTTGAGCGGGAAACTTAGTTTTTTCAAAATCAATTATGTTTTGTATAGATAGATTTTATTAGATAGATTAGTATTGAACGGTTAGATTTATCCCAAGTTTTTAACGGTCCCGATCTTTTAATAGCTTGAGCGGGAAACTTAGTTTTTTCAAAATCAATTGTGTTTTATATATATATATATATATATAGTATAAGCATGCACATATAGAATATTATATTCTACCTGGATTGATTATGGACTTTTATTATAGTTTGGTTCACTATAGCCACCAAATGAACCAAAAGGTCAAACCCTAGAGGTGCAAGAATTAATATTTAAATATAACTATTACATTTAAACCCGAGCTCCATTACAAACGGGTCTTCAAGCGCTCCTTGTTCCTTGATCTCTAATTTTTCAAAATAATTATAATTATTCCTATTACAAAACTATTTAAAATAAATAGAAACTTTGATCAGTAGTCAAGGGTAAGTACATAGGAGGATGATATAATTTACATTAAGAAAAAATTAGAGAAGACGAGGTACGCAGACCTCAGTTAATAAAACCCATACATTCATGCATCCAACTAAAATAAAATCCAATCATATTGGTCAAATAGTTCTTAATCAATACCATTTATTATCATACACATCATCATACGTATCAATAAATAACATTCATCTCATGAATAATAAACATTCAATATATATATTGATATCATTTAATGGGTAAATTTAGTTAGCATAAAATCTAATTTTGAATCAAAATAAACTCCTTTATTTTAATCCAAATTTAAATCAAAATAAACCTATTTTATTTTAATTTATCCTATTTTGAATAAAATAAACTATTTTATTTTAATCAAAATAAACTCATTTATTTTAATTAATTATGGAATCCAATTCTAAGTAAAAAAAAAAACTCTTTTAGGAAACACATATTCTCTTTCTTATTCACAAATAAACTCCTTTATTTTGAATAACATGAAATATTTCATATCTAAATAAACTCCTTTATTTAAGGAAACATGGAATCCAATTTCAACTCCAATTAGTTATCATGGAATCCAATTCCAACTCTAATTAGTTAGTATGAAATCTAATTTTAAAATTATAATAAATTATTTATTTTAATTATAAAATTATTAAGATTAATATATATATATATATATATATATATATATATATATATATATATATATATATATATATATATATATATATATATATATATAACCGTACGGTACGGAATGCATATTACCGAAGTAATAATACATTAGGCGCGCGCGCGCACACACACACAGACATATATATATATATATATATATATATATATATATATATATATATATATATATATATATATATATAATATAACCATGTGATATGGTTTCCTGGAAGCATACATCCTGTTATAGGATTAATTATAATATACATACAGTAAAACTTTTATTTAAGAATAGACTTGAGACCAAATTATTTGTATTCTAATTAAGAGGTTATTATTAAATAGACGTATTGGTACAAAATATTTTTCGAATACCAAAAAATATCCACTTTAACAAAAATATAGATTTTAAAACAAAAATTAAAGAAAGCATAAATTATTTAGATTTTCAAATTAAGAAAATGTAGTCTTTTATAGAAAAATATGAGTTTTTATAGGAAATATAGTCCTTTTTACGAAATATGGTCTTTTATAGAAAAATGTAGTTCTTTATAGGAAATGTACTATTTTATAGAAAATGCAGTCTTTTAAAATTAATATTGTCTATATATATATATATATATATATATATATATATATATGAAATTATTACTATATAGATGTAAGACCCTAACTTATTATAAATAAAATTGAATTTTCTCTATTCATTATCTTGAAATAATAAGGAGTTAACTTGATATAATGTTTTTGTTATGGGTGAAATGTGCAAATTTTGCAAAATAAATAACTGGTTATAAAAAAAAAATTGTCGGGGAATATTCATTTGGTCGTGGAATATTCTTGCTGTTGGGGAATATTCGTACGACGACGCATCCATTTGTGCGTTCCATAACGGAAAATGGTCGGATGAAAAAAAATATGAAAAGTTTGAGTTTTTATAAATAAATGACGTAATTGTTACTGTTAACACTGTTAGGTTACCTGGTGGTTAAAATAAAGTAATACGCGTGGTTGCACAGTAGAACACGGTATTGCACAATATTTTTAAATTATTGATTCTTACGTAAGAAGACACTACTCAATAATTGTTATAATAATTACTGTATAATATTTTAGTTTATTGATTCAATAATTGTTGCGTTGATATTTTATATTATTGTTATTTCAATAATTGTCATTACACAGTGTTTCCCATTATCAGATCAATAATTCATATTATTTGAATAATATTATTAGATATCATTATTGACAATGTCTAAGGAAGTTCTGTCTAGGAAAGGGGTTTGGTCATCTAATTGCGCGCCAGTAAGAAGAAATCCTTATCGGAAAGCCCCCTCTTTCCTGGGAACGACCTGGTTGTTATAACTATGATTATGTAATATTATTTGTGAATAATTAATTATTGATTTATATGATAAGAAAATATTTATTTTATGTGGATGGATAGGGAAATATTTATTTTGTGTGGATATAAATGAAGGAATTAATACTGGAGTATTTTATCAGTATTTTGTCGGAATAAAGGTATTAAAAATCGTTCGTATGTGGATTTCGGACATTTTTCGTTTGGAATTTGGAAAAACTTAAAGCTACAAAGTTGTAGAGAATTCGATTTCCTATGGAATGGACATAAAATTCGTATTTTTTTTTGAGAAAAGGGCTATTTATTATGAATTGTTAAAGTTTTAGAAATTAAATATTTTTATTAAAAAGGGTGGGACACACTTTTGTTAAAAACATGTGGGCTGCAAAATTTCTTCCAAGATGGCATGCTCAGCTTTCAAAATGGGTGGGCGTAGAAAGAAGGAAAAATAAATAATATTATTTTATTTTTTAGTCTTCTTTGGCGTTCTAGCATTTTTCTATAAATATGCGCTTAGGTTAGAATTGAAAATCATGCCAGAAATAAGTTTTCTCTCTCTATATATATTATCTAGCGTATTTTGTGAGTATTTAGATACTTTGAGAGTTGCTATTCAGTACAAGTTTTCTTCGGTTTTACATCCGATATTCTGATAAAAAATACTGTTATTTTGAGGTAAGGGATGCTATTTTCTTCGTAAATGATATTATTTTCTTCAATATCATTATGCTGAAATATTGATATAAATTTTATTGTGAAATTTCTACCTTTTTGTGTCGGGGTTACTATTCACGTATACGACGCTATTCACATATACGACACTATTCACAAATACGACAGTATTCACCGAAAAATGAAATTTTATCTTCTTTATCCCAGATGTCCATTATGGTTACTATCGTTGATTGTATCCATGTTTTGATCTTATTTCTTGAATTTTACTCCATTATAGTTTATTATGGAGTATTTTTAAACTTGAATTATCTAAAGTACGAATCTTTAACATTTGTTTTTTTATTTTACTGGATTCGTTCTCTAAATTTTTTTTCACCATCCTCAGTTCTTAATGGTGATACTTGATGAATATCTTTAGCCTGTTGTGCAAAGATGAATGATTACCTAATGAATATCTTTGGCCCGTAGTGCAAAGATGAACAGGTGTTGAGATAAACATGACCAACTGATGATACAAATGAATATCTTTGGCCTGTATTGCAAAGATTAATATTTGATTCAAGATGTATATTGATTGATGTTACTGGGATAAAATATTGATGATGGACTTTTAAATTCATAGATGATAGTAGATTTCATTCTCTACTTAACTATTCTAATGAATTATTTTTTTCTTTGCAGTTGTTGATCTAAAACTTGTTGTCTATTATATTCTATCAGATTTTTCCCTGTTGAAGACTAATGATAATTTATTGTATATTATCTTAGTCATAATATTCTTTACTGGGCTAGTTGAGCTCACCCTTTTCCTTTTTGTTCCATTTTTCTTCTCAAGAAGCGAGAATATAGTAGGAACCAGTCGAGGTATAGAGTGATGGTCTTAGACAGTTGTTTTAGCAGTCCTCAATATTTTTGTAAAATAGTTCATCAATAATTATAATGAAGACTTTATTTGGGGTGTGGATATTGTCTAGAAGATAATATTTGTATTTAAACTCACAGTATGTGTTGTCGTATTTTGCACGACAATTGTATTATTGAAGTTGTAGTTTGCTTTCTGTACCATGTATTTGGCGACTCAGAATGGGTGTTGTATACTTATTTTGGGGGCGTCACAGTTGGTATCAGAGCTTAGGGATATGGTCTCTGGCGGAGATCGGGGAATAGAAATAGGAGGGGAGAGACGAGTAAATCCTTCGCTAGTGTGTCCTACCTAAGCTTATTTGTTGGTCTGTCATAATATAGGGATATTATGTGATATGTTAATTTGTTTAAATTAACCCTTGTTTTATGGCAGATTTTAAGAATGGCTGCTGAGAACGTTAGCAATGGAGTGTATGAGACCGTGGAACAACCTTCAATCACTAACCAGGAGAACGTGCAACAGGAAGACAATATTCCTCCTGTAAATAACACTATCGAGCAAACGATGAATGATGGGATGTTTAGAAGTTTTTTGCAGTTTATGCAAAATCAGACGAGGAAGACTCGTGTACAAAATACGGGTGGAAATGATAGCAGCGCGCGGTTTGTCACAGCCAAGCAGTTCAAGGAGTTGGGACCACCAGACTTCTGGGGAAAGCCGGATCCGATTAAGGCGAAAACATGGGTAAAGCAAATTACCAAGATATTCGATGTCTTGGGATGCACAGAAGAGCAGAAGGTTCCATTCACCACCTTTATGTTCTGTGGTGAGGCAGATTACTGGTGGAAATCTGTGAAGCGTACCCAGCCAGCCGCACTCAACATGGCTTGAGAAAGATTTCAGAAATTATTCAATGACAAGTACTTTCCTGAAAGTATTCGTCATATGAAGGAGGTAGAGTTTATTAGACTAGAACAGAACAATGTGACGTTGTCACTCAGTTATACTTAATTATTGCTACAGTAATTGCTGCATAATATCTCTCATATTATTGATTCAATTATTATTACAGTATCACCTATATAATATTTTATATTATTAAATCAATAATTGAGACGACAAAGTTATTCATATTATTATTTGTAATATTGACAATGTCTAGAAAGTTCTGTCGAGGAAAGGGGTTTGGTCACCTAATTCCGCGCTAATAGGGAGAAATCCTTATCGGAAAGCTCCCTTTTTCCTGGGAATGATTTGGTTGTAAAATATTGTGAGTATAATATTTATGATGAATAAGTTCGTGTTAATTAAAGATGAAATTGATATTTCTATTGTGTTGGGATTATTAGTGGTAGTGGAAATCGACATCTATTTCGATAATAATTGATGTCTGGATGTTATATTGACCAATTGGGTAATTAATCGGATAAATGAGCAATTAATTACTATTAATTCACATACTTATAACTATTTGTTCACATGTGTGTACTATTGATTCACATGCATGTACTATTAGGAGAGGTGGTGCAAGATTGATAATACTTGCATGACTAAATTAAAAATGGTATATATGAAGGTACTATACTGTAATTACTTTTTTTGACATGTATAGAACTGTTGAGTCACATGATTGTACTATTGATTCACATGATGTACTATTAGGGGAGGTGGTGCAAGTTTGATAATACTTGCAGGACTAAATTAAAAATGAAGGAAAAGATAAAGGTATTATACTGTAATATTTCGAGCCCCAAAATGTGCAATTATCGAAAATATATTTTCCTATAAATAGAAGCTCATTCTTCCTTCATTCTCACCAATTCAGTAAGACTTATAGGAGCAATTATAAAGAGAGAAGCTATAAAGAGAAAGAAGAAGAGTAGTCTGCTACTTCACTATTCCAGTATCCAGTCTTCTTCTGAGGTAAGGGGTATTATTTATTTCATATTCTGAAGAAAGATTATTTATCGTATCCGTATGAATATTATTCTCGTTTAATATTCATAAGGATTGTTACTCCAGTCTTTATTATTCTGTTGGAATAACCTGTCTACGCGGACTACCGTATGCATGATGAAATTCTTTTGTTACTCCATTCTTTATTATTCTGTTGGAATAACCTGTCTACGCGGACTATCGCATGCATGGTGAAATTCTTCTGTTATTCCATTCTTTATTATTCTGTTGGAATAACCTGTCTACGCGGACTACCGCATGCATGGTGAAATTATTCTGTTATTCCATTCTTTATTATTTTGTTGGAATAACCTGTCTACGCGGACTACCGCATGCATGGTGAAATTCTTCTGTTATTCCATTCTTTATTATTCTGTTGGAATAACATGTCTACACGGACTACCACATGTATGGTGAATGACCCTTCGTATTCATTCTTTACTAAATTGTGGAAATGATATGTCTACGTGGATTACCGCATGACGGGTGAAAATCCATTTGTAGTTTCATATATTCTATTATACTGGTATGAGATATCACTTCTTTTGTACTCGTCGTGAAATATCATTTTCTTTGGTATTTTTCTTTTACGAGTTATTATTCATGTGTTACTATTCACCTAGTTACTATTCACTCTAGTATTATTCACTCGGGTATCTGGGGCACTTTTCGTGCCAGAGTACTATTCACGAGTTACTCTTCACCTTGTTACTATTTACTCTAGTATTATTCACTCCAGTATTCGGGACACTTTTCATGTCAGGGTACTATTCACGGGGTATTATTCCTGAAGTACTATTCATAGGGTCTATTCACGGGGTACTATTCACTCGAAAAATATATTTCTTTTCTGTCCAAATTATTTTTGATACATGAATATTATTCTTGAATTTTACTCCACAAAGTAGTATCATATTGACAATTTGAATATTTTTAAACTCTGGATAAATTTAAAGTCTTTAATATTTATTCTTGATTTTTTTATTTATGTTTATGTCATTGTCATCATCCTAATGCTTATATTGTGATGAAAGTCATCTGTGGCTTATGTGCATAGATGGACTGTTGTTTGGTATGATTATGACCAGGGATCATTCGGAATAATCATGACTCGTAATGTTATAAATGATGTGGTAAAAGTCCTCATCGGCTCATAGTGCATTGATGGACAGTTATTGGTATGATTATGATGAGGGATTATTCGGTATAATCATGACCATTGATGATTCGATGAATATCCTTGAACATATTGCAGGGATGATTCGATGATGTGGTTTATTTATTAAGCTAAGTCTCAGCGATAAAACTGATGAAAAACTTTTTAAATAATAGAAGATAGTAGATATCATGCTCTACTTGACTCTTTTAATGGATTGCTTATTCCGCTACAGTTGTTGATCTATAACTTGTTGTCTATTGTATTCTATCAGTTGTTATACTGTTGAAGGCTAAGGATAATTTATTCTGCATTATCTTAGTTATAATATTTCTTACTGGGCTAGTTGAGCTCACCCTTTTCTTTCATTGTTCTCTTCAATAAATAAGAATATAGCTAAGATGAGTCGGAGAATGGAGCGACGGTCCAGGATAAGTGGCTATAGTAGTCCTCACTATTCTATGAAATAGTGTGATAATAATTGTAATGAGGACTCCATTGAGTGTGGATATTTTCTAGAAGACAATATTCGTGTTAAAAATCTCAGCTTATGTTTGGTATTGTACACGATAATTGTATAATTAAGTTTGTATTTGATTTATGTTTCATGTATTTTGTGACCCAAGATGGGTGATGTATACCTATTTTGGGGGCGTAACATGTTCAACTGAGGGACCACAACCAAGGTCATACCTGTGATACCCCCAAATACGGGTACTTCCAATTCCGCAAGATTTGGTGTTCACTGTACAAATATCATCTATCTATCTACCCATAATAAATGCAAACCATGCAATAGATAGAAATAAATTAATTAATCTTCCCCTTATGGGGTTACACCATCTGCATATTAAATACAATCCCAGCTCACTCTAACCTTAAACATCTGTGCGGAATCATAAACAAATAACAAGTCTTAAACAACATCATGTCGGAACATAAATACATAATAACAACAAGTCTTCTTCATTTATTAATCTTGCCCTTGCCCTTAGTAGTAGAAGGCTCGTCAGATCTTTCGTTCTTAACTGTAATGTTATTATTATGCAAGAGTGAGCACGATTTCCCACAAGTATAACAATATAACAAATGAATAATAACATGTGAATAAATCTAGGACTTCTGAAATAGGAAAACTCAGCTTTTGAATCAAGAATGAATAACAAGAGTCAAAAGAACTTCTGAGGGTCATAAGACCTTGAACTGTGTCCTAGGTTGTCAAGTGTTTATACTTGAAACCTTTAACAGTCATAAAACTATGGACGTTTCATCTCGTACTTAGGGGGATCAGCCCTTAGTACCATATTGTGCACAATATCTTAACGCTATCGCATAAGTAATCCCCTATACAGGGTTGTTCATCTTAGTTTGACATTAGAGTCCGCACCAAAGGAAGTTTGGTTTGGATAATTCAACAAGGGTTTTGAAATTTTGAACGTTCATCAATTATGGACTAGTCGAATCATTAAGAGTTCGCTAGTCTAACAAGGTTCAACCGTAACTGATATTTAAATCTAATCAAGAGATATACAATAGAATAAGTATTGTATAACAGAATCATACTTTGAAAGATTAATCTACTTTAATATAACAAAATGGACTTGACCAATAATAACGAGAATTTGCTCGATGTAAAGAGATAAACTTATAAACTTATATAATGATAACAAGTAGGGTTAGGAAACTTGCCTCGTGCGTAGATTACACGTTAATTTATACACGTTCCTTGATTTAATCCTACATACAATTTACATTCACAATACCAGTCAATTATAAAGTAACTAGTCATCACAAGTTCATTCTCTTTGTCTAACTTTGATTATGACCATACTTAATCAAATTACTACATTCATTGTCACATAATTTACACTTTATGAACAATAAGCTAACTATGTGTTCAATAATTCAATTCGCATATAATTATGTTATTAATATGTTAAGAATTTATCTTAACGTCTCATTGTACGTCTAACATAATTTTATGTTCCTTATATTTGGATATAATCACATTTCTGGACTTGAACACTTAAGAAATTTTCATTTCTGGACAATCTGCTAAGTGGCGTTGCGGCGCCACCATCAGGCTTAATCTCGGCACTGCGGCGCGGGACTTAAGGCATGGAGTTGGCGCCGCGACGCGAAACTCCAGTTTTTGAATTCCAGTTCGCGAAGAACACAGAATAAGGCAAAATTATCCTTATATGGTCATTAAATTAATTAAATTAAATATACCCACATACTAGAATTCGTACATAATCACTACCCAACCTTTATAGAGTGATTTTAACAAATTAAAAAACATAATTACAGAATCAAAACATGTAATTTCATTATTCTTGATGTTCTTGAAGGTTTTAAACACAAAACATAAAATTTAACATCACAGGTTCGTTATAACACCAAATCTGTCCATTCGAAGTTTGTTTTCTTCGTTTTAACATACATAATTATATAAAGGTGTAAAACTTATGAGAGAATATATGTTTGACATATTAAATTTACATATAAGGGCCAAATGGCCATTTTTCTATACTCTGTTATTTTGTAGCAACAATATACAACATAACTTATGCATCTGATGTTATGGAACCATACAATATATAATAAAAACATGTTATGTTAGCATATCATTACATATATACCCACATAATCACTAGTATGTCTAATTACAGAGATTTATCAGAACTTGCAAGCCATTTTCATGAAAATTTCAATGACGTATATTAAATTTTAATTTAAGGGTTTACCCTTGATTACTCTGCTTGGATTACACAAGGTGATAACAACTTCCAATTTCTTACACTTCTTCTCCTTTAATCTCACTGATTCTCAAAATTCTCTTTGATTTGTTTTTTCAGACTTAGCAAAATAAAAGAAGAAGACGTATATAATAAAGGAACTGATGCTGTGTGGTCAGTTAATCCTATCATGGGTTAACTGCCCTCAACCCCCACTAAGACCATGTTTGACTATTCTTAAAAAAAAATCATAACTGTTTAATTTAATAGATCTTTTATAATATAGTTTAATAGTGTCACACCCCTTTATAAAATAAATCCAATATCTTATTTAATTTATTTTAAATCTAATAATTTCTCATTAATTCACATAGTCACATAATTAAATTTCTTATTTGTTAATTATGTCCAATTTATTAATTCTCTAATTAATTATTAAATTAATTAAAACAATATAAGGCTTATTAAATATTTCTTTTAATTCAATAAGCTCACCTATTTAAATAAATCAATTCTTCACATTAATTTAATAAATATAACACACGCAATTAAATTATTCTATCATGACTTCATCAATTAATTATTTAATCCAATAATTAAATCATCGAAAAAATATTTGATTAATCTAATAAATATTAAAATTAAATTACAAAATCTCGGTTGTCACATCTTTACCCCCTTAAAAGGATTCTGTCCTCAGAATCACGACTCAAATAATTCGTCCTGTTACATTCTCCCCCTTATAAAGATTCTGTCTCCAGAATCGCTTATAATAATCTAAGTAAATAAATGAGGATAATTCTTCATCATATTCTCTTCGAGTTCCCACGTAGCTTCTTCAGCGTTGTGGTTTCTCCAAGTTACCTTAACAGAAGGTGTTACTTTATTTCTTAGAACTTTCTCTTTTCGATCGATAATTTGAACATGAATTTCTTCGTAAGATAAGTCTTTTTCAAAATATAGGGGTTCATATTCAATCACGTACTTGTAATCGAGTTTGTAGGGTCGTAGAACAGAAACATGGAAAACGTTGTGGACATTCTCTAGAGCTGGAGGTAAGGCTACCCCATACACAACCTCTCAGATCCTTCGCAATACTTCAAAGGGTCCAATGAATCTTGGGCTTAATTTCCCTTTCTTTTCGAACTTGATCTTTCCCTTTCAGGGAGAGACCTTTAAGAACACATAACTACCCGATTCAAACTCAACATTTTTACGGTGTGTATCGGCGTATTTCTTCTGTCTATCTTGAGCTGCTATTAATCTTGTTTGGATCACTTTGACTATTTCTACTGTCTGCTGTACCAATTTTTGGCCTAGTAATTGTCTTTCGCCAACTTCATTCCAGTATAGCGGAGTTCTGCACTTTCTGCCGTATAACGCTTCATAAGGTAGCATGCCAATACTAGCGTGGTAACTATTGTTGTAAGTGAACTCTACAAGCGGTAGATGATCATCCCAATTTCCTTTAAAGTCCATTATACAAGCTCTTAACATGTCTTCTAATGTCTGAATTGTTCTTTCACTCTGTCCATCTGTCTGAGGGTGATATGCCATGCTCATTCGCAACTGTGTACCCATGAATTCCTGTAGATGTTCCCAGAAGTTTGACGTAAAGCGCGGATCTCTATCTGAAACAATTGACACCGGAATTTCGTGCCTCAAAAAAATCTCTTTCACATATAACCTTGCCAACTAATCTAAGTTAAATCTGATTTTGATCGGAAGGAAGTGTCCGGATTTCGTCAATCGGTCAACAATAACCCATACATCGTCGTAGCCTTTCTGAGTTATTGGTAGGCCAACCACGAAATCCATCATAATATGTTCCCATTTCCATTCTGGAATCTCTAAAGGTTTTAGTAATCCACTCGGTCTCTGGTGTTCTGCTTTCACTTTTTGACATGTTAGACACTTGGCAACACATTCTGCAACCTATTGTTTCAAATTTGGCCACCAAAATTTCTTCCTTAATCTGTGGTACTGGCGGTACCCAAATTCTACTCTCAAATCTCAGTATTCCTTCCTTATCCATCTTGAATCTTGATTTGGCTCCTTTGGATATCTTCTTTTTCACCGTTTTACATTTGTCATCCTGAAGTTGAGCCTCCTTAACTTTATCTAGTAGTGTTGTACCAGATTGCATCTGAAACAGCTTCTCATCAATCGATATAGAACACTTCACTTCCAATTCCAGCTTTTCAATTTCTGAAATTCACTTCTCCTGATCGGTCAACATCATCACTTTCTCCCAACCCTTTCTATTTAAGGCGTTGGCAACCACGTTTGCCTTACCCGGATGGTATAGAATCTCACAATCGTAGTCCTTAATTAACTCCAATCACCTTCTTTGGCGCATGTTTAAGTCTTTCTGTATAAAAATATATTTCAGACTCTTTTGGTCTGTATATATTTCACACTTCTCCCCATAGAGATAGTGCCTCCAGATTTTCAAAGCAAAAACCACTGCAGCTAACTCCAAATCTTGTTGATTTAAATAGACACTTTCACGTTACCTATCGATCTTATCTCTTTGAAAATACTTTCCTTTGATGTGATTTTAGGAATCGATTGGTTAACTACTCATCATGCTTTTCGTAAGGTTGTTAGATTTCATATTCCTAACCAACCTGTTATGCGAATTCAAGCAACCAAACCATTAAAGTTAATCATTGTCATATCAAGCCACAAGTAAACAGCCCTGATCCTTTCGTTGTTGACTTCCTTGTGTGGAATGTATCGAAGCCAGACTTTCTATAGACAACGCTATGAATGACGGTGGCAAGTTGATAGGTATCAAGTACTATCCAATTCTTGGATGAGAGTCACAGTTTTGAATGATATTTCTATCGTTAATAAATTTCCTGACGTATTCTCGAAGACTTCTTAGCCTACCCCAGAGCGTGAAATTGAATTTTGTATTGACCCCAGTACAAAACCCATTTCTAAAGCCCTTAAATATTTCTTCAACCAAAATGAACGTATAATGCGCCAAAGACGTTGGCTCGAGCTGTTGAAGATTACGACTATACCATTCAATATCATTGTGGAAGAGCGAATGGGGTAGCTGACGCGTTGAGTAGAAGATCGTATGCGTTTATGAGTGTGATGTTGTTAACAAAAAACCCATTTCTTATAACTTACAAATTATGAAGATAGAGTTAAAGACTCTAGGGACCCACGTGAAAATAACGAATATACAATTAGAATTGACTTTAATCGATAAAGTTAAAGCCTCTCAAACTACACACCTGGAGCTGATGAATATGAAGAAGAAGGTTCAAGAGGGCGTTATTCTAGAAGCAAGAGTCGATGAAGAGAGGAAATCTCAACTCTCGATTTAATTGGCCCATTTGAAATTCTCGATCGAGTAGGAACTGTGGCCTATAAACTCGTTTCACCACCAAGTATGTCACGTGTTCATAACATTTTTTTACGTATCGATGTTACGTAATTATGTGGACGACCCGAACCATATTATTGGATTGGAATTAGACGAGATAGCAGAAGATTTAACATATGAGGAGATACGTGTTAAAATCTTGGATAAGAAGGATCACATTTGACACTCAAAGGTTATACCTCAAGAGTTAGAATCTGAAATGAAGTCAAGATATCCTCACCTCTTCGACATACCAGGTACGTACGTAAATTTTGAGGGGAAAATTTCATAAGCAGGTGAGATTGTAAGACCTCAAATTTTATGAAATGAAAGTATTCAATTTTATTATAATTATTATTTTATTTCGTAAATGGTTAAATTGATAAAAGGTTAAAGTTAAGGGTGACATATGAAAATTTTGCAAAGTATACAAGTTGTTATAAAATATTCGATTGGTCGAGGAATATTCTTTTTGTCAAGGAATATCATTACGATGACATAATCATTGGTGGACCCCACAACGGAAGTATTATCGTAGTAAGAAAACAACAGAACAATCTTTTTATAAAAATAACGGCGAAAGTGTTACCGTTAAAATTATTGAACTATCCGGTAGTAAAAGTACAGTAATACGCGTGGTTGTATAGTAGCACACGGTATTGATTATTGATGCTTACGTAAGAAGTTACTCAGTTATAGTCAATTATTGCTACAATAATTGATGCATCATATCTCTCATATTATTGATTCAATTATTGTCACAATATCATCTGTATAATATGTTATATTATTAAATCAATAATTGATACGACAAAGTTATTCATATTATTATTTTCAATATTGATAATGTCTAGAAGTTCTGTCAATGAGAGGTTTGGTCACCTAATTGCGTGCCAATAAAGAGAAATCCTTATCGGAAAGCCCCCTCTTTCCTGGAAATGACCTGGTTGTTATATATTGTGAGTTATAATATTAATGATGAATAAGTTCATGTTTATTAAAGATGAAATTGATAGTTCCATTGTGTTGGAATTATTAGTGTTAGTGGAAATCGATATTTATTTCGATAATAATTGATGTCTGTAAGTTATATTGACAAATCAGGTAATTCCCCGGATAAATGAGCAATTAATTGTTATTAATTCACATACTTATAACTATGTGTTCACATGTATATACTATTGATTCACATGATTTACTATTCGGGGAGTTGGTGCAAGATAAATAATACTTGCATGACTAAATTAAAAATTGAGGTATAGATGAAGGTACTAAACTATAATTAGTTTTTTCACATGATTATACTATTGAGTCACATGAATGAACTATTAATTCACATGATTTACAATTAGAGGAGGTGATGCAAGTTTGATAATACTTGCTGGACTAAATTAAAAATGAACAAAAAGAGGAAGGTGTTATACTGTAATATTTCGAGCCCCAAAATGTGCAATTATTGAAACTATATTTTCTTATAAATAGAAGCTCATTCTTCCTTCATTTCTCACCAATTCACTAAGTCTCACAAGAGCAATTATTATAGAGAGAAATTATAGAGAGAAAGAAGATGAAAAGTCTGCTACCTCACTATTCCAGTATCCAGTTTTCTTCTAAGGTAAGTGGTATTATTTCTTTCGTATTCATTATGAGAGTTATTTTTTTTTCAATACTCGTAAAGATTGTTATTCCATTCTTTATTATTCTGTTGGAATAACCTATCTGTGCGGACTATCGCATGCCTGGTGAATTCTTTTGTTATTCCATTCTTTATTATTCTGTTGGAATAACCTGTCTGTGCGGTCTATCGCATGCCTGGTGAATTCTTCTGTTATTCCATTCTTTATTATTCTGTTGGAATAACCTGTCTGTGTGGACTACCACATGCATGGTGAATGATCCTTCGTATTCATTCCTTATTAAATTGTGGAAATGATCTGTCTACGTGGATTACTACATGGCGGGTGAAAATCCATTTGCAATTTCATATATTCTAGTATACTCATTTGGTTGAAGTTTTGGTTTCTATACTCCATGAAATTAGTAGAATATCCTGAATATTTGCGCTTCATCTAGTATCTTTTCATGGAAATATTCTTCTGAGCATTCTTGAATTTTACTCCACAAAGCAATATCATGTTGACAATTTGGACGTTATTGATTTATGGATAAATTAGATTATAAATCTTTAAAATTTATCCTTGAACTTGTTTTATTGAATTATTATGTCATTGTCATCATCCTCATGCTTATATTATGATGAAAGTCATCTTTGACTTACGTACATAGATGGACTTGGTATGATTATGACCAGGGATTATTCGGTATAATCATGACCGTAATGTGACGAATGATGTGGTGAAACTCCTCATTGGCCTGTAGTTCATTGATGGACAGTTGTTGGTATGATTTTGACCAGGGATTATTCGGTATATTCATGACCATTGATGATTACATGAATATCCTTGGCCGTGATGCAAGGATGATTCGATTTTATTTATTAAGTTGGGTCTCAGCGATAAAGTTGATGAAAAACTTTTTAAATCATAAAAGATAGTATATTTTATGCTCTAGTTGACTCTTCTAATGGATTGTTTATTCCACTGCAGTTGTTGATCTAAAATTTGTTTTCTATTATATTCTATCAGTTGTTATACTATTGAAGGCTAAGGATAATTTATCCTGCATTATCTTAGTCATTATATTTCTTATTGGGCTAGTTGAGCTCACCCTTTCTTTCACTGTTCTCTTCAGGAAATGAGAATATAGCTAGAGCGAGTCGGGAAACGGATTGACGGTCCAAATGGTTGTTTTAGTAGTCTTCACTATTCTATAAAATAGTGTGACAATAAATGTACCGAGGACTCTATTGAGTGTGGGATATTGTCTAGAAGACAATATTCGTGTTAAAACTCTCAACTTATGTTTTGTCGTATTTTATACGACAGTTGTATAATTAAGTTTTTATTTGTATTCTGTACCATGTATTTAGCGACTCAAGATGGGTGATGTATACCTATTTTGGGGGTGTCACAGTTGGTGTCAAAGCTTAGGGATATGATCCCTAGCTGAGATGTGAGACAAGAACTATGAGGGGGAGACGAGAAATTCCTTCGCTAGTATGACCTACCTAAGTTTATTTGGTATTTAATTTGTCGGTCAGAGTATATTGATAATATGTGATATGTTAATTAACCCTTGTTTTGTGGCAGTATTTGAAAATGGCATCCGAAAATATTGAGATAAGCAATGAAGCACATGAGACCGTTGAGTCACCAACGATCAATACTCAGGATAATGTACAACAGGAAGACAATAATCCTCAGGTAAACAATAACAATGATGAAATGGTGAACGATGGGATGTTTAGAGGCTTTATGTAATTCATGCAATATCAGGCGAGAGAGAATCCTATTCATAATGCAGGTGAAAACACTGGAAACTCTCGGGTGGTCACCGCTAAGCAGTTCAAGGAGCTGGGACCACCGGAGATTTTGGGAAAGCCAGAACCACTTAAGGCGGACACGTGATTAAAGCAGATCACCAAGATATTTTATGTCTTGGGATGCTCCGAGGAGAAAAAGGTTCCCTTCGCCACCTTTATGTTGCGTGAAAAGGCAGATTATTGCTGGGAATCTGTAAAGCGTACCCAGCCTGACGCATTCAAGATGTCTTGGGAGAAGTTCCAAGAGTTGTTCAACAACAAGTACTTTCCCAAAAGTATTCGTCACATGAAGGAGGTGGAGTTTATCAAGTTGGAGCAAATTAATATGACCGTGTCGTAATACGAGGCTAAATTTGCGGAGTTATCCCAGTTTGCATCCCATTTGGTCGATAATGAGGAGCGAATGACGTGAATGTTTCTAAGAGGTTTGAAACCCGATATACGTCAATACCTCATTTCTCACAAACTTTGTTTATATTCAGATGTAGTGAATAAGGCTCAGTTATTGGAGCGCGATAATGAGTAAGCCCGACCAAAAGGTAATGACCAGCAACACGATAATAATCACACCAGGTACGTACGTCAATTTCGAGGATGAAATTTTATAAGGAAGGGAGGTTGTAAGACCCCAACTTATTATAAATAAAATTGAATTTTCTTCTATTCATTATTCTAAATTAATAAGGTGTTAATTTGATATAATGTTTTGGTTATGGGTGAAATGTGCAAATTTTGCAAAATAAGCAAGTGGTTATAGAATATTCATTTGTGTCGGGGAATATTCGTTTGGTCGTGGAATATTCTTGTTGTCGGGGAATATTCGAACGACGGCGCAGCCATTTGTGGGCCTCATAACAGAAAATGGTTGGATGAAGGAAAATGACAAAGTATGAGTTTTTATAAATAACTTCGTAGTTGTTACCGTTAACACTGTAGGAATACCCGGTGGTTAAAAATACAGTAATATGCGTGGTTGCACAGTAGCACACGGTATTGCACAGTATTTTTGAATTATTGATCCTTACATAAGAAGGCACTACTCAATAATTTTTACAATAATTACTGTTTAATATTTTATTTTATTGATTCAATAATTGTTGCGTAGATATTTTATATTATTGTTGTTTCAATAATTGTCACTACACATTATTTCTCATCATCATATTAATAATTCATATAATTTGAATAATATTATTAGATGGCATTATTGGCAAGTTCTGTCTAAGGAGAGGTTTGGTCACCTAATTACGCGCCAGTAAGGAGAAAACCTTATTGGAAAGCCCCCTCTTTCCTGTGAACTGCCTGGTTGTCATTATTGTGATTCTGTAATATTATTTATGAATAATTAATTATTGATAAGGAAATATTTATTTAATGCAGATATAAATGATGGATTTATTTATTTTATGTGATTGTAATTGAAGAAATTAATGTTGAGGTGTTTTATCAGTATTTTTATCGGAATGGAAGTATTAAAAAATCAAATCAGTATTTTTACGATATATTGCGCGAGTTATAATTTTTAATCCTACCGTTGGATCGTTGTGATTTTTGGATATGTTATACATATATAAGTTGAGTATATGTCCACAAAATTTGAACCGTTAAAAATGAACGTATGATTTGTTATAAATTTTAAGAGGTGACTGATTTAGAAATTAGGTTTATAAATGATTTTGGTGAAAAATTCTAAAATTGAGTGGGCCCCACTTATGGTTGGTGAAGAAATGTGTTGAATTTTTTTTCAAATGTGGTGGGTGGCAATAGTAACATGTAAAGCCATCAGGTAGCAGGTCAAGTCTGCTTCGGTGTGCTAACATTTTCCTATAAATAGAGGGCTAAGTTAGAATTGAAAATCACACCAGAAACATAAGATTTCTCTCTTTCTCTCTCTATATTATCGAGCGTATTTTTTGAGTATTTAGATATTTTGAGAGTTGCTGTTCAATACAAGTTTCATTCAGCATCACTTCCGACCTTTCATTCCGAAACACTGTTTATTTGAGGTAAGGGATGCTATTTTCTTCTTAAATGATATTATTTCCTTCAATATCATTATGCCGAATTATTGCTTTGAACCTTTTAATCAAATTTAAAACTTTTTGTGTCGGGGTTACTATTCACGTATACGGCACTATTCACGAATACGACACTATTCACTGAAAAATAAATTTTTTTCTTTTTGTCCAATATGTCTATTATGGTTACTATCTTTGATTGTATCCATGTTTTGATCTTTATTTTTGAATTCGGCTTCAAAATTGGTTATTATGAAGTATTAGTGATCTTGGATAAACTGTAACACGAATCCCTAATATGTGTCCTTCTGTTACACTGGATTCGTTCTCTAAAATGTTTTTCATCATCCTTAGTCCTTAATGATGATATTATAGAATATCTTTGGCCTGTAGTGCAAAGATAAATGATTAACTGATGGATATCTTTGGCCCGTAGTGCAAAGATGAACAGGTGTTGAGATGAACATGACCAACTGGTGATACAAATGAATATCTTTAGCCTGTAGTGCAAAGATGAATATTCGATTAAAGATGTATATTGATTGTTGTTACAGGGATAAAATATTGAAGATGGACTTTTAAATCTTAGAAGATAGTAGAACTCATTCTCTACTTGACTCTTCTAATGGATTGCTGTTTTCGCTGCAGTTTTGATCTAAAACTTGTTGTCTATTATGTTTTATCAATTTTTTTCCTGTTGAAGACTAATGATAATTTGTTGTATATTATCTTAGTCATAATATTCTTACTGGGCTAGTTGAGCTCGCCCTTTTCCTTTTTGTTCCATTTTTCTTCTCATGAGGTGAGAATATAGCAGGATCTAGTCGGGGTATGGAGTGATAGTTCTAGAAAGATGTTTTAGCAGTCCTCACTATTTCTGTAAAATAGAGTTTGAATAATTATAATGAGGACTTATTTGAGTGTGGATATTGTCTAGAAGACAATATTTGTATTTAAACTCACAGTATGTGTTGTCGTATTTTGCACGACAACTGTATTATTGAAGTTGTAGTTTTCTTTGTGTACCATGTATTTGGCGACTTAGAATGGGTGTTGTATCCCTATTTTGGGGGCGTCACAGTTGGTATCAAAGCTTAGGGATATGGTCTCTGGTGGAGAATGGGGAATAGAACTAGGAGGGAAGAGATGAGTAAATCCTTCGCTAGTGTGTCCTATCTAAGCTTATTTGTTGATCGGTCATAATATAGGGATATTATGTGATATGTTAATTTGTTTAATTAACCCTTGTTTTATGGCAGTATTTAAGAATGGCTGCTGAGAACGTTAACAATGGAGTGTATGAGACTGTGGGACAACCTTTAGTCATAAACCAGGAAAACGTGCAACAGGAAGGCAATATTCTGCCTATAAACAATGCTACCGAGCAAATGATGAATGATGGAATGTTTAGGAGCTTTTAGGAGTTCATGCAAAATCAGACGAGGGAGAATCGTGTACAAAATACGGGTGGAAGTGATAGCAACGCGCGGTCTGTCACAGCCAAGCAGTTCAAGGAGTTGAAACCACCAGATTTCTGGGGAAAGCCCGATCCGATTAAGGCGAAAACGTGGGTCAAGTAAATTACCAAGATATTCGATGTCTTAGGATGCATGGAGGAACAAAAGGTTCCATTTGCCACCTTTATGTTCCGTGGAGAGGCAGATTACAGGTGGGAATCTGTGAAGCGTACCCAGCCAGCCGCACTCAACATGTCTTGGGAAAGATTTCAGAAACTGTTCAATGACAATTACTTTCCTGAAAGTATTAGTCATATGAAGGAGGTAGAGTTTATTAGACTGGAATAGAACAAGATGATGTTGTCTCAGTGTGAGGCGAAGTTCGCGGAGTTATCCAGGTTTGCACCTCATTTGGTAGAGAATGAGGAACGTATGACGCGAATATTTCTGAGAGGTCTAAAACCCGAGATTCGTCAATACCTTATCTCTCATAATTTTCTCTATATTCAGATGTTGTCAACATGGATCACTTATTAGAGCGAGATAATGAGTATACTCAACCGAGGGACCACAACCAGGGTCATACCGGTGACAGCAGTCATCAGAGTGATGATAACCAGTGAGGAGGGAAAAATATAGACAAAGGCGGTAACCACTCGGGTGGTAATCGTGGCCATGATAATAGGAGACGTGAGTCAAGTGGAAATTTTAGAAATAGGAGATTTAACAATGACGGGAAGACATCAGCAGCAGCACAAGCACCAACAACAAATTCTAGGGGAGGAGAACGACCACCAGTTAGATGTTACAAATGCTGGAAAGAGGGACATATCAGCCCAAACTGTCCACAACAATCTAAGGTATGTTATAACTGTGGAAAGGAAGGTCACATAGCTCAGGATTGTTCTGTAGCAAAACCAAGTTCAGGGGGGATGGTGACTCTAAGGGCTGTCCCGGATAAGTTAAAATCGACGATTCCTGGAAGAGCATTTGTCGTGACTGGCGAAAAAGTGAGGAACCCGAACAAGGTGATCACGGGTAAGCTAATATTGAATTCTTACTAAGTTTATACCTTACTAGACACTAGTTCTACCCATTCTTTTATCTCTTCTGCTTGTGCTCAACGTTTAAACTTGACTCTGGAGAAATTGGACTTTAACTTATCTGTTGAAACTCCGTTGGGTGAAACCTTCGTTACATCTACAGTTTATAAATCTTACTTGATCCAAGTTGGCACTATCACATTACATGTTGATCTTATCTCTTTAAAGATACTTGCTTTTGATGTGATTTTAAGAATTGATTGGTTAACCACTCATCATGCCAAAATTGATTGTTTTCGTAAGGTTGTTAGTTTTCATATTCCTAACCAACCTATTATGCAAATTTAAGCAACTAAACCACTAAAATCAGTCACTGTCATATCAAGCCACAAAGCTATTCGTTTATTGAAAAACGGATGTCAAGCTTTCTTAGCCCATATTATGGATTTGAATAAAGACAAGTCAGATTTGAATAATATTTCTATTGTTATAGAATTTCCTGATGTACTTCCCAGTCTACCCCCAGAACGTGATGTTGAATTCTTTATTAACCTTGAACCGGGTACAAAACCCATTTCTAAAACCCCATATCGAATGGCTCCTATTGAACTTCAGGAGTTAAAAGTCCAACTACAGGAGTTATTAGACATCAATTTCATTCGTCTTAGTACATCTTCTTGGGGTGATCCTATTTTATTCGTAAAGAAGAAAGACGGGAGTATGCGACTTTGTATTGACTACCGAGAATTGAACCATGTCACCATCAAGAATAGGTATCCGTTACCTCGCATTGATGACCTGTTTGACCAATTACAAGGAGCACAATTCTTTTCAAAGATCGATCTTCTTTCTGGATATCATTAGCTGATGATTAAAACCAAGGATATTCCAAAGACTGCCTTCAGAACTCGATACGGGCATTATGAATTCTTAGTCATGTCTTTAGGATTGACTAATGCTCCTGCTGCTTTCATGGATATGATGAATTGTGTATTCAAGGAATATTTGGATCAGTTCGTTGTTGTCTTTATTGATGACATCCTCATCTATTCCAAAAGCCGTGAAGATCATGATCACCATTTGAAGCTGATAATTGAAAGTCTTCGTGAAAATAAGCTATATGCCAAGCTGAAGAAATGCGAGTTCTAGCTTGAGAGAGTAGCATTCCATGGGCACGTGGTGTCAAAAAATGAGTATTTGTTGACCCGGCGAAGATTGAAGCAATACAAAGTTGGGAGCAACCAAAGTCGGTGACCGAAGTGCGTCGCTTTCTAGGCTTAGCTGGTTATTATCAGAGATTCGTGGAAGGATTTTCTCGAATCGCTACTCCATTTACTTAGTTGACTCGGAAGGATACAAAATTTGTATGGAGTGAGGAATGCGAGAAGAGTTTCCAAGAGCTCAAGAGGAGACTCATTTCGGAACCTGTTCTGGCAATACCATCTGGTTCGGATGGATTTGTTATATACAGCGATGCTTCAGGCAAAGGGTTAGGATGTGTTCTCATGTAACATGGGAAAGTCATAGCCTATGTATCACGATAACTCAAAGAATATGAGAGGAATTATCCTACTCATGATCTAGAGTTGGCAACAGTCGTTTTCGCGTTGAAGATATGGAGACATTACTTGTATGGGGAGAAAGTGGAGATCTATACGGATCATAAAAGCCTCAAATATTTCTTCACCCAAAAAGAACTCAACATACGGCAATGACGTTGGCTTGAGCTATTGAAAGATTACGATCACACTATTCAATACCATCCTGGAAAAACGAACGTAGCAGCTGACGCATTGAGTAGAAGATCATATGCGAGTACAAGTGCGATATTGTCAATACAAAGGCCCATTTTGTATGACTTGCAAAGGATGGAGATAGAATTATAGACTCCAGGGACCCATATGATGATGGCGATTATACTACTAGAACCGATTTTAATCGATATAGTTAAAGCTGCTCAAGCTACAGACCTGGGGCTGATGCGTATGAAGAAGAAAGTGCAAGAAGGAGCTATTCTAGAAGCAAGAATCGATGAAGAAGGAATACTTTGAGTCAACTCTAGACTTTGAATTCCTAATGTTTCTGACTTGAAGCATATAATCATGACGGAGGCACACAATACCCCATTTACAATCCATCCTGGGAGTACCAAAATGTATCATGATCTTCGATATACATTTTGGTGGAACAATATGAAGAGAGAGATCGCAGAGTTTATCTCGAGATGTTTAACCTGTCAACGTGTAAAGGTGGAGCATCAAGTGCCAAAGGGTCCATTGCAACCACTTAAGATTCCGGAATGGAAGTGGGAACACATTACTATAGATTTCGTTACGGGTCTTCCCAAGGTTTCTCAAGGTATAGATGCGATTTGGGTTATTGTTGATAGATTAACCAAGTCTGCTCATTTCTTGCCTATACGTGAAACTTATTCCCTTGAACGTCTTGCTCGTATGTACATGAACGAGATTGTGAGATTGCATGGCATGCCAGTATCAATAGTTTCGAATCGTGACCCAAGATTCATTTCACGATTTTGGGTTAGCTTGCAGAAAGCTATGGGCACGGATTTATGATTTAGTTCGACATACCATCCTCAAACGGACGGACAATCAGAGAAGACTATTCAAACTCTTGAAGATTTATTAAGACTCTGTGTCCTAAACTTTAAAGAGAGTTGGGATAAGTATTTACCATTGGTGGAATTCTCCTACAATAATAGTTATCAAGCAAGTATAGGCATGGTTCCATTCGAGGCATTGTATGGACGAAAGTGTCATTCTCTAGTATGCTGGGACGAGGTGGGAGAAGCAACGTTGTTGGGACCAGAATTAGTACGCATGACTACAGAAAAGATCCAAATGATTCGACAACATATTCAAACCTCACAAGATCGACAAAAGAGTTATGTTGATCTTCATCGAAAGGACGTGGAATTTAATATTGGAGATCTTGTACTGTTACGTATTGCTCCATGGAAGGGAGTTACAAGATTTGGAAAGAGAGGAAAGCTCAATCCAAGGTTTGTTGGTCCGTTTGAGATTCTTGACTGAATAGGAAATGTGGCATATAGACTCGCATTACCTACAAGTATGTCTCGTGTTCATAATGTTTTCCACATATCTATGCTTCGTAAATATGTGAAAAACCCGAACCATATTATTGAGTTAGAACCAGACGAGATAGGCGAAGATTTAACGTACGAGGAGGTACCTGTTAGAATCTTGGTAAGAAAGAACATGTCCTACGCACCAAGGTTATACCACAAATTAAGGTTTTGTGGAGGAACCATGATATTGAAGAAATGACCTCGGAGTTGGAATCAGAAATGAAAGCGAGGTACCCTCACATGTTCGAAACACCAGATATATACGTCAATTTCGAGGACGAAATTTTATAAGGAGGGGAGGTTGTAAGACCCCAACTTATTATAAATAAAATTGAATTTTCTTCTATTCATTATTCTAAAGTAATAAGGTATTAATTTGATATTATGCTTTGGTTATTGGTGAAATGTGCAAATTTTTCAAAATAAACAAGTGGTTATAGAATATTCATTTCTGTCGGAGAATATTCGTTTGGTCGTGGAATATTCTTGTTGTCAGGGAATATTCGAACGACGGCGCAGCCATTTGTGGGCCTCATAACGGAAAATGGTAGGATGAAGGAAAACGACAAAGTATGAGTTTTTATAAATAACGGCATAGTTGTTACAGTTAACACTGTTGGAATACCTGGTGGGTAAAAATACAGTAATATGCGTGGTTGCACAGCACCACATGGTATTGAACAGTATTTTTGAATTATTGATCCTTACGTAAGAAGGCACTACTCAATAATTGTTACAATAATTACTATTAAATATTTTATTTTATTGATTCAATAATTGCTGCGTTGATATTTTATATTATTGTTGTTTCAATAATTGTCACTGCACAGTATTTCTCATTATCATATAAATAATTCATATTATTTGAATAATATTATTAGATGGCATTATTGGCAAGTTCTGTCTGAGAAGAGGTTTGGTCACCTAATTGCGCGCCAGTAAAGAGAAAACCTTATTGGAAAGCCCCATCTTTCCTGGGAACTATCTGGTTGTCATTATTGTGATTCTGTAATATTATTTGTGATTAATTAATTATTGATAAGGAAATATTTATTTGATACAGATATAAATGATGGATTTATTTATTTTGTGTGGTTGTAATTGAAGGAATTAATGTTGTGGTATTTTATCAGTATTTTTGTCATAATGGAGGTATTAAAAAATCAAATCAGTATTTTTACGATATATTACGTGAGTTATAATTTTTAATCCGACCGTTGGATCGTTGTAATTTTTGGATATGTTATACGTATATAAGTTGAGTATATGTCCACAAATTTTGAACCGTTAAAAATGAACGTATGATTTATTAAAAATTTTAAGAGGTGACTGATTCAGAAATTAGGTTTATAAATGATTTTGGTGAAAATTATAGAATTGAGTGTGCCCCACTTGTGGTTGGTGAAGATATGTGCTGAATTTTATTTCAAATGTGGTGGGTGGCAATAGTAGCAGGTAAAGCCATCAGGTAGCAGGTCAAGTTTGCTTCGGCGTGCTAACATTTTTCTATAAATAGAGGGCTAAGTTAGAATTGAAAATCACACCAGAAACATAAGCTATCTCTCTTTCTCTCTCTATATTATCGATCGTATTTTGTGAGTATTTAGATACTTTGAGAGTTGTTGTTCAGTACAAGTTTCATTCAGCATCACTTCTAACCTTTCATTCCGAAGTATTGTTTCTTTGAGGTAAGGGATGTTATTTTCTTCTTAAATGATATTATTTTCTTCAATATCATTATGCCGAATTATTGGTTTGAACTTCTTAATCAAATTTAAAACTTTTTGTGTCGGGGCTATTCACGTATACGGCACTATTCACGTATACGACACTATTCACGAATACGGCACTATTCACCAAAAATGAAATTTTTCCTTTTTGTCCAAGATGTCTTTTATGGTTACTATCTTTGATTATATCCATGTTTTGATCTTTATTTTTGAATTCTGCTTCAAAATTGTTTATTATGAAGTATTAGTGATCTTGGATAAACTGTAACACGAATCCCTAATATTTGTCCTTCTGTCTCACTGGATTCGTTCTCTAAAATGATTTTCATCATCCTCAGTCCTTAATGATGATATTATTGAATATATTTGGCCTGTAGTGCAAAGATGAATGATTAACTGATGAATATCTTTGGCCCGTAGTGCAAAGATGAACAGGTGTTGAGATGAACATGACCAACTGGTGATACAAATGAATATCTTTGGCCTGTAGTGCAAATATGAATATTCGATTAAAGATGTTTATTGATTGTTATTACAGGGATAAAATATTGATGATGTACTTTTAAATCTTAGAAGATAGTAGAACCCATTCTCTACTTGACTCTTTTAATGGATTGTTGTTTCCTGTGCAGTTTTGATCTAAAACTTGTTGTCTATTATGTTTTATCAGATTTTTCCCTGTTGAAGACTAATGATAATTTGTTGTATATTATATTAGTCATAATATTCTTTACTGGGCTAGTTGAGCTCACTCTTTTTCCTTTTTGTTCCATTTTTCTTCTCAGCAGGTGAGAATATTACAGGATCTAGTTGGGGTATGGAGTGATGGTTCTAGAAAGATGTTTTAGTAGTCCTCATTATTTTCTGTAAAATAGTGTTTGAATAATTGTAATGTGGACTTATTTGAGTGTGGATATTGTCTAGAAGACAATATTTGTATTTAAACTCACAGTATGTGTTGTCGTATTTTGCACGACAATTGTATTATTAAAGTTATAGTTTGCTTTCTGTACCATGTATTTGGCGACTCAGAATGGGTGTTGTATACCTATTTTGGGGGCGTCAGAATGACCGTGTCGCAGTACGAGGCTAAGTTTGTGGAATTATCTCAGTTTGCATCACATTTGGTCGATAATGAGGAGCGAATGCCGCGAATATTTCTGCGAGGTTTGAAACCCGATATACGTCAATACCTTATTTCTCACAAACTTTGTTTATATTCAGATGTTGTGGATAGGGCTCAGTTCGCGATAATGAGTTAGCACAACCAAAAGGTAACAACCAATAATACGATAATAATTGTACCGGTGGCAACGGCCATCGGAACAATGATAACCATCGTGGGGGAAATTATCATGCCAAGAATGGTAACCATTTCGGTGGTAATCATGGCCAAGATAATAGAATTGGAAATTTCAAGAAAAGAAGGTTCAATAATGATGGAAAGACAGCAGCATTAGCACCCGTTTCAAAGGAAGAAGAACGACCATCGGTCATATGTTTTAAATGCGGATAGGAGGGACACATCCATCCAAACTGTACGCAGCAATCCAAAGCGTGTTTCAATTGCAGAAGAGAAGGTCACCTAGATTGATTTTGTCGTGTAGTGAAGTCAAGTCCAGCTGGGATGGTGATGCCAAAGGATGTCCCAGACAAGTTAAAGCCGGTAGTTTAAGTGAGATTGTTTGTCGAGGAACCCGAATGAAGTTGTCACGGGTAAGTTAATCATAAACGCTTACGAAGTCTATACCTTATTCGATACCGGTTCTACCCACTCTTGTATTTCACCTAGTTGTGTTCAATGTTTGAACTTGGCTATTGAGAAATTAAACTTTGACTTATCTGTTAAAACTTTGTTAGGAGAAACCTTCGTTACATCCATTATTTATAAATCTTGTTTGATTCAAGTCGACACTTTCACGTTACCTGTCGATCTGATCTCTTTAAAAATATTTGTCTTTAATGTGATTTTAGGAATCGATTGGTTAACTACTCATCATGATTTTCGTAAGGTTGTTAGCTTTTATATTCCTAACCAACCTGTTATGCAAATTCAAGCAACCAAACTACTAAAGTCAAAAACTGTTATATCTAGCCATAAGTAAAGAGTCCTTTCGTTATTGACTTCCTTGTGTGGAATGCACTGAAGCCAGACTTTCTGTAGGCGACGTCGTGAATGACGATGACAAGTTGATAGGTATCAATGTGATGTGATATCCAAGTCTTGGATGAGAGTCATAATTTTTAAATGATATTTCTATCGGTAATAAATTTCTTGACATATTTCTGAAGACTTCCTGGCCTACCCCAGATTATGAAATCGAATTTTCTATTGACCCCAGTACAAAACCCATTTCTAAAACCCTTAAATATTACTTCAACCAAAACGAACGTATAATTTCCCAAAGATGTTGGCTCGAGCTATTAAAGATTATGATCGTACCATTCAATATCATCATGAAAGAGCGAACGTGGTAGCTGACGCATTGAGTAGAAGATCGTATGCGTTTACGAGTGCGATGTTGTTAACACAAAAACCTATTTCGTATAACTTACAAATGATGAAGATAGAGTTAAAGACTCTAGAGACCCACGTGAAGATAACGAATATATGAGTAGAATCGATTTTAATTGATAAAGTTAAAGCCGCTCAAGCTACACATCCGAATCTGATAAAATGTGAAGAAGAAGGTTCAATAGGGTGTTATTCTAGAAGCAAGAATTGATGAAGAGAGGAAATCTCAACCCTCGATTTTATTGTCCCATTTGAAATCCTCGATTAAGTAGGAACTGTGGCTTATAGACTCGTATTACCGCCAAGTATGTCGCGTGTTCATAACGTTTTTCACGTATCGATGTTACGTAAATATGTGGATGACTCGAACCACATTATTGATTTAGAACCAGATGAGATAGCAGATAATTTAACATATGAAGATGTACCTGTTAAAATCCTGTAATATATTCTACGCTTAAATTTTATACCTCAAGAGTTAGAATCTGACGAAGTGTCCTCATTTGTTCGGTATACAAGGTACGTACGTAAATTTCAAGGGCGAAATTTCATTAGGATGGGAGATTGTAAAATCCCAAATTTTACAAATAAAGATTTAATTTTCTTAAAATATTTTTTTGAATATTATGGTGTGAATTTGAGATAATGTTATAGGTGTGGGTAGTATTTATAAATTTTGTAAAGTATGCAAGTTGTTATATAATATTCGATTGGTCGGGGAATATTTGTTTTAGCAGGGAATATTTGTACAACGGTACAATCATTGGTGGACCCCACAAAGGAATTATTGTCAGATTGAGAAAATGACAAAAATATTTTAATGAAAATAACGACGGAAGTTTTACCGTTAATACTGTTGAACTACTCGGTAGTAAAAGTACAATAATACGCGTGGTTGCATAGTAGTACACGGTATTGATTATTAATGTTTACGTGAGAAGTCACTCAATTTTGTTCAATTATTGCTTCCGTAATTGTTGCATAGTATCTCACGTTAATTGATTCAATTATTATCGATATTTTATATATTATTAAATCAATAATTGAGATGACAGAGTTATTAATATTATTATTTCCAATATTAACGATGTCTAGAAGTTCTGCCAAAGAGAGTTTTGGTCACCTAATTGCGCGCCAGTAGAGAGAAATCCTTATTGGAAAGCCCCTTCTTTCCTGGGAACGACCTAGTCGATTAATAGTATGAATTATAATAATAATGATGAAGTTTTATTTTATTAGTATTATTAATATAATAAAACAAAAAAGCTTTTTATATAAAACAGAATACTTTTATAAAGTTATTCATTTTATTAGACTATAAATAGAATATACTATATTCTATTGTGTATAGTGTTTTGCATAGTAAAATCTTTTTATATAAAACAGAATACTTTTATAAAGTTATTCGTTTTATTAGACTATAAATATAATATATTATATTTTATTATGCATACTGTTTGCATAGTGCCTGCATAGTGTTTGCATACTAAAAAATCTTTTTATATAAAACAGAATACTTTTATAAAGTTATTCATTTTATTAGATTATAAATAGAATATATTATATTTTATTTAAAAGATTTTTTTTTATTAGAATATTTTATAGTAAACCAATCTGGACTGTCCGTTTAAAAGTAAATGAATCTGGACCATTCAAGAATTAGTTACTATTCAGTCCATTCTCCTATAAATAGAAGCTCATTCCTTCATTATTTCTTACGAATTCACTGAAACTCTAGAGAGAGAAACTATAGAGAGAAAGAAGAAAAGTATTTTGCTACTTCATTACTCCTATATCCAGTTTGTCCTAAGGTAAGGGGTATTATTTCTTTCGTATTCATGAAGAGAACTTCTGTTATTCCATTTTTTTTTCATTATTCTGTTGGAATAACCTGTATACGCGGTCTACCCTATAATTGGTGAAATTCTTATGTTACTCCATTCTTTATCATTATATTGGAATAACTTGTCTATATGAAGTACTGCATATATGGCGAAATTCTTTTGTTATTCCATTCTTTATTATTCTGTTGGAACATCCTGTCGGTGCGAATTTCACCTAATCTGGTTCCGTTTTTTATTATTCTGTTAGAACATCCTGTCTGTGCGTTTACGCATGATCTGGTTCCGTTATTTATTATTCTGTTGGAACATCCTGTCAGTCCGAATTTCGCCAGACTTGGTTCCGTTATTTATTATTCTGTTAGAATATCTTGTCTATGCGTTTACGCATGACCTGGTTCCTTTATTTATTATTCTATTGGAATAACCTGTCTGTATGGTCTATCGCATGCCTGGTGATTTCTTTTGTTATTCCATTCTTTATTATACTCAATTGGTTAAAGTTTTGACTTCTATACTCCATGAAATTAGTGGAATATCCTTAATATATGCGCTTCATCCAGTATCTTTTCATGAAAATATTCTTCTGAGCATTCTTGAATTTTACTCTACAAAGAAGTATCATGTTGACAATTTGGACGTTATTAGTTCCTGGATAAATTAATTCTTGAACTTGTTTTATTGAATTCTTATATCATTGTCATCATCCTCATGTTTATATTTTGTTAAAAGTCATCTGTGGCCTGTAGTGCAGAGATGGACTTGGTATGATTATGACCAGGGATTATTCGGTGTAATCATGACCGTAATGTTACAAATGATGTGGTAAAAGTCCTCATTCGCCCGTAGTGCATTGATAGACAGTTGTTGGCATGATCATGACCATTGATGAATACACGAATATCCTTGGCCCGTAGTGCATGGATAATTTGTGGTTGTGATACTAATGAATATCCTTGGCTGTAGTGCAGGGATGATGTGGATTATTTATTAAGCTGAGTCCCAATGATAAAAGTGATGAAAAACCTTTTAAATCATAAAAGATAGTAGATTTTATTCTCTACTTGACTCTTTTAATGGATTGCTTGTTTCGCTGCAGTTAAACTTGATATTTGTTATATTGTATCAGTGTAACACTGTTGAAGGCTAACAATAATTAATTCTGCATTATCTTAGTCATAATATTTCTTACTGGGCTAGTTGAGCTCACCCTTTTACATTCATTGTTCTCTTTAGGAAATGAGAATGTAGCAGGGACTTGTCGGGGAACGGAGTGACGGTCCAGATAATAGCATTAGTAGTTCTCATTATTCTGTTAAATAGTGTGATAATAAATTTAATGAGGACTCAGTTGAGTGTGGATATTGTCTAGATGACAATATTTATATTAAAACTCACAGCATATGTTTTGTCTATTTTACACGACTATTGTATAATTAAGTTGTATTTGAATTTTGTACCATGTATTTGGCGACTCAAGATGGGTGATGTATACCTATTTTGTGGGTGTCACAAGTTGGTATCAAAGCTTAGGGATATGATCCCTGGCTAAGATGTGAGACAAGAACTAGGAGGGGAGAGACGGGGAATTTCTTCGCTAGTATGACCTACCTAAGTTTGTTTGGTATTAATTGGTCGATCAGAGTATAGGGATAATATGTGATATGTTAATTAACGCTTGTTTTGTGGCATTATTCGAAAATGACATCCGAGAATGTTGAGAATAACAATGGAGTACAGGAGACCGTTGAGTCTCCACAGATCAATAATCAGGATAATGTGCATCAGGAAGGTGACAATCCTCATACAAACAAAAACACTGACCAAATGATGAATAATGGGATGTTCAGAGGCTTTATGCAGTTCATGCAACACCAAATGCGGAGGGGATGGACATATCAGTCTAAACTGCATGATGCAGTCCAAAGCATGTTACAATTGTGGAAAAGAAGGTCACCTAGCCCGATTTTATCGTGCGCCAAGGTCAAGTCCAGTTGGGACGGTGGCACCAAAGGCGGATACGGACAAAACAAAGTCGGTGGTTTCAGGAAGAGCTTTTTTCGTGACTTCTCAAAAAGCGAGTAACCCAAACGAAGTTAGCATGAGTTAGTTAATTATAAATTCTTGTGAAGTCTATACCTTATTAGATACCGGTTTTACCCATTCTTTTATCTCTCTTTCTTGTGCTCAACGTTTAAATTTGACCCCAGAGAAGTTAGACTTTGACTTATTGGTTTAAACTTCGTTAGTAGAAACCTTCATTATCTCCACTGTTTATAAATCTTGTTGATTCAAATCAACAGTTTCACGTTACCTGTCGATCTTATCTCTTTGAAAATACTAGCCCTTGATGTGATTTTAGGAATCGATTGGTTAACTACTCATCATGCCAAAATTAATTATTTTTGTAAGGTTGTTAGCTTTCATATTCCTAACCAACATGTTATGAAAATTCAAGCAACCAAACCACTAAAGTTAATCACTATTATATTAAGCCATAAGTAAAGAGCCCTGAGACTTTCGCTGGTGACTTCCTTGTGTGGAATGCACCGAAGCCAGACTTTCTGTAGGGGAAGCCATGAATAACGATGGCAAGTTTATAGGTATCAATGTGACATACTATCCAAGTCTTCGGATGAGAGTCACATTTTTTTTCTCTCTATCGTTAATAAATTGCCTAACGTATCCTTGAAGACTTCCCGCCCTACCCCCAGAGCGTGAAATCAAATTTTGTATTGACCCCAGTACAAAACCCATTTTTAAAACCCTCAAATATTTCTTCACTTAAAATGAACATATCATGCGCCAAAGATGTTGGCTCGATCTGCTGAAGATTACGACTATACCATTCAATATCATTGTGGAAGAGCGAACGTGGTAGCTGACGAGTTGAGTAGAAGATTGTATGCGTTTATGAGTGCGATGTTGTTAATACAAAAACCCATTTTTTATAACTTACAAATGGTGAAGATAGATTTAAAGACTCTACGGTCCCACGTGAAGATAACGAATATACGATTAGAATAGATTTTAATCGATAAGGATAAAGTCGCTCAAACTACATACCTAGAGCTGATGAATATAAAGAAAAAGGTTCAAGAAGGCATTATTCTAGAAGCAAGAGTCGATGAATAGAGGAAATCTCAACCCTCGATTTAATTGGCCCATTTGAAATCCTCGATCGAGTAGAAACGGTGGCCTATAGACTCGTTTCACCGCCAAATATGTTGCGTGTTCATAACGTTTTTCACGTATCGATGTTACGTAATTATGTGGATGACCCAAACGACATTATTGAATTGGAATTAGACGAGATAGCAGAAGATTTAACGTATGAGGAGATATGTGTTAAAATCTTGGATAAAAAGGATCATATTCGACACTCAAAGGTTATACCTCAAGAGTTAGAATCTGAAATAAAGTCAAGGTATCCTCACCTCTTCGACATACCAGGTATGTACGTAAATTTCAAGGGCAAAATTTCATAAGGAGGGGAGATTGTAAGACCCCGGATTTTATGAAATGAAAGCATTCAATTTTCTTATAATTATTATTTTATTTCGTAAATGGTTAAATTGATAAAAGGTTAAAGTTAAGGGTGATATGTGAATTTTTTTGCAAAGTATTCAAGTTGTTATAAAATATTTGTTTGGTCGGGGAATATTCTTTTTGTCGGGAAATATCCGTACGACGTCACAATCATTGGTGGACCCCACAATGGAAGTATTGTCGTAGTAAGAAAATGATAGAATTATCTTTTTATAAAAATAATGACGAAAGTGTTACCGTTAAAACTATTGAACTACCCGATAGTAAAAGTATAGTAATACATGTGGTTACATAGTAGCACACGGTATTGATTATTGATGCTTACGTAAGAAGTCACTCAGTTATACTCAATTATTGCTACTGTAATTGTTGCATCATATCTCTTGTATTATTGATCCAATTATTGTCAAAGTATCATCTCCATAATATATTATATTATTAAATAAATAATTGAGACGACAAAGTTATTCATATTATTAATTGCAATATTGACAATGTCTAGAATTTCTGTCAATGAGAGGTTAGATAATCTAATTGCGCGCCAATAGGGAGAAATCCTTATTAGAAAGCCCCCTCTTTCCTGGGAATGATCTGATTGTTAAATATTGTGAGTTATAATATTAATGATGAATAAGTTCGTGTTGATTAAAGATGAAATTGATAGTTCCATTATGTTGTGATTATTAGTGTTAGTGGAAATCGACATTTATTGCGATAATAATTGATGTATGTAGGTTATATTGACCAATCGGGTAATTCACCTGATAAATGAGCAATTAATTACTATTAATTCACATGCTTATAACTATGTGTTCACATGTGTGTACTATTGATTCACATGATTTACTATTAGGGGAGTTGGTGCAAGATTGATAATACTTGCATGACTAAATTAAAAATGGAGGTATAGATGAAGGTACTATACTATAATTATTTTTTTCACATGATTATACTATTGAGTCACATGAATGAACTATTAATTCACATGATTTACTATTAGGGAGGTGGTGCAAGTTTGCTAATACTTGCAACACAAAATTAAAAATAAAGAAAAAGAGGAAGGTATTATACTGTAATATTTCGATCCCCAAAATGTACAATTATTGAAACTATATTTTCCTATAAATAGAAGCTCGTTATTCCTTCATTTCTCACCAATTCACTAAGTCTCACAAGAGCAATTATTATAGAGAGAAAGAAGAAGAGAAGTCTGCTACCTCACTATTCCAGTATCCAGTTTTCTTCTAAGGTAAGGGGTATAATTTCTTTCGTATTCATGAAGAGAGTTATTTTCTTTCAATACTCGTAAGGGTTGTTATTCCATTCATTATTATTCTGTTGGAATAACCTGTCTGTGCGGTCTATCGCATGCCTGGTGAATTCTTCTGTTATTCCATTTTTATTGTTCTGTTGGAATAACCCGTCTGTGCGGTCTATCGCATGCCAGGTGAATTCTTCCGTTATTCCATTCTTTATTATTCTGTTGGAATAACCTGTCTGTGTGGACTACTGCATGCATGGTGAATGATCCTTCATATTCATTCCTTATTAAATTGTGGAAATGATCTGTCAACGTGGATTACCGAATGACGGGTGAAAATCCATTTACAGTTTCATATATTCTAGTATACTCATTTGGTTAAAATTTTGGCTTCTATACTCTATAAAATTAGTAGAATATCCTGGATATTTGCGCTTCATCCAGTATCTTTTTATGGAAATATTCTTCTCAGCATTCTTGAATTTTACTCCACAAAGCAGTATCATGTTGACAATTTGGACGTTATTGATTTCTGGATAAATTAGATTATAAATCTTTAAAATTTATCCTTGAACTTGTTTTATTGAATTATTAAGTCATTGTCGTCATCATTATGCTTATATTGTGATGAAAGTCATCTTTGGCTTACGTTCATAGATGGAATTGGTATGATTATGACCAGGGATTATTCAGTATAATCATGAAAGTAATGTGACGAATGATGTGGTGAAAGTCCTCACTGGCCTGTAGTTCATTGATGGACTATTGTTGGTATGATTATGACCATGGATTACTCGGTATAATCATGACCATTGATGATTACATGAATATCCTTGGCCGTGATGCAGGGACGATTCAATTTTATATATTAAGCTGTGTCTCAGCGATAAAGTTGATGAAAAACTTTTTAAATCATAAAAGATAGTAGATTTTATGCTCTACTTGACTCTTCTAATGGATTGCTTATTCTGCTGCAGTTGTTAATCTAAAATTTGTTCTCTATTATATTCTATCAGTTGTTATACTATTGAAGGCTAAGGATAATTTATTCTGCATTATCTTAGTCATAATATTTCTTACTGGGCTAGTTGAGCTCACCATTTTTTTCACTGTTCTCTTCAGGAAATGAGAATATAGATGAGACGAGTCGGGGAACAGATTGACGGTTCAGATGGTCGTTTTAGTAGTCCTCACTATTCTATAAAATAGTGTGACAATAAATGTAATGAGGACTCCATTGAGTGTTGATATTGTCTAGAAGACAATATTTGTGTTAAAACACTCAGCTTATGTTTTGTCGTATTTTACACGACAGTTGTATAATTAAGTTTTTATTTATATTCTGTACCATGTATTTGGAAACTCAAGATGGGTGATGTATACCTATTTTGGGGGCGTCACATTTAGGTTATGCAAATTTAACATTAGGTCACCAACTCTTGTATGGTAAGATTTACAAGTTACCTTAATAAAAATACAAAAAGGGCAGTATGGTAATTTGCATTATCATTTTAAAGGCATTCTTGACAATTGATCTTATTCGTTTAACCCTAAGGTTTTAATCCTTAGGTTTTACAAATTAAATTTCTAAAATTTCCAATTAGAGTTTTAATTAGAAAAATTTAAGATTTCTAAAACTATAATTAGGGTTTTCTAATTATATTAGATTTTCCTAATCATATTAACGTTTAATAAACACATTAGGCTCTCCAATTAGGAATAGGGTTTCCTAAATAGGGTTTAGGAATCTCAAATTTTAAATTAGGGTTTCCCGGCATATGATTAAGGTTTCTAACTGCGCATTAGGGTTTTTAATCTTGAGATTAAGATTTTTAATATCTTATTAGGGTTTATTAATTTTAAACCTTATCCGATCAATCATTAATAAAAAATTTCTCTACAGTACAAACACGTACATATCAATACAATTATTCAAAATGTATTTTCTACCGAATCCATATCCTAAATTAGGGTTAGGGTTTCTTAAGCTGTTAAGCACAACTCTACTCTTATTTTTTAGTCAGTACACAAATTGACCACATCTCGAGACTCGTATCACAGATACACAGTACAATATTAACAGTCAATATTAATATTAAATAAAAAAAATTATTCGTAAAAATTTAGATTATTCAAAATCCTGGGTTATTACATTAACCCCTCCTTAAAAGAATTCCGACCTCGGAATCACCGCTTTCTTACTCCCTATAATATTTTAATGTTGTATCATCAATTCATTTTTATCAACACAATATTAAATTGTGTCTTATATTCTAACCTGTGTCTTCTATCCATAAAAGAAAATAATTCACAGTAATATCTAACCAAGATTACTCGCGTAATTTAATTTCTCAGCGAAATTGTTACCTGTTACCACTTCATGGGCTGCTACTACATCTGGAACTGTCATGCTAAAAGTGAATGTTGTTAGTCTTCCTAGTTGTTCAGGTCCTCGAATCGCTAAGGTTCCGCTATCGGGTCCCTTGTTGGCATTTCCCTTCTCCGCATTTTTCTTCAAACAATTCCGGACCAGGTGATCATTCGATCCACATGCAAAACAACCTTGTACCTTCTTCAGATTAGGACAATTGGGTGATATGTGTCCCTCTTAACCATAGTTATAACAGACTCATTGTTTATTCAAACAAACTCCTTGATGATGTTTCTCGCAAACTACACATGGCGCACCTTTCTTCCTAATATTTTTTGGATTGTTTCCTAAATTAACATCACCATCCCTCTTACGTTTATTAAGATCACTACCTCCACTACCACCTATCATATTATTTCCTTGAGCCTCAATTTCTCCCTTAGCGATAATGGCTTTTTCTAATAAAGTTGAAAATGAATTAATTTGCAGCACATCTAACTTCTTGAGTACCAACGATTTCAATCTGTTCCCAAAACATTGTGCTTTAAGCTCCTCAGTGTCCATTCGATGTGGAGCAAGTTTTGCTAACTCGTTGAACTTGAAAAAATATTCTGTCACTGACATATCCTTGTACTTCAGATTCAAAAATTGTTCTTCCATATTTTCCTTTAGACTTCCCTTCCTTGGCGACATTATCTGATAAAAATCTTATATTAATTCTCTTTCTCTACACCAACTCTTATTAATCACACAATAAGAATTTAACACAAAGTTCCCATATAATCGCATATTTATTCAAATAGCAAACAGTACTTTTAGTATTTAACACGTATTACTATCCCATTTTAAATAAATTTTAGGATTAACAACACAACTTTACACAGAAAGTTTCAATTCTCAAACTTTACTCAAAAAGTTAAAATTCTCTATTAACACATAGCTATTTCTAGTTCGTCAAACTTACCACACCTAGGGGTACAGGAACTTGCCATAATTATATGAGTTTATGAACTTATCCTAGTCAGACCTTTGGCGTCCATTCGCTGAGGGGTTCAAAACATCTCATATAATTATGAGTTATGAATTTACCATAAATATGAGTTTTAAGAACTCACAAATTAATCATAATCTTATATTCATATAGGAAATAAAGATTTCATTTATACAAACATATATATTTTCATATATTCACATATCATTCTCGATATTATAACCTTTAATATCACACATTATCAAAAGATACTATCGCTTAAACTTAAGCTATCTACCGTCCATTCCCTTCACCAATATTTTTTTTGTTGGGACACTTATTGAATCTGTGACCCGTTCTACCATATAAAAAACACTTCCTCATATTATGCTTAGGACAATGTTGGGAAATATGTTCTTCCTGCTTACAATTGAAGCACACGTTCTTCCACATCATACATTCTCCCACGTGAGTCTTTCCACACTTGCTACAGACTTGCTTCTTCTTCGGGATTGAATTTTCAGAATTATCGTTGTCTTTGTCCCTCTTTCTCTTATTCTTGTCCTTCTTGTGCTTGATTGTTCCTTCAGACGATCCACCACCTTCAGTCTTCATTCTTTCTACCTGTGCTTTCAGCTCGTTCTGTTCATCAGTCATTTTGCGTAATGCTCATTCCGTCTTCCACAACTCCTCCAAGAGAAATACTTTACTTTGGAGTTCTTTAACTTCTGCAGATTCTTGATCTTGTTCTACAACTTTAGTCTTATTCCCTTTCTCCACCTTAGCTTCTTCGGACTCCGCCTCCTCATCACCACTCAGATATATCTCGGGATAATCATTATGATCACTCCCCAGATTGATCATAGGTTCATTTTTCCCACTTCTTTAACTGACTCGCTTTGTGCTGGCACCTCGGCTAATGGCACTGGTGCAACAGCTGCTAGCACTTCTGTACTCATATCATCTTCTCCCGACATCCTATTATCAGTTTAAATAACTTGATTAGTACTTCACTAGTACAAAATTCTCATATTATGTGTCCACATATATCACTATCAATGCGCTTCGGCAATCCCTCACTTAGTACTCTAAATGAGTATTCTTTATCTCACTTATGGTTATAATTCTTGTATTTCCCCCACCCGCTTAAGGTCTATAACTTACAGCTTTGCTACCTACTTGTGACACCTTGGTCACAACAGCTCTGATACCAACATGTGACACCCCCAAATCTGGTTTACCTGACCCCCGAGTTTGGTGTTCACAATCTATAATATAATAACATCTAACCACCCATTCATATAGAAATAGTAATACATAAGTCATTAATAGAGATTGTTAATACATAAGTCGTAGGTTTTCTAACCTTAACATTACAAACATACCTTTTAGATATACAAAAAGGGTTCACAAATAAAACATAATAATAATGTTCATAACTAATTTATAACTATGCCTTTGCCTTTATCCTTTGAAGCACCTCCTGCCACTTCATCCCTAGCTGAAAAGTTTTATTTAGCAAGGGTAAGCAACATAATTTTCCCCGCAAATTAAGACATATAATAAATGTATAAGAATTAGAACAACTGACTATCTAATTTGATAGAATGAAACCAAATTTCGGGAAACTTTAAAATAGCTGAACAAATCTCCAATTTTTAATAAGTCTTCTCACAATCTATACAACACAATAATTTGATAATGAAAGAGTACACCACTTTCAAAGTTTCTACGATATTCTAATGAATAATCAAGAATCAATTCTATGCAATAACAAAGTGTAATATTTTCAAAATTTATGCTGAGTGATCACAAAGGATCTATAACTTCTCTTCTTGGGTAGATATCAAAGATTTACTTTGGTATATACGCAGGTGTATCAGATAACCATAAAGATTAAATCATACCCCTCTGCAAGTATACAAGTGATCAGCCTTATTATACCTTATATTATGCATAATACTTAAAATGCGAGCAAAGGTCGAATTTATGACCAATATAATGTTCAAACTTCTCAGTTTCATAATCAAAATTTGATTTAATAACGAAATATAAAAATTTCAAAATCTAATCACTTCTCTTCTCGAACCTATCAAGTTTGCTTTATCGATCTAGCCGAAACAATTGGCATCGATCTATCAATAATATTTGAATTTTCTTTTCTTTTCTTCTCTTCTCGAACCTATCAAGTTTTAACAAATATTCTTCCAGCCAGATCAATTGGCTAAGACATTTCTCAACACGATTCAACAATAGACAGTAATTATCAGTACTATTTATAATTACTAATAGATTCTACGGATGTTAATATCCAATAATGATTATTCTACAAATATATATCCTCAGAATCACTAATTCAATTTGAATTAATAAACATGCACTAACTGCGAATAATCAACAATAAATTCTTGGACGTGGTCTAATCAACAATAATTAACCACCATAATATTTGAAAAGATATAACTCAAGGTTGAGTTAGGAAAATTGTCTTTCGCGTTGATTACTGCTACTCAAATAAACTTATCTACATTTGAAAGACCTATAATCACAATATCGGTCTTACAATTAGCATAATAATTCACAACACAATACTGTAATTTACAGTCAATCTTTCTCCTAGACATATTACCACATAATCACATTAGTGTTTATAACCTATATAAACACTTCTCAAGTCTAACTAGGTTGGTCTGGTTGGACTTCGGTCTATTCTCGACGTTCTGGTCACCCTATCCGACAATTAAGACATTGATTGTCAATTAAACTCAATTTCAAAGCTTCAATATTATTTTAGATAAGTCAAATATCATTAATAATATTTTTCAGAAGCATTTAATAATTTATAAGCAATTATTATAATTTATAATAATTTTTCAAACATCGAAATAAGTTTTAAATGATTTAATTATCAAATAATTTTATCATCATTAATATTTAATAATATAAAAATATTAATGTTATACTTGTCAAAATATTAAAGTTATTATTCATAACTTAAAATATTTTTAAATCATCAATATTCTACTTAAATGATTTATAAATTAATTAAAATCATTTTTAAACCATCACCTTTAATATTTAAATATTAATGAATTTATCATAAAAATATTAAAAGTCATTAATTATAACTTAAAATACTTTTAAATTATTTTTTTATTTTGAAATGATTTTAAAATCAATAAAACCATTTTACCATCATTTATTTAATTTAATAATTAAATAAACCTAATATCATTAATATTTATTTATTAATGAGAATTCTCCAAAATTATTGAAAATTATATTTTATAATTCAAAATATTTTTTAACACTTTATTCTCATTTAAAATAATTTTTAATTCAATAAAACCATTTTTAAATTATTTATTTAATGTAATAATTAAATAAATCTTATATCATTAATATTAAATTATTAATGAAAATTCTCCAAAATATTAAAAGTTACATTTTATAGCTCAAAATATTTTTGAACACTTTATTCTTATTTAAAATGATTTTTAATATATTAAAATCATTTTTCTCTAATTTATTTAATACACTAATTAATTAAATTAAATATCATTAATATGCAAATAAATATAAATATTAATGAAAAATATCCCAAATACTCAAAAATTATTTTTCATAATTTAAAATAATTTTTAAAACCATTTTTGGTAATTTTTATAATTTATTTCCATTTTAAGCATTTTTCAGAAATTTCAGAAAATAAAATAAATTAAACTTGTTTGTCGTCTTAGGTGTTCTTGGCATCAAGAACACTGATAATTCAGTTAGCAAGGTTGTTCATTTGACCAGCCATGATTCCCAGCTCAAGCATGTTCAGGGTCTGTTTAAACGTTGATCTTTTAGTAAGTATGCACCACTAAAATAATCAACCACTATATAAGACATACATCAACACACTTGAAAGATTCAAGCCACCAAAGTCACTGTCAGGGTGCTCCTGGGTTTTCTGGGTAACCCAGAAACCCAGGTAGCTGCATGTGGTCACTTTCCAGCCCAATTATTTAGGTGTTCTTGTCATCAACTAGGTTGGTTATTGGTCTAAACAGGTAGTTCTTATAACATGATCACAGTCAAACTATAACACAACCACCAGATTTAATATGGTCAAACCTTGACAGACAGCTTGTGCCAACTGTTTCTGGAAATTCCAGAAACTTCATCTGTGATCAAATGGTTTAGTTTGACCACTTACTACGCTTAATATATTAACTGTTTATAAGATCTAAAACCATGGATCGAGAGTCCACGCATCAGACTATAATCTAGATACAAACACAACATCAAACAACATAACACCTGTCAGAACCGGGCCTTGCAAAAAGTTGTCAAACGTTGTTTCTTAATTTCTGGGTTACCCAGAAATTGACTGGTCATACCCGGTCAACAGGTTTTTACCGATTATAACATGAAATCTAGACATCCAACAACTGTGATTTCACTTTCAGATAAAAGATCACATACCAAACTATAGATTCAAAACTTAAAACAAGAAAAATCATAAACGGGGAAGGATCTGTGGCCACTGACATTCGGTTGTCAGACCACATGAATGCTCAAGAACAGTTTTGAAAAACTTCATTTTTAAAGCATTTTAATGTTATGGATCTATGTTATAACAACATAGATCACCATAAAACACCATTTAACACTTATACAAATACATAAACACAAATTTAAACATAGCATACAAGATCTAGAATGAGATAGGGTTTATACCTTCTCTTGAATATGCTTGATCTTGGCTCTACCAATATGATCTAGAGGTGTTAGAAGGTTAATATGTGGCTGAAACACTTAGCCAATTTGGAGGTTTAGAGAGAGAATGAGTTTGGTGAGAGCTTGGGTGTAAATGGCTAACTTTTTATGACTTTTCTCTCTTTATTCTATTATAATACTTAGATACAATGCATGATGCTAACATAGCTGCTAAAATAGACTGATTTGCTGGATGTTTAGGTTATGCAAAGTCAACATTAGGTCACCAACTCTTGGTATGGTAAGATTTACAAGTTACCTTAATAAAAATACAAAAAGGGTACTATGGTCATTTGCATTATCATTTTAAAGGCATTCTTGACAATTGATCTTACCCTTAGGGTTGAACCCTAAGGTTCTAATCCTTAGGTTTTATAAATTAAATTTCTAAAATTTCTAATTAGAGTTTTAATTAGAAAAATTTAAGATTTCTTAAACTATAATTAGGGTTTTCTAATTATATTAGATTTTCCTAATCATATTAATACTTAATAAACACATTAGGCTTTCAAATTAGGAATAGGGTTTCCTAATTAGGGTTTAGGATTCTCGAATTTTAAATTAGGGTTTCTCGGCATACTATTAGGGTTTTTAACTGCACATTAGGGTTTTTAATCTTGAGATTAGGGTCTCTAATCTCTTATTAGGGTTTATTAATTTTAAACCTTATGCGAACAATTATTGATCAAAAATTTATCTACAGTACAAACACGTACATATCAATACAATTATTCAAATTGTATTTTTTACCGAATCCCTATCCTGAATTAGGGTTAGGGATTCTAAAGATGTTAAGCACAACTCTACTCTTATTTTTTAGTCAATACATAAATTGACCACATCTCGAGACTCGTATAACAGATACACAGTACAATATTAACAGTCAATATTAATATTAAATAAAAAAAATTATTCGTAAAAATTCGAATTATTCGAAATCTCGGGTTATTACAATACTGGTGACAGCAGTCATCAGAGAGATGATAACCAGCGATGAGGGAAAAATAAGGACAAAAGCGGTAACCACTCGGGTGGTCATCGTGGCCATAATAATAGGAGAGGTGAGTCAAGTGTAAATTTCAAAAAGAGGAGATTCAACAATGACGGGAAGACATCAGCAGCAGCACCAACAACAAATTCTAGGGGAAGAGAACGACTGCCAGTTATATGCTACAGATGTGGAGAGGAGGGACACATAAGCCCAAATTGTTCACACCCTTCCAAGGTGTGTTTCAGTTATGGAAAAGATGGTCATATAGCCCAATTTTGTCCGGTAGCAAAGTTAAGTCCAACTGGGACGGCAGCACCAAAGGCGACTACGGACAAAACAAAGTCGATGGTTCAAGGGAGAGCATTTATAGTGACTGGCCAAAATGCGAGAAACCCGAACGAGGTGATCACGGGTAAGCTAATCTTGAACTCTTGCGAAGTTTATACCTTACTAGATACCAGTTCTACCCATTCTTTTATCTATCCTGCTTGTTCTCAACGTTTAAACTTGACTTCGGAGAAATTAAACTTTGACTTATCTGTGGAGACTCTTTTAGGAGAAACTTTTATTACATCCACTGTGTATAAATCTTGTCTGATCCAAGTTGGCACCATCACATTACCTGTTGATCTTATCTCTTTAAAGATACTTGCATTTGATGTGATTTTAGGGATTAATTGGTTAACTACTCATCATGCAAAAATTGATTGTTTTGTAAGGTTGTTAGTTTTCATATTCCTAACCAACATGTTATTCGAATTCAAGCAACCAAACCACTAAAGTAAATCATTGTCATATCAAGCCATAAAGCCATTCGTTTATTAAAAAACGAATGTCATGCTTTCTTAGACCATGTTATGGACTTGAACAAAAACACGTCAGATTTAAATAATATTTCTGTTGTTAGTGAATTTCCTGACGTATTTCTTAAAGAACTTTCTAGTCTAACCCTAAAACGTGAAGTTGAATTCTTTATTAATCTTAAACCGGGTACAAAGCCCATTTCTAAAACCCCATATCGAATGGCTCCTATTAAACTTCAGGAGATAAAAGTCCAACTACAGGAATTGTTAGACATCGGTTTCCTTCGTCCTAGTACATCTCCTTGGGGTGCTCCTATTTTATTTGTAAAGAAGAAAGACGGGAGTATGGGACTTTGTATTAACTACCGGGAATTAAACCATGTCACCATCAAGAATAGGTATCCGCTACCTCGCATTGATGACCTATTTGACCAGTTACAAGGAGCACAATTCTTTTCAAAGATCGATCTTCATTCTGGATATCATCAGCTGAAGATTAAAACTGAGGATATTCTGAAGATTACCTTCAGAACTCGGTACGGGCATTATGAATTCTTAGTCATGTCTTTTGGATTGACTAATGCTCCTACGAATTTCATGGATATGATGAACCATGTATTCAAGGAGTATTTGGATCAGTTCATTGTTGTCTTTATTGATGACATCCTCATTTATTACAAAAGTTTTGAAGATCATTAGCACCATTTGAAGCTGGTACTTCAAAGACTTTGTGACAATAAATTATATGCCAAGCTGAAGAAATGCGAGTTCTGGCTTAAGGAAGTAGCATTCCTTGGGCACGTGGTGTCAAAACATGGAGTATCTGTTGACCTGGCAAAGATTGAAGCAATACAAAGTTGGGAGCAACCGAAGTAAGTGACCGAATACCGTAGCTTTTTGGGCTTAGCTGGTTATTATCGGAGATTCGTGGAAGGATTTTCTCGAATTGCTACTCCATTAACTCAACTGACTCAGAAAGATACAAAATTCGTATGGAGCAAGGAATGTGAGAAGAGTTTCCAAGAGCTCAAGTGGAGATTCATTTCGGCACCTGTTCTGACAATACCATCTGGTTTCAGATGGATTTGTTATCTACAGCAATGCTTCAGACAAAGGGTTAGGATGTGTTCTCATGTAACATGGAAAATTCATAGCCTATGCCTCGCGACAAATCAAAGAATATGAGAGGAATTATCCTATTCATGATCTGGATTTGGCAGCAGTCATTTTTACGTTGAAAATCTAGAGACACTACCTGTATGGGGAGAAAGTGGAGATTTATACGGATCATAAAAGCCTCAAATATTTCTTCACCCAAAATGAACTCAACATGCGACAACAACGTTGGCTCGAGTTGTTGGTAGATTATGATCATAGCATTCAATATCATCCTGGAAAAGCAAACGTTGTAGCTGACGCATTGAGTAGAAGATCATATGCGAGTATGAGTGCAATGTTGTTAACACAAAGGCCTATTTTGTATGACTTGCAAAGGATGGAGATAGAGGTAAAGGCTCCAAGTACCCACATGATGATATCAAACATACGAGTAGAACTGACTTTAATCGATAAAGTAAAAGCTGCTCATACTACAGTTATGGAGCTGATGTGTATGAAGAAGAAAGTGCAAGAAGGTGTTATTTCGGAAGCAAGAATCGATGAAGAAGGAATACTTAGAGTCAACTCCAAAATTTACAATCCATTCTAGGAGTACCAAAATGTATCACGATCTTGGACATACATTCTGGTGAAGCAATATGAAGAGAGACATCGCAGAGTTTATCTCGAGGTGTTTAACTTGTCAACGTGTGAAGGCAGAGCATCAAGTGCCAAAGGGTCCATTGCAACCACTTGAGATTCTGAAATGGAAGTGGGAACACATTACCATGGATTTTGTTACAGGTCTTCCCAAAGTTTCTCAAGGCATAGACGCGATTTGGGTTATTATTGATAGATTAAGCAAGTCTGCTCATTTCTTGCCTATACGTGAGACTTATTCCCTTGAAAGTCTTGCTCATATGTACGTGAATGAGATTGTAAGATTGTATGGCATGCCAATATCCATAGTTTTGGATCGGATTTATGATTCAGTTCGGCATTTCACGATTTTGGGTTAGCTTGCAGAAAGCTATAGGCACAGATTTATGATTCAGTTCGGCATACCATCCTCAAACGAAAGGGCAATTGAAAAAGACTATTCAAACCCTTAAAGATCTATTAAGACTATGTGTCCTAAATTTCAAAGGAAGTTGGGATAAGTACTTGCCATTGGTGGAATTCTCCTACAACAACAGTTATCAAGCAAGTATAGGCATGGCTCCATTCGAGGCATTGTATGGACGAAAGTGTCATTCTCCAGTATGTTGGGACGAGGTGGGTGAAGCAACATTATTGGGATCAAAATTAGTACGCATGACTACGGAAAAGATCCAAATGATTCGGCAATATATTAAGACCTCACAAGATCGACAAAAGAGTTATGCTGATCTTCATCGAAAGGACGTGGAATTTAAAATTGGACATCATATACTGTTACGTATTGCTCCATGGAAGGGAGTTACAATATTCGGGAAGAGAGAAAAGCTCAATCCACGATTTGTTGGTCCATTTGAGATTCTTGACCAAATAGGAAATGTGGCTTATAGACTCGCATTACCTCCAAGAATGTCTCGTGTTCATAATATTTTTCACATATCTATGCTTCGTAAATATGTGAAATATCCAAACCATATTATTACTTTAGAACCAGATGAGATAGCCGAAGATTTAACGTACGAGAAGGTACCTGTCAAGATATTGGATAGGAAATAACATGTCCTACGAGCAAAGGTTATACCACAAGTCAAGATTTTGTGGAGGAACCATGCTATTGAAGAAATGACCTGGGAGTTAGAATCAGAAATGAAAGCGAGGTACCCTCACCTTTTCAAAACACCAGGTACGTACGTCAATTTCGTGGACGAAATTTCTTAAGGAGGGGAGGTTGTAAGACCCCAACTTATTATAAATAAAATTGAATTTTCTCTATTCATTATCTTGAAATAATAATGAGTTAATTTGATATAATGCTTTGGTTATGGGTGAAATGTGCAAATTTTGCAAAATAAGCAAGTGGCTATAAAATATTCATTTTTGTAAGACCCCAACTTATTATAAATAAAATTGAATTTCATCTATTTATTATTTTAAAATAGTAAGGGTTGATTTTATTAATGTGGTTAGTTATGGGTTAAATGCACAAATATTTCAAATAAGCAAGTGGTTATAAAATATTCATTTTTGTCGGAGAATATTCGTTTGGTCGTGGAATATTCTTACTATCGGGGAATATTCGTACGACGGCGCAACCTTGTGTGGGCCCCATAACGGAAAATAATTGGATGAAGAAAATGACAAGTATAAGTTGTTTATAATAGCGTAGTTGTTACTGTTAATACTGTTAAAATACTCGGTGGTTAAAACACAGTAGCACACGATATTGCACCAATTATTGATTATTACGTAAGAAGACACTACTTAATAATTATTACAATAATTACTATTTAATATTTTATTTTATTGATTCAATAATTGCCACGTTGATATTTTATATTATTGTTGTTTCAATAATTGTCACTACACAGTATTTTCTATTATCAGATCAATAATTCATATTATTTGAATAATATTATTAGATAACATTATTGGCAATGTCTAGAAAGTTCTGTCTAAGGAGATGTTTGGTCACCTAATTGCACGCCAGTAAGGAGAAATCTTTATTGGAAAGCCCCCTCTTTCCTGGGAACGGTCTGGTTGTCAGTATTGTGATTCTGTAATATTATTTGTGAATAATTAATTATTGATTTATATGATAAGAAAAATATTCATTTTATGTGGATATAGATGGAGAAAATTTTTAATGTGACAATTGTTGAAAATTGATATTTTATCTTTTCTGATAAAATAATTCATTTAAATATATTATTGTATTATAATAATATAATAATGGTGATATTTTTACAATGAATGTGGGATATATGAATAAATGAGGAGGAAGAGTATTTTGTTAACAAAAATATTTAAAACATATTTTTCATGTTTGTGGACCCCATTTATTGAGTGAAATTTGATTATAGCTTGTAAAATTGTCCGTATGTGGATTTCAGTCAATTTCTTTTTGGAATCTGGAAAAACTTAAACTTACAAAGTTGTAGAGAATTGAATTTCCTATGTAATGAACATAAGATTCGAATTTTTCTGATTAAAGTTCTATTTATTATGAATTATTGAAGTTCTGGAATAATTAATTCTTGAAGTTTTAAATAATTTTTTTATGAAAAATGTTTTTTTGTGAGATGGTTGGCCCCCCTTGTGTGGTTAATGTGCTGAAATTGGATTGTTAAAGTGGGCGTAGGAATTTTAATAAATATATTAATATTTTATTAAATTTTCTACTTTAGTGTTATAAGCATTTTCCTATAAATAGGGTGCTTAGGTTAGAATTGAAAATCACGCCAGAAACTAAAGTTTTCTCTCTCTATATTATCAAGCATATTCTTGTGAGTATTTTGATACTTTGAGTGTTGTTATACGGTGCAAGTTCCTTCAGTACTATATCCAGTATTACAGTCAGAAATACTGTCTTTTTGAGGTAAGGGATGATATTTTTTAAACGATATTATTTCTTTCAATATCATTATACTGGAATATTAGTAAGATTTTTCTTGTGAAATTCTTGTCTTTTAGTGTCGGGGTTACTATTTATATATACGACACTATTCACTTATATGGCACTATTCACGAATACGGCACTATTCACAGAAAATTAAATTTTTGTTTTTTTGTGTGACGCCCCCAAAATAGGTATACATCACCCATTCTGAGTCTCCAAATACATGGTACAGAAAACAACTACAACTTTATTACAATTATCGTGCAAAATACGACAACACATATTGTGAGTTTAAATACAAATATTGTCTTCTAGACAATATCCACACCCAAATAAAGTCCTTATTAAAATTATTGATGCACTATTTTACAAAAATAGTGAGCACTGCTAAAATAACTGTCTAGGACCATCACTCTATACCCCGACTGGTTCATGCTATGTTCTCGCTTCCTAAGAAGAAAAATGGAACAAAAAAGAAAAGGGTGAGCTCAACTAGCCTAGTAAAGAATATTATGACTAAGATAATATAAAACACATTATCCTTAGTCTTCAACTAGGAAAAATCTGATAGAATATAATCGATAACAAGTTTTAGATCAACAACTGCAGCGAAAACAATAATTCATTAGAAGAGTTAAGTAGATAATGAAATCTACTATCATCTATGAATTTAAAAGTCCATCATCAATATTTTATCCTTGTAACATGAATCAATATACATCTCGTATCAAATATTCATCTTTGCACTACGGGCCAAAGATATTCATTTGTATCACCAGTTGGTCATGTTCATCTCAACACATGTTCATCCTTGCACTACGGACCAAAGATATTCATCAGGTAATCATTCATCTTTGCACTACCGGCCAAAGATATTCATCAGGTATCACCATTAAGGACTGAGGATGATGAAAAATATTTTAGAGAATGAATCCAATGAGACAGAATGACAAATATTAGGGATTCGTATTTCGATTTATCCAAATTCAATAATACTCCATAATAACCAAGTATGAAGTAGAATTAAAAAATAAAGATCAAAACATGGATACAATCAAAGATAGTAACCATAAAAGACATCAGTACCGTATTCGTGAATTGTGTCGTATACGTGAATAGTAACCCCGACACAAAAAAGGTAGGAATTCAACAATAAACTTCATAACAGTATCTCAGCATAATGATATTGAAGAAAATAATATCATTTAAGAAGAAATAACATCCATTACCTCAAAGAAATAGTACTTCAGAATGAAATGTCGGATATGATGCTGAATGAAACTTGTACTGAATAGCAACTCTCAAAGTATCTAAATACTCACAAAATACGCTCGATAATATAGAGAGAGAAAGCTTATGTTTCTGGTGTGATTTTCAATTCTAACCTAAGCACGTATTTATAGGAAAATGCTAGCACGCCGAAGCAGACTTAACCTGCTACCTGATGGTTTTACCTGCTACTATTGCCACCCACCACATTTGAAATAAAATTTGAGCACATTTCTCACCAACCAAAAGTGGGTCCCACTTAATTCTAGAATTTTCCACCCAAAATCATTTATAAACATAATTTTCGAATCAGTCACCTCTTAAAATTCATAACAAATCATACATTCATTTTTAACGGTTCAAAGTTTGTGGACATATACTCAACTTATATATTTATAACATATCTTAAAATCACAACGATCCAACGGTCGGATTAAAAATTATAACTCACGCAATATATCTCAAGAACACTGATTTGATTTTTAATACCTCAATTTCGACAAAAATACTGATAAAACACCTCAACATTAATAGCCACATAAAATAAATATTTTCTTATCATATAAATCAATAAATAATTATTCACAAATAATATTAAAAAATCACAATAATGACAACCAGGCCGTTCACAGGAAAGAGGGGGCTTTCCAATAAGGATTTCTCCTTACTAGCGCGCAATTAGGTGACCAAACCTCTCCTTAGACAGAACTTTCTAGACATTACCAATAATATTATCTAATAATATTATTCAAATAATATGAATTATTGATTTGATAAAGGAAAATATTGTGCAGTGATAATTATTAAAACAACAATAATATCAACGCAGTAATTATTGAATTAATAAAATAAAATATTTATTTACTGTAACAATTATTGAGTAGTGCCTTCTTACGTAAGAATCAATAATTCAAAAATACTGTGCAATACCGTGTGCTACTGTGCAACCACGCGTATTACTGTATTTTAACCACCGGTATTCCAATAGTGTTAACGGTAATAACTACATCGTTATTTATAAAAACTTAAACTTGTCATTTTCTTCATTCACATACATATGAGCAAGACGTTCAAGGGAATTAGTCTTACGTATAGGCAAGAAATGAGCAGACTTGGTTAATCTATCAACAATAACCCAAATCGTATCTATACTTTGAGAAACCTTGGGAAGACCCATAACGAAATCCATAGTAATGTGTTCCCACTTCTATTTTGGAATCTCAAGTGGTTGCAATTGACCCTTTGGCATTTGATGCCCTGCCTTTACACGTTGACAGGTTAAACACCTCGAGATAAACTCCGCGATCTCTCTCTTCATATTATTCCACCAAAATGTATGTCTAAGATCATGATACATTTTGGTACTCCCAAGATGGATTGCAAATGGTGTGTTGTGTTCCTCCATCATGATTCTATGCTTCAAGTCATAATCGTTAAGAACGCAAAGTCTGGAGTTGACTCGAAGTATTCCTTCTTAATCGATTCCTGCTTCTGGAATAGCACCTTTTTGCACTTTCTTCTTCATACGCATCAGCCCCAGGTCCTTAGCTTGAGCAGCTTTAACTTTATCGATTAAAGTTAGTTCTACTTGTATTTTTGATATCATCACGTGGGTACTTGGAGCCTTTAACTCTATCTCCATCCTTTGTAAGTCGTACAAAATGGGCCTTTGTGTTAACAACATTGCACTCGTACCCGCATACGATCTTCTACTCAATGCGTCTGCTACAACATTTGCTTTTCCAAGATGATATTGAATGTTATGGTCATAATCTTTCAATAGCTTGAGCCAACGTCGTTGCCGCATTTTGAGTTCCTTTTGGGTGAAGAAATATTTGAGTCTTTTATGATCCGTATACATCTCCACTTTCTCCCCATACAGGTAGTGTCTCCAGATTTTTAATGCAAAAATGACTGTTGCCAACTCCAGATAATGAGTAGGATAATTCCTCTCATATTCTTTGAGTTATCGCGAGGCGTAGGCTATAACTTTCCCATGTTGTATGAGAACACTTCCTAACCCTTTTCCTGAAACATCGCTGTAGATAACAAATTCATTCGAACCAGATGGTATTGTTAGAACAGGTGCCGAAATGAGTCTCCTCTTGAGCTATTGGAAACTCTTTTTGCATTCCTCGCTCCATACAAATTTTATATCTTTTCGAGTTAGCTGAGTCAATGGAGTAGCGATTCGAGAAAATCCTTCCATGAATCTCCGATAATAACCAGCTAAGCCAAAAACTACGCACTTCGGTCATCGACTTCGATTGCTCCCAACTTTGTATTGCTTCAATCTTCGCCGAGTCAATAGATACTCCATGTTTTGACACCACATGCCTAAAGAATGCTACTTCCTTAAGCTAGAAATCACATTTTTTCAGCTTGGCATATATCTTGTTGTCACGAAGTCTTTGAAGTACCAGCTTCAAATTGTGCTCATGATCTTCACGGCTTTTGGAATAGATGAAGATGTCATCAATAAAGACAACAACAAACTGATCCAAATATTCCTTGAATACACGGTTCATCATATCCATGAGTAGGAGCATTAGTCAATCCAAAAGACATGACTAAGAATTCATAATGCCCGTACCGAGTCCTGAAGGCAGTCTTTGGAATATCCTCAGTTTTAATCTTCAGCTGATGATATCCAAAACGAATATCGATCTTTGAAAAGAATTATGCTCCTTGCAACTGGTCAAACAGGTCATCAATGCGAGGTAGCGGATACCTATTCTTGATGGTGACATGGTTTAATTCTCGGTAGTCAATACAAAGTCACATGTTCCCGTCTTTCTTCTTTACAAATAAAATAGGAACACCCCAAGGGAATGTACTAGGATGAATAAAACCGATGTCTAACAATTCCTGTAGTTGGACTTTTTAACTCCTGAAGTTCAATAGGAGCCATTCGATATGGGGTTTTAGAAATGGGCTTTGTAACCGGTTCAAGATCAATAAAGAATTCAACTTCTTATTCTGGGGGTAGACCAGGAAGTTTTTTAGGAAATACCTTAGGAAATTCGTTAACAACAGGAATATTATTCAAATCTGACGTGTTTTTGTTCAAGTCCATAATATGGGCTAAGAAAGCTTAACATCCGTTTTTCAAAAAACGAATAGCTTTATGGCTTGATATGACAGTGACTGATTTTAGTGGTTTAGTTGCTTGAATTCGTATAACAGGTTGGTTAGGAATATGAAAACTAAGAACCTTACGAAAATAATCAATTTTGTCATGATAAGTGGTACACCAATCAATCCCTAAAATCACATCAAATGCAAGTATCTTTAAAGAGATAAGATCAACAAGTAATGTGATTGTGCCAACTTGGATCAAGCAAGATTTATAAAATGTAGATGTAACAAAGGTTTCACCCAACAGAGTTTCAACAGATAAGTTAAAGTCCAATTTCTCCAGAGTCAAGTTTAAACATTGAACACAAGCAAGAGAGATAAAAGAATGGGTAGAACCGGTATCTAGTAAGGTATAAACTTCACAAGAGTTCAAGATTAGCTTACCCGTGATCACCTCATTCGGGTTTCTCATATTTTGGCCAGTCACGACAAACGCCCTTCCTTGAACCACCGACTTTGTTTTGTCCGTAGTCGCCTTTGGTGTCGCCATCCCAGTTGGACTTGACTTCACTATCAGACAAAATTGGGCTATGTGACCATCTTTTCCATAATTGAAATATACCTTGGAAGGCTATGAACAGTTTGGACTTATGTGTCCCTCCTCTCTGCATCTGTAGCATCTAACTGACGGTCGTTCTCCTCCCCTAGAATTTTTTGTTGGTGCTGGTGCTGCTGCTGATGTCTTTCCGTCATTGTTGAATCTCCTCTTTTTGAAATTTCCACTTGACTCACCTCTCCTATTATCATGGCCACGATTACCACCCGAGTGGTTACCACTTTTGTCCGTATTCTTCCCTCCTCGCTGGTTATCATCGTTCCGATGACTGCCGTCACCGGTATGACCCTGGTTGTGGTCCCTCGGTTGAACATACTCATTATTATGCTCTAATAATTGATTCCTTTTTACAACATATAAATAAAAAGAAAATTTATGAGAGATAAGATATTGTCGAATCTCAGATTTTAGACCTCTAATAAACATCTGCATCATACGTTCCTCATTTTCTACCAAATGAGGTGCAAACCTGGATAACTCCGCGAACTTTGCCTCGTACTGGGACACCGTCATATTATTTTATTCCAGTCAAATAAACTCTACCTCATTTATATGACGAATACTTTCAGGAAAGTACTTGTCATTGAATAGTTTCTAAAAAATTTCCTAAGACATGTTGAGTGTGGTTGGCTGGGTACGCTTCATAGATTCCCACCAGTAATCTGCCTCACCACGGAACATAAAGGGGGCGAATGGAACCTTCTGTTCCTCCGTGCAGCCCAAGACATCGAATATATTGGTAATTTTCTTAACCCACGTTTCTGCCTTAATCGGATCGGGCTTTCCCCATAAATTCGGTGGTCCCAACTCCATGAACTTCTTGGCTATGACAAACTGCGCGTTGCTATCATTTCCACCCTATTTTGTACATGAGTCTCCCTCGTCTGATTTTGCATGAACTGCAAAAAGCTTCTAAACATCGCATCATTCATCGTTTGCTCGGTAGTGTTGTTTACAGGAGGAATATTGCCTTCATGTTGCACATTCTCTTGGTTGGTAATGAAAGGTTGTTCCACAGTCTCATAGACTCCATTGTTAACGTTCTCAGCTGCCATTCTTAAAAACTGCCATAAAACATGGGTTAATTAAATAAATTCATATCACATAATATCCATATCTTATGACCGACCAACAAATAAGCTTAGTTAGAACACACTAGCGAAACTCGTCTCTCCCCTCCTAGTTCTATTCCCCGATCTCCGCCAGAGACCATATCCCTAAGCTCTGATACCAACTGTGACACCCCCAAAATAGGTATACATCACCCATTCTGAGTCTCCAAATACATGGTATAGAAAATAACTACAACTTTATTACAATTGTCGTGCAAAATACGACAACACATACTATGAGTTTAAATACAAATATTGTCTTCTAGACAATATCCACATACAGTTATTGATGCACTATTTTACAAAAATAGTGAGGACTGCTAAAACAACTATCTAGGACCATAACTCTATACCCCGACTGGTTCCTGGTATGTTCTCACTTCTTGAGAAGAAAAATAGAACAAAAAGGAAAAGGGTGAGCTCAACTAGCCCAGTAAAGAATATTATGACTAAGGTAATATACAACAAATTATCCTTAGTCATCAACAGGGAAAAATCTGATAGAATATAATCGACAACAAGTTTTAGATCAACAACTGCAGCGGAAACAATAATTCATTAAAAGAGTTAAGTAGAGAATGAAATCTACTATCGTCTATGAATTTAAAAGTCCATCATCAATATTTTATCCCTGTAACATCAATCAATATACATCTTGTATCAAATATTCATTTTTGTACTACGGGCCAAAGATATTCATTTGTATCACCAGTTGGTTATGTTCATCTCAACACTTGTTCATCTTTGCACTACAGGCCAAAGATATTCATCAGGTAATCATTCATCTTTGCACTACAGGCCAAAGATATTCATCAAGTATCACCATTAAGGACTGAGGATGATGAAAAACATTTTAGAGAACGAATCTAGTGAGACAAAAGGGCAAATATTAGGGATTCATATTTCGGTTTATCCAAATTCAATAATACTCCATAATAACCAAGTTTGAAGTAGAATTCAAAAATAAAGATCAAAACATGGATACAATCAAAGATAGTAACCATAAATATCATCTGGGACGAAAAATAGAAAATTTTATTTTTCGGTGAATAGTGCCATTTTCGGTGAATAGTGCCGTATACGTGAATTGTGCCGTATACGTGAATAGTAACCCCGACACAAAAAAGGTAGAAATTCCATAATAAACTTCATAACAATATCTCAACGTAATGATATTGAAGAAAACAATATCATTTAAGAAGAAAATAACATCCCTTAGCTCAAAAAAATAGTACTTCAGAATGAAATGTTGGATGTGATGCTGAATGAAACTTATACTGAATAGCAACTCTCAAAGTATCTAAATACTCACAAAATATGCTCGATAATATAGAGAGAGAAAGAGAGAAAACTTATGTTTCTAGTGTGATTTTCAATTCTAACCTAAGCACCTATTTATAGGAAAATGCTAGCACGCCGAAGCAGACTTGACCTGCTACCTGATGGCTTTATCTGCTACTATTGCCACCAACTACATTTGAAAAAAATTTGAGCGCATTTCTCACCAACCAAAAGTGGGGGCCCATTTAATTCTAGAAATTTCCATCAAAAATCATTTATAAACATAATTTCCGAATAAGTCACCTCTTAAAATTCATAACAAATCATACATTCATTTTTAAAATTTGTGGACATATACTCAACTTATAGATGTATAAAATATCTAAAAATCACAACGATCCAACGGTCGGTTTAAAAATTATAACTCACATAATATATCTGAAGAACACTAATTTGATTTTAATACCTCCATTCTGACAAAAATACTGATAAAAAACCTCAGCATTAATAGTCACATAAAATAAATATTTCCTTATCATATAAATCAATAAATAATTATTCACAAATGATATTATAGAATCACAATAATGACAACCAGGCCGTTCCCAGGAAAGAGGGGGCTTTCCAATAAGGATTTCTCCTTACTGGCGCGTAATTAGGTGACCAAACCTCTCCTTAGACAGAACTTTCTAGACATTGCCAATAATACTATCTAATAATATTATTCAAATAATATGAAATATTGATCTCATAATGGGAGATACTGTGCAATAACAATTATTGAAATAACAATAATATAAAATATCAACACAGCAATTATTGAATCAATAAAATAAAATATTGAACAGTAATTACTGTAACAATTATTGAGTAGCGCCTTCTTACGTAAGAATCAATAATTCAAAAATATTATGCAATACCGTGTGCTATTGTGCAACCACACGTATTATTGTATTTTAACTACCGGGTATTCCAATAGTGTTAACGATAACAACTACGCCGTTATTTATAAAAACTCAAACTTGTCATTTTCTTTATCCGACAGTTATTCTGTTATGAGACCCACGAATGGTTGCGCCGTCGTACGAATATTCCCCGACAACAAGAATATTTCATGACCAAACGAATATTCCCCGACAAAAATGAATATTCTATAACCACTTGCTTATTTTATAAAATTTGCACATTTCACTCATAACCAAATTATTATATCAAATTAACTTCTTATTATTTCAAGATAATAAATAGAGAAAATTTAATTTTATTCATAATAAGTTAGGGTCTTATATTTTGTCCAAAATATCTATTATGGATATTAGCTTTGCTTTTATCCTTGTTTTGGTCTTCATTCTTGAATTTTACTCCATTATGGTTATTTATGAAGTATTTTTGAACTTGAATTGTTTGAAGTGCGAATCCTTAAAATTTGTTCTTTTGTTTCACTAGATTCGTTTTTTTAAAATATTTTTCATCATCCTCAGTCCTAAATGATGATATTACTGAATATCTTTGGCTTGTGGTGCAAAGATGAATGATTTTCTTATGAATATCTTTGTCATGTAGTGCAAAGATGCACATGTGTTGAGATGAACATGACCAACTGATGAATATCTTTGGCATGTAGCGCAACGATGACTATTTAATTCAAGATGTATATTGATTGATGTTACAGGGATAAAATATTGATGATGGATTTTTAAAATCATAGAAGATAGTAGATTTCATTCTCTACGTAACTCTTCTAATGAATTGTTATTTCCGCTGCGAATATTGATCTGAAATTTGTTGTCTATTATATTCTATCAGATTTTTCCCTGTTGAAGACTAAGGATAATTTGTTGTATATTATCTTAGTCATAATATTCTTTACTGGGCTAGTTGAGCTCACCCTTTTCCTTTTTGTTCCATTTTTCTTCTCAGGAAGCGAAAATATAGTAGGAACCAGTCGAGGTATAGAGTGATGGTCTTAGACAGTTGTTTTAGCAGTCCTCACTATTTTTGTAAAATAGTTCATCAATAATTATAATGAAGACTTTATTTGGGTGTGGATATTGTCTAGAAGACAATATTTGTATTTAAACTCACAGTATGTGTTGTCGTATTTTGTACGACAATTGTAATAATAAAGTTGTAGTTGTTTTCTGTACCATGTATTTGGCGACTCAGAATGGGTAATGTATACCTATTTTGGGGGCGTCACAATAGAGTTATAGTTTCTTAATACGGGACTTAAAAAGTATATAACATATTACAATTTAGAGGTTATTCCTATTTATAACTGGCCCAGATTGAGACTAATTTTTTTAATATTATTATAGAGCTTATTCTTATATAGAGTATTCCTAAATAGGGGTTTTACTGTATAATATAACAATGTGATATGGTTTCCTGGAAGCATACATCATGTTACATATATATATATATATATATATATATATATATATATATATATATATATATAATACCAAAGTATAATCTGGAAGTATACTGCAGTAATCAGAATCACGGTTAATATTATATATATATATATATATATATATATATATATATATATATATAACCATGCATCTGATGCATATAAATTCAAGAGCAGTTTTTTTAAAAAAAAAATATCAGTGATCTCGCATGTTCCAAAATATCACAGACGCAGCGAAATCAAAAGAGATCAGAATTACCGTTTTTTTTAAAAAAAATTATACAACAAATTGTGCTCAATTAAATTGTTCTAAACACATATCAATATACATATCAAATTAAAACAATTAATAATTCGCATAAAGGTTTGGCTTTGATATCACTGTTAGGTTTGTAATATTCATGAACACAATCAAATTGCATAAAATAAGCGAAAACGTGAAAAATCAGAGTTTTAAAATTTTACAAACCATATACCCGGATCATCATTTATGCGCAATTATTAATTAAACGAAAAGATAAAGGACAAGAATCATACCCTTGAAGATTCGAGCTTCCTAAGGTACAAGTTCACCTCCAATCTTTTTCGCGTTCAACTTGAATCCACTGGGTTTTGTTCCTTCCTTTGATCAACATTAACCACCCAAGTGTTTGGCCTCTAGAGGTGATCCACCAAGGAAGAAGAAATATTCAAGAAAAAGGGTATTTAGCAAAACTCTAGTTTTCTATCTCTGTAGAAAAAGCGTACTCTCCCAACTATTGGAATTAAGTATTCTATGAAAACATCAACCCCACCCATAATAAGACTCCTCTTATTAATAGATGTGGGCAACCCTCCTTAACAATTAAGAAAATGAGTTTTATTTTAATTAATTAAATTTCTTTAATTAATTAGGCTCCCAATCTTATTACGAATAATTAATTAAACTCTTTTAATTAATTAGTCTCCTAATCTTATTAGGATATTTGAGAATACTTTTATTAATTAATTCCTAAACTCCTTTAGAAATTAAAAAAAATAATAATAGTAATAATAATAATAATAATAAGACTCCTCTTATTAATTTATATTTAATATTTCAAAAATATTAAATAATAAATGTTAAGCTATTTAATTTATTCAATCACCATAGATTAAATTAAATATACTTAACTTATTATAACGATTATGTCATTAACTTCTTAAATAATTATTCTTCCTTTTACGGTGTGACCCTTTAGGTTCTTCATATTAAACCGATTATGAATAAATCAATTAGAATAATTTTAATCTTATTTAAATAAATAAATTAAACTATTAATTTATTTAAATAAATAATATTTATTTTACAATAGGGATAAGTCTCCTTAACGATCAATGACTTTCCAGATAATATAGATTTCAACATTAATCATAAAAGAACCTTTGAGTAAATAGTTACCGTACAATTCAATCCTTCCACCATATAATGTCCCAATTAAATATAAGACATGGAATTACTGTCAAATCTTATTTTATTTAATTATATGTATTTCGACTCTTAAATGCACAACTCTAAATAATGCAAATTAGAAACTCCTTTCTAATTTTATTCTGCCTTGGCCAAGGACTACCGGGGTTGTCATTTATCGAATCACATAGGACATTTCTCTTCTTTTACTAGAAGCGGTAGATTCTTTATTGATCATACATTATCTCTGTGTATAACTTATTATATCCAAACATACCCTTTGATATACCTAAGGGTCTTAAGGAATAAGTCAAAGTATAACTCATCATACACAAGATACTATGATGATCTCAAGTCCAAGGATCACTTGTACAACTAACACTACAGGAATTCCTATTGACAGGCAAGTAAAACACCATTAGGTATTCCTTAGCGAGCCACGTTCAATGAACTTATTCTCTAATAAGTACCTACATACTTGCTTTAGTGTCTCCGCACACATGATCATGAGATCAATCATCCTCATCTAATGAGCAAGCAACGTATGTATCAATCTATCTGGATTCACTAATCCTCAATTTAGTAATCCAACGATTGGAAACTATTTTAGTTTTAAGCTTTCTAAGAATTTAGATCTCATTAGCATGACCATCATCATTATTCTAAAAGTATTGCTTAAAACTATGGGTTTATCACATTTTATAAAACAGCATCATATAGATAATTAAAAGCCTTTAATAAATTAATACTTTTTATTAATAAAAGAATAAGATTGTTACAAAGTATAAGCTTTATCATCAAACATGATTGACTTATGTGCATACTACTTTCAAATAATACCCCGGGAGAATAGTACTCGAGTGAATAGTACTTGGAGAATAGTACCCCGTGAATAGTACTTCCACTAGTACAAAGTAGTAAATAGACAACACTTAAACTACAACGTTTTTATATCAAATGTTGTCGTAATTTTTTTCACTACGTTTGTTAACAAAATGTTGTAGATACATATGAAAAAATATTATCTATTTAAAAGGGACATTTTTTGGTTTTAGATATATAACGTTTTTTTAAAAACGTTATCTATCTAAAAAAACACGGAGCAAAAACCGCACTTAAATGAAAACTTAAAATTAAAACACGCTTTGTCTGTGCTCTGCTCTGCTCTCCCTCGCTCATAAAACCAAAACCCTAGTTATTCCTCCCCTTTGAAGTTCCTTTCTTTGGCTGTAACTGATTTTGATAACTTGTACTTTCTTGTAGGACAAATTGGCATATTTTCGAATAAAGGAGCTGAAGGATATCCTTACGCAATTAGGTATTTCTAAGCAAGGAAAGGAGTTTATTGAGTGCTTGTTATACGCCTTTCACCATCTAGTTCACAAGGTAAGGAAATTATTCTCTCTATCGCTCCTCCTTCAATTATATTACGCTACTCTGCTTGATTTTTATGCTACACAAATAATTCTCCTTCTTCCAGTAATCATCCGTACTATACAAAATCCCCAAATCTAACAGGAGAGGAAGGTATTCCTATTTTAGTTGTTGTATAAACCCTAATTTCAAGATGTCATGGCAAGTTTACGTTGACAATCACTTGTTGTACTAAACCGAAGAAGGCAATCAGCTCACTTCTGCTGCTATTTTAGGTCAGGACGGCTACGTTTGGGCCAGAGCCCCAACTTTCCTTAGGTGCTCCATTTTTGTGAAAATTTTTGTGGCCAGGTATGTCTGCTTTTTGTTTTTCTTAAAGTTTGAGGTTTTTAGATTACCATTTGTGGTGGACATGTTTTCGTTGGTTTTTTTTGTTTAAAAAAATATGTTTTTATAAAATTTGTGGTTATTCTGTGTTTTTGTTTGGTCAGATTTTATGCATTTTCTAATGCTTCCTGCCTCTTCACTTGATTTTATAAGGAACAATGTGTTTAAATTTAGTATTTAGGTATTTAGGGCCTTTATTTCGGTTTTATTTGATTTTTTATTTGTAAATGTTTACGGGATGTTTTGATTGTATATGATGTATGGAGTATTCGAAGTGGTGTTATGTCAAAGTTAAAGGTTAAGTCTATTTTGATAGTTGCTTGATGTTTTCAATTGAGAAGTAGTCATTTTGTGGCAGTCTATCAATAGTACGATTTCATTCACATATATTTTTTTTTAAAATATGTTGGCCTTTATACAATAAACATGAGGTTTCTATATGATAAGGTTTGAGAAACATTATGGGAAGATGGCAAACGGTTCCCTATGAGTCTTATGGTCTTCAAGACTGCATCATCAATGGTATTGTAATTGAGAAATTGAAGTTGTGCAAGAGCAGAGAGTCTTACTTGGATATTTACACACATTTGTGATTTGTATAAATGACAGGTACAAATAGACATGATTTAAATGTTACTTTATTTACAACCCAGGTTGGCACTGATATAGTCTTGAATCAGAATAGGCCAGCACTCATAGTTAGCAGCACAAGTTGGAGAGTTCTTAATGAACTAGATGCTCATTATATATATGTGTTATGTATGAGCTCTGTGTTTGTAGTACTGATTTCAAGGTGAATATAACCTTTATATTTCTGGTGTTTGTTATTTGCTCTATTTTATTCTAGTGATGCATCATACAATTTTGGGATTGCATTTGATCATATATGTATTTGATCATATACCATTGCATTGCATTTGATCATATATGTACATGGTTGCATACATGGTTTCATATTTAGTATCAAAAAATTTGTGTTATCAAGATGAATTGGCTACACATGGTTTCTTTATCTTCGACCTTTACTTTATTATGTCATCTTCCATCCGTTCAAAATATTAAATATCCTGATGTCTAGATTTTTCTTTAACAATGAGGATTTGATAAGCTTAATGACATAAAAGACTGAAACTTTGGCTTCTCTACCTTTTTGGTAAATAAAAGTAGAGCTTTTGAACACAATGGTAAGCTTTTAAGAATTCTATTGCATTATATTGGTTATTCGTATAGCCTTCACAAACTGCTAGATAATGTTTGTATGTTTATCTTTGCTTCTACAGGTGACCATGTTTTCTGTGTACTGTGAACAAAAGTTTGAGGTGGAACTAGTTGAAGTTATTAACTCTAATGGAAAATCATGTGTATCCTGACCTATCACCATACCAGTTGAAGTTATTCATACCTGAAGCCTCCACAAGCATATGTTATAATTTTGATTTTCTTTTTCTGTCTTCTTTTTACTTTACTGCTTCTATCTTTGATCTAAAGAGAATGATATTTAGTTGATTATTACTAATAACATCTGTTTCTCTTATGGCTTGGATGTGATCCCTGCATTGCAAGATACTAGCTGTTTGGCTTCTGTTCTTATTTTGTTGATTTACGATACCAATTTGATATTGTAAATTACTCATGTCTATTTGGTCTTCCATTAAATTGGGGAATTGCAGCTAGTTCTGCTAGATGAAATAACACCCTTTATTTCTTTTTAAGCGTTTTATTATCTTGTATGTGTTACTCCCAACCTCCATTTTATAGATTTGATTACTAAATCATTGCAAATTGTATGCCTCACTTTTATATCATTTTTCTTTGCAAATGGTATGCCTCACCTATATATGGATATAATTCATACCTAACATTGGGTTATTTACCTCGTTGTTGCAGTTTGAACATGTCGGCAACCAAGCTCATTGGTAGTGTTGCAGCTTCATTTGTAATTGCATCTACATGTGACTATTATATTGCTGAGCGGAAAATATTTGGAGGCAAGTTCGTTCTTTTTTTTCTTTTTCTATTTTTTGAGGTCCTGCCTTATTTCTTGTTTCCTTAATGTTGTGGACCTTGGCTGACTTCACCATTCTAAATACCTTTTAAAATCAGGTACTACTCCTAGTACTATTACAAACAAAGAATGGGCAGCAGAGACTGACAAAAAGTTCTAGGCATGGACTCGTACTGCTGCTTCTGATTCAGCTGATCATTTATTTCTTTCTTTTTCTCCCTGCATGTAGTATTACATGTATGAACTGTTCAACTGTAGGCGCGGTAACTGGAGCTATAACTACTCCCCTTGATGAACATTTTCTTGGTGAACATAGTATTAATTTATATTGAAAAGTGAATTTGAGATGTATATATGGATAGTTTAGTATATATTTTGTAGATATAGTAATTTAAAACTGTAAATGAATGGTATTGCTGGGATGTATTTTGAATGGTTGATACATTTTGGCTTTAAATTTAAATAAGAATTTAGACCTTTTAGCTATATATCATGGCATTAGATGCATTGGTAATATAGGTAAATCACAACCCTTTTTTTCTTTTTTTTTCTACAACAATTTAAAAATATTGTCTAATATATTAAACTACAACATTTTTAGCCAGCTAACGTTGTAGAATCATACCTTCTACAATGTTTTCAAGCAACTACTAATTTATAGAAAACAAATCTATAATGTTTTTTTCTTAAAAATATTGTATAATGTGTCTAACTACAACGTTTTAAAAACGTTATGTAAGGGTGTCAAATAGATGGCACCCTTAACCACGACGTTTTTCTGACAGAAACCACAACATTTTTTCCGTGTTATCTATTTACTATTTTGTAGTAGTGTCCGGCATGAAAAGGTTAAAATTTATCAAGAATGCTCAGAATAATATTTTTATTAAAAGATACTGGATGAAGCGCAAATATCAAGGATATTCAACTAATTTCAGGAATTATAGAAGTAATACTTACCATAGTAAGTTTAAATTTAGGAATCTGATATGAACAATATACGAAACTGCAAATGAATTTTCAATTGTCATGTGGTAGTCCGCGTAGATAGATCATTTCTATAATTTAATAACAAATGAATACGAAGGGTTATTCACCAGGCATGCGGTAGTCCGCGTAGACATGTTATTCCCACAGAATAATAAAGAATGGAATAACAAAAGGATTTCACCATACATGCGGTAGTCCACGTAGACAGGTTATTTCAACAGAATAATAAAGAATGGAATAACAACCCTTACGAGTATTGAAAGAAATAACTCTCTTCATGAATACGAAAGAAATAATACCCTTTACCTTAGTAAGAGATTGGATACTGCAATAGTGTAGTAATAGAATACTCTTCTTATTTCTCTCTTATTCTCTCTATACTTTCTCTCTCTATAGATTTGAATGAATTGGTGAAAAATAATGAAGAAATGAGCTTCTATTTATAGGCTTGCCAGAGTAAGGGTAAAATAGTCTTTTCACCATAGTTTTTGACATCATCGCTTACATCATCGATCATATGACATCATTGCTTACCTCATCGTTTTGATGACATCATTGCTTACCTCATCATTCTGATGACATCATTGCTTACCTCATCGTTCTTATGACATCATTGCTTACATCATCAGAATTCAAATTCAATTTGTTCCCTTCCACCTCATTTTACTTTTATACCATGAATTTACTATAATAATGCTACCATTAAAATTAAAAATCATACTATTATATAATCACATCGTACTACTATAATGTAATATTATAATAATATATTTGAATGAATTATTTTATCGGAAAAGATAAAAATACCACTTTCAACAAATGTCACATGCTAAACATTCATCCGTTTAAATTCATATTAAATAAATATTTCCTTATCATATATAGCAATAATTTATTATTCACAAATAATATTACAGAACAACAATATTGACAACCAGATCGTTCCCAGGAAAGAGGGGCTTTTCGATAAGGATTTCTCCCTATTAGCGCCAAATTAGGTGACCAAACCCCTTTCCTCGACAGAACTTTCTAGACATTATCAATAATGCTACCTAATAATATTATTCAAATAATATGAATTATTGATTTGATAATTTGAAATATTGTGCAATGATAATTATTGAATCAATAATATAAAATATCAACGCAACAATTATTGAATCAATAAAATAAAATAATGAACAGCAACCACTGTAGCAATAATTGAGTATAACTGAGTGACTTCTCACGTAAGCATCAATAATCAATATCGTGTGCTACTATACAATCACGCGTATTACTGTACTTTTATTACCGAGTATTTCAACAGTTAACGGTAAAACTTTCGTCGTTATTTTTATAAAAATATAATTTTGTCGTTTTCTAACTCCGACAATAATTCTATTGTGGGGTCCACCAATGATTGTGTCGTCATACGAATATTCCCCGACAAAAAAAATATTCACCGACCAAACGAATATTTTATAACAACTTGCTTTACTTTGCAAAATTTTTATATATCACCCTTACCTTAATCCTTTTATCAATTTAACCATTTACTAAATAATATAATAATTATAAAAAAATTGAATGCTTTTATTTCATAAAATTCGGGGTCTTACAAAAGAAGTTGTTGTGTTAGCGGTTGTAGTACTTGTGTGCTAAACATCCTGAAGGAACCTAGATCTATGTTTATCTCAAATGCCATCTCTTATGACATTCATTTATGTTAATTTTTTACAACACATAACACATCATTCCATGCACCCAGAATACCTTCTTACATGGTTTGATCGTCCGATAAAACATGCATTTCACCCTCAACACGTTGTGCAGGCAGAGATGTGGGCAATGTCGACTCATCTTGTATAGATGTTGATGGAAATGTTTGCATTGAAGAAAAAACATGATAACTTGATAGATCTCCGTCACGTGATGGAAGTGGACTAGGGAATGATTGTGTATATACAAAATGATGCAGAGTACAAAATTGAGATGAGTCATCGTCCATATCATCTATCTCTACATCATCTTGTAGCGTCCGAGATGAAGACGGAATGTCGCATGATTGAGATGTTGACAGGATATCCTTACTACCTCTAATATCGCATTGTACATGTTTGCATGTGTTCAGTGTAAACTGGTGTTGAGGATGTATTTGTACGTCGACTACCACGTCCATGTGTACGGAGTAAGGTTGATTGTAAGACGGGATCGGTTGGTTGATGGTCTAACAAGTGTGGCTGACCTACATCAATAAGGGTCATAGTACAAATCCTCATAGCTTCAGTAATATGAAGAAATGAGTTGTCATCTACGTTTACGCATTTGTATGACTCTACCAATGTATACACGTGCAAGATTCTCAACCTATAAACTAATATAGGACTAAATACACTTCTTTCTCTCGAAGTATGACCCCTTTTAAACGTATAACCTCTTTTACATTTATAACCTTAATATTTAAAACTTTACATTAGCATACTCCAAGTACACCTAATTAAACAGAAGTAACCCCAAAAACTTTTCCAGTCAAAAAATATGTCTGAATACTTATGTGGCACCAGAGAAGCTTGTATTTCATTGTATTTGTTGAGACGCCCCCAAAATAGGTATACACAACCCATTCTGAGTAGCCAAATACATTGTAAATAATAAATACAAACTTAATTTAAATAATTATCAACTGTTGTGTAAAATATGACAAAACGTAAGCTGAGTGTTTTAACACGAATATTGTCTCGTAGAAAATATCCAAACTCAAATGGAGTACTCATTATAATTATTATCACACGATTTTATAAAATAGTGATGACTACTATAGCCACCATCTTGGACCATCACTCCATTCCTCGACTAGTCCCTGTTATATTCTCATTTCCTGAAGAGAACAATGAAAGAAAAGGGTGAGCACCCAGAAAAGAATATTATGACTAAGATAATGTAGAATAAATTATCCTTAGCCTTCAACAGTGTAAAAACTGATAGAATACAATAGACAACAAGTTTAACTGCAGCGGAACAAGCAATCCATTAGAAGAGTCAAGTAGAGCATGATGTCTATTATCTTCTATGATTTAAAAGTTCATCATCAATATTTTATCTCTGTAATATATTTCAAAATTATTCACATCACCGAATTATTGATGCACTACGGGCCAAGGATATTCGTTAGTATCACATCCATGAATTATCCATGCACTACGGGCTAAGGAAATTCGTTATTATCACCAATGGTCATGATCACGTCAAACAACTGTCCATCAATGCACTAAGAATCAATGAGGACTTTTACCACATCATTTATAACATTACAGGTCATGATTATACAGATACATAATTCCTGGTCTTAATTATACCAATCAACAGTCCATCTATGCACTACGGGCCAAAGATGACTTTTATCACCATATACGCATGAGGATGATGACAATGATAAAAGAAATCAATTAAGTGAGATCAAGGATAAATATTAAAGATTTATAATTCAATTTATCCAGAGTTTAAGAATGTCCAAATTGTCAACATGATAACTACTTTGTGAAGTAAAATTCAAGAATACTATTTATGTATCAAAAATAATTTGGACAGAAAAGAAATTTTTTTGTCGTGAATAGTACTTCATGAATAGTACCATATATATGAATAGTGTCATATGTATAAATAGTACCCATGAATAGTACTTCGACATGAAAATAATAAAATTTAACAAGAAAGTTCAGAAAAATATTTTTGTGAAACGATACTAGATGAAGCACAAAATTCAAGGATATTCTATTAATTTCAAGGAGTATAGAAGTAATACTTATCAAAATAAGTATAGATTTAGGAATATAAAACGAAATAATATTACTTACATACTATATAGTATAGAAGAAAATAATATTTCTTTCGAATATTGAAAGAAAATAATATCCCTTACGAATATTGAACGAAAATAATATTCCTTATGAATACGAAAAATAATATCTCTTACGAATATGAAATAAATAATACCCCTTACCTTAAATGGAGAGTAATTCTGACTGGTATAGCCGGGATATTCTTGAAGAAAACTTGCATTATTTTCTACACTCAAAGTATCCTTATTCTTAAAAGAAATACGCGCGCTCAATATTATAGAAGAAGAATTCCTTGATTCTGGTGTGATTTTCATTTCTAAACTTAGCATCCTACTTATAGGAGAATGTTAAGATACTATTTAAGAAAAATAATCATGGACGCACAATAATTTTTAGACGAATTAATGGGAATTTAGCGCGATTTTTCTGATTTCACTATGCAACACTATGCAGTACTATGGAATACTATGCAGTACTAGGCAATATAAAACAAAAACTGAGATAACTTTCTACCGAAGATTTTGAAAAAATGAGTAAGTGGGGGTCCATGTAATTAGCCAAATTTATAATAAATACTTCATAAAAAACCCTTCTATTTATATATAACAAATCACTTGACTAAACACATTTTTATCTTTTAACATTTATTCATCATTAATATTATAACTTGCAATATTAACTACCGGATTATTCCTAGAAATGAAGGGGCTTTCCGATAAGGGCTTCTCCTTATTGACGCGCAATTAGATGACCTAACCCCTTTACTAGACAGAACTTTCTAGACATTGTCAATAATATAAATAATATTATGAATAATTGTGTCGCCTCAATTATTAATTTAATAATATAAAATATTGTGCAGATGATACTGCGATAATAATTGAATCAATAATATGAGATACTATGCATCAATTACTATTTTAATAATTGAACAAAACTGAGTGACTTCTTAAGTAAGCATCAATAATCAAGGAAACTGTTTAATCCACAAAAAGTGTTATGGATTTAACATTTCCCATAATCAAAGATACTGTACAATACCTTGTGCTACTGTGCAACCAAGCGTATTACTGTACTTTTATCACCGGGTATTTAACAGTTAACGATAAAAGTTTTGACGTTATTTTTATAAAATGGTTATTTCTGTCACTTTCTATATCCGACAGTAATTCCGTTATGGTTTCCACCAATGATTATGTCTTCGTACGGATATTCCCTGATAAAACGAATATTCTCCGACCAAACGAATATTTTATGACAACTTGCTTACTTTAAAAAATTTGTAAACATTACCCACAACAATAATATTATATCAAATTGACACCTTATTATTCAAAATAACATTTAGAGAAAATTAAATCTTTAATCATAAAAATTGGGGTCTTACAACCTCCCCTTCTTATAAAATTTCATCCACGAAATTGGTGTGTGCACCTGGTATGTCGAAAAGGTAAGGATACCTTGTTTTCATTTCAGATTCTAACTCTTGAGGTATAACCTTTGAGCGTAGAATAGTTTTCTTCTTATCAAAGATTTTAACAAGTGTCTCTTCATACGTTAAATCTTCTGTTATCGCGTCTGGTTCTAATTCAATAATGTGGTTCGGGTCGTACACATATTTACGTAACATAGATATCTAAAAAATGTTATGAACACGAGACATACTTGGCGGTAAGGTTAGTCTATAAGCCACAATTCCTACTCGGTCGAGGATTTTAAATATACCAATAAATCGAGGGTTGAGATTTCGTCTCTTCGTCGACTCTTACTTCTGGAATAACACATTCTTATACTTTCTTCTTCATTTTCATCAACTCCGGGTCTGTAGCTTGAGCGGCAATAAATTTATCAATTAAAGTCGGTTATACTCGTATATTTGACATCATCACGTGGGTCCCTAGAGTCTTTAACTTTATCTCCATCATTTGTAAGTCATACGAAATGGGTCTTTATGTTAACAACATCGCACTTGTAACCGCATTTGATCTTCTACTCAACGCGTTAGCTACTACGTTCGCTTTTCCAGGATGGTATTAAATGGTATGATCGTAATATTTTAACAGCTCGAGCTAACGTCTTTGGCGCATGTTAAGTTTTTTTTGGGTGACGAAATATTTGAGGGTTTTATACCGGTTCAAGGTCAATACAAAATTCAATTTCACGCTCTGAGGGTAGGCCAAGAAGTTCTTCAGGTAATACGTCAGGAAATTTATTAACAATAGAAATATCATTCCAATATCAAGTAATTTTGTTTAAATCTGTGACATGGGCTAAGAAAGCTTGACATTCGTTTTTTAATAAACAAATGACTTTATGCCTTGATATGACAATGATTGACTTTAGTGGTTTAGTTGCTTGAATTCGTATGATAGGTTGGTTAGGGATATAAAAACTAACAACCTTACAAAAAAAATCAATTTTAGCATGATGAGTAGTTAACCAATCAATCCCTAAAATCACATCAAATGCAAGTATTTTCTAAGAGATGAGATCAACAGGTAATGGGAGGGTGCCAATTTGAATTAAACAGGATTTATAAATAGTGGATGTAATGACGGTTTCTTCTAACGGAGTTTCAATTGATAAGTCAAAGTCTAATTTCTCATGAGTCAAGTTCAAACATTGAGAACAACTAGGTGATAACTTTGTTTGGGTTCCTCGCTTTTTAGGAGGTTACGACAAACGCTCTCCCTTGAATTACCTACTTTGACTTGTCTAGAACAGCCTTTGGTGCCATCATTAACACTAGAATTGACTTTGATATAGGGCATATTCCACCCTCAACTGCTTCATCGTACTCCTGATCCATGATTTGAATCATTAATCTTCGATCCATAACAAATTGGGGTTGACCGCTCTGTACAGGGTAATTCAAAAATCGATGTTGGGTTCTCCCAATTGCTGTCCAAAATGAAAAATACATATCATCTATTTTAGCCTTCTTGGATCGGACTTCTCTTTCTACAATATCGACGCGTCGTGTGAATTTTACCCATGCATCCTCCATTCTCACTAGTTCAGTTGTTTCTTCTTTCAGATGATCTTTGACATTTGTATTCTCAAATTTTAGCTCTATTATCATATACTCTGCCAAAGAGAGCTTCTGTTCAAGCATCGCATATCTGGTAGCAAAATATTGAATTGTTGCATCCCTTTGTTCCACGATCGCCTAACGTTCTTCACCTTGCTCTTCTAACTAACGAATATAATCTTGCAGTTCAACATTTCGTTCATAAAATTCTCCTAATAAATCATCCTCAAGTTTATCTTCTTCCTCACTCTCAGCTGCTACCTCTGTAACTAGCTCGGGTGCAACTATTAATTCTTCGGTCATCACAGGGATATCTCTAATTTCTTCTTCGCCTGACATCCTACAATCAAGTTTAATAACTTAATTAGTACTCCCCAATAAAAATATTTGTTATAACAAGATATCATACTCCAATATTTATTCTTTAAATGAATCTCCTCGATTCATCACTTAAAACTCTATATGAGTTCATCTCTTGATTTTCATATGTCATTCTTAAAAATTGTCACAAAAAAAGGGTTAATAGACATGCCACGTATTATCCCTATATTCTGACCGACCAATTAAATAACAAATAAGCGTAGGTAGGACACACTAGCAAAGGATTTACTCGTCTCTCCCCTCCTAGTTCTAGCCTAAGATATCCGCCATGGATCATATCCCTAAGCTCTGATACCAACTGTGATGCCCCCAAAATAGGTATACACAACCCATTTTGAGTCACCAAATACATGGTACATAATTTAAATACAAACTTAATTTATACAATTATCAACTGTCGTGTAAAATACGACAAAACGTAAGCTGAGAGTTTTAACACGAATATTATCTCGTAGAAAATAGCGAAACTAAAATAGAGTCCTCATTATAATTATTATCACACTATTTTATAAAATAGTGAGGACTACTATAGCCACCATCTTAGACCATCATTCCATTCCCCGACTAGTCCCAGCTATATTCTCATTTCCTGAAAAGAACAATGAAAGAAAAGGTTGAGCTCAAATAGCCCAGTAAAGAATATTATGACAAAGATAATGTAGAATAAATTATCCTTAGCCTTCAACAGTGTAAAAACTGATAGAATAAAATAGACAACAAGTTTAACTACAGCGGAACAAGCAATCCATTAGAAGAGTCAAGTAGAGCATGATGTCTACTATCTTCTATGATTTAAAAGTTCATCATCAATATTTTATCTCTTTAATACATTTCAATAATGAATCCACATCGCCAAATTATCCATGCACTATGGGCCAAGGATATTCGTTAATATCACATCTACGAATTATCTATGCACTACGGGCCAAGGATATTCGTTATTATCACCAGTGGTCATGATCAAGTCAAACAACTGTCTATCAATGCACTATGAGTCAATGAGGACTTTTACCACATCATTTGTAATATTACATGTCATGATTATACCGATACATAATTCCTGGTCATAATCAGACTAAATAACAATCCATCTATGCACTACGGGCCAAAGATGACTTTCACCACCATATAAGCATGATGATAATGACAATGATATAAGAAATCAATTAAGTGAGATCAAGGATAAATATTAAAGATTTATAATTCAATTTATCCAGAGTTTAAGAATGTCCAAATTGTCAACATGATAACTACTTTGTGGAGTAAAATTTTAGAATAATATTCATGTATCAAAAATAATTTGGACATAAAACAAATTAATTTTTGTCGTGAATAGTACCGTATGTATGAATAGTGTGGTATGTATGAATAGTACCCATGAATAGTACTCCGATATGAAAAGATTAAAATTTAACAAGAAAGTTCAGAAAAATATTTTTGTGAAATGATACTAGATGAAACGCAAAATTCAATGATATTCTACTAATTTCAAGGAGTATATAAGCAATACTTATCAAAATAAGTGTAGATTTAGGAATATGAAACGAAATAATATTACTTACATACTATAGAGTATGAAAGAAAATAATATTTGTTACGAATATTGAACAAAAATAATATTCCTTATGAATACGAAAAATAATATCTCTTACGAATATGAAATAAATAATACCCCTTACCTTAAAAGGAGAGTAATTCTGACTAGTATAGCGGGAATATTCTTGAAGAAAAGTTGCACTATTTTCTACACTTAAAGTATCCTTATGCTCAAAAGAAATACGCTCAATATTATAGAAGATAAATTCTCTGATTCTGGTGTGATTTTTATTTCTAAACTAATCATCCTATTTATAGGAGAATGACAAGATACTATTTAAGAAAAATAATCATGGACGCACAATAATTTTCAGACGAATTCACGAGCATTCAGCATGATTTTTCTGATTTCACTATGCAACACTATGCGGTACTATGGAATATAAAACAAAAACTGAGATAACTTTCTACCAATAATTTTGAAAAATAATTAAGTGGGGGTCCATGTAATCAGCCAAATATATAATAAATACTTCATAAAAAACACCTCTATTTATAACAAATCACTTGTCTAAACACATTTTTAATCTTTCAATATTTATTCATCATTAATATTATAACTCGCAATATTAACAACCAGATCATTCACAGGAAAAAGGGGGCTTTCCGATAAGTACTTCTCCTTATTGGTGCGCAATAAGATGACATAACCCCTTTTCTCGAAAGAACTTTCTAGACATTGTCAATAATGTAAATAATAATATGAATAATTGTGTCGTCTCAACTATTGATTTAATAATATAAAATATTATACAGATGATACTGTGATAATAATTGAATCAATAATATGAGATACTATACATCAACTACTGTTGCAATAATTGAACAAAACTTAGTGACTTCTTAAGTAAGCATCAATAATCAAAGATACTGTACAATACCGTTTGCTACTGTGCAACCATACGTATTATTATATTTTTATCACCGGGTATTTCAACAGTTAACGGTAAAAGTTTTTCCGTTATTTTATAAAATGGTTATTTCTGCCGCTTTTTATATCTGACATTAATTTTGTTGTGGGGTCCACCAATGATTGTGCCTTCTTACAGATATTCCCTGATAAAACGAATATTCCCTGACCAAACGAATATTTTATGACAACTTGCTTACTTTGTAAAATTTATAAACATTACCCACAACTATAACATTATATCAAATCCATAACTTATTATTCAAAATAACATTTAGAGAAAATTAAATATTTATTCATAAAAGTTAGGGTCTTACATTTGTAATTTAATTCATATTTTCAGTGTATTTTAACATTAAAACAAAATAAATCCATGTATTTCAGTGAATTTCTAGTATATTTAACCCAAATTTAATAGTAAACACTTATAACACATACCTTATAAGTCATCCAAAGCACCACCATTCTCACCCTATAATCTCTCTCTATAACTTGAAGCTTAGATGATTATTGAGCTTATTTCTATCTGTACATATACATAATTATTATATATATAGACACACATATATATGTTGTAAGAATTTGTTTCTCTTGGGAATTTTGGTCCTTAATTAAGAGATGACAGAAATGGATGGTTCATCAAAACCTTCCCAAATCTCCAAACTGTTCCAAAAATTTGCAATTGATTTCAAGGTCAAAACCTTCAAATTCTTCACGGAAGAGAACGAACCAGCCGTCGCCACTGCCGATGAGGCCATTTTCTCTCTCCTCGACTCATCTGAAGAGTTCATCACCGACTAGAAAATTGTAGTCATCAAATCCGACCTGACCCACTTCGTCTCTCCTGTTTACTCCTTTTTAGTCTTCACAAAAGGACTCTAACTCATACAAGCATACATGGGTTAACCAGTAGTAAAGAGTAAGAAAGTATCGATCCACAGAGAAAGGTTTTAAATCTAAATTATCATATATCAATCATGTCACTATTTTTATATGCTTTACGAATACTCACAATTTTAATTTAAACTAAACTCAATTGAAGAATAAAAATATAATACTACAATAATGAAATCAAATTTGGAAAGAATGGGATTCTAACTTCATTTCATACTTCATCTAACTATTACCATCATTTAAAACTTATATATTTATCATGGAAAATTAGTCAAGAGCACAAAGGTAGACATAACCATTTTTGAATGAATTATAACCTATTTACATAACCTCCACATACGATAGAAATCATGTAATCAACACTATTACCAACATCACTATATGTTTATGTGAAATTGCATCAATAATAAATTAAAGCACAAGCTCTTACCGAACTACACACGGTGAAACGGTATATTTCTATCCGGTTCACAAATTACAAAGCTAAACAACTCGGCCTCATAAACGTATGTTATTATGATTATATCTATACTCATATTTCATTTTTCAAATCCATATAAGTATACAAGATGAATGGCGATCAAACATTCATTCATTATGCTCAATCATAATAGATAATTTGATGATAAACATACAATCAAATAATCAGACATGTAAGTATAGACTACATATCAAAATCCATTAGAATCTCATAATGGAGTTTAGTTCATTTCTGAACCAAAATCCAATATGGGATTAAAGCAACACATGGAATTAAATAATACAAATAAGAGATGAAAGAGAAATAATTAAACCCAGTTACAGAATTTGATCCAATATGTTGTTCCAAATCACCAATAATCTCCAGGAAATGAAATTACTAATTATTCAATAACTAAAGTGAAGAGAGGATATAGAATGTCTCCAAATTTGATCAAAACCTATCTCCCGTCTGAACTAGTTCAAAACTAAGAACCATAATTACTTGATATGAAAATCTGATAAAAGACCCCATCACACACGTCTGGTACCAACTAGTATTATTCAGATGAGCCTCAAGCGATCAAAATTCAAATTAAAAAAAAGTCAACAAACAGACTGCAGAGGACTCGCGTGGTCGCGCGTGATCTTACTGTAAAACGGGCGCGGGCGCGCGATAGGTATGTATGTCGAAGCTTTAGTGATGGCGCGCGAGTTTTCTACTTAGCTAAGGAGCATTCGCGCGTAGGTGAAACATTATCTGAATTCAAAGGGGTGCGGACGCGCATTGTAAGGCTTAATTAGCCGTGCGGCTACTGCTTGCTGTCTTCTGTTGTTGCTTCTTGCTTTATTATTTGTATTTCATCTTTCCTTTTCTGAATAGCACTCATCCACTGCTTTAGTTCCTCATCTACCCATGTCCATCATGCCTAGTCCTTGCTAGCTAATGTCACCATGTTCATCCTTGCCATTCTTGCCTTTTTCCATGCCTTTCATTTTCATAGGAGTTCCACTACAAGAAATGCTAAACAAACATTAAATGCATAAAAACATAGCAAAATCTACTTGAGATGAGCATAATTCTCGTGAATTGACATCCAATAAGTAGGTATAAAACCTACTTATTAAATACCCCCAAACTTGAATTATTGCTTGTCCTCAAGTAATGCATACAACATTAAACAATGAAATGCAACTACATGATATGTAACTAGCTTATGATGAAAATGAGTCCCATGTTTTTCCAGCTAAAATGGAATTTTAATCTAATGTGCCTCAACGAATTATCCAGATTCAAGAATAAAATTTCAAACTAGCTACAAACATAATATCATACAATCAAATAACCCATACTTGCTATAAAGATGTTATGTGTGTGTGTGTTGTGTTCACCAAAAACTTGACAAAGGCAAAGAATACACATGTATACTAATGCAACAAAAACTACTCTAACACATCAATACAAACTAAGGTTCAACAATGGGTTTAAACTGTTTTATTTTTACTCACGAGGGCAATTTTTTCACTTTCTCGCGGTGTTTATTACTATTTTTTATACAACGATTGCGTTTTACGCTCCATCTCGCCCCTTCCAAAGATTCAATAATTCAGCTCAAGAAGGTTTCAAGATAAATTTTCCTCTTCTTCTTTTTTATACAATAAACATACCCATGTATTCCCAAAGCTTGATTATTAATGTTTTCATAGCCCAAGTCCATTTTCCACACAATTCTATTTTTAAAAACCACATTTCCTATTAAGCAATAAAAACACATTACTCTTATAACATTACTCTTATAACAACAAGCATTTGTGAACACGTATGTGCGAACCAAAAGCATCTAAACAACATCCATGGATTACATCATGTAAAACATTATAGCTAAGCTCATGTTATCCAGTAAATTCAACAATCCTTCAAAATTCAATTTCATCATTGGCTAGACTTAAACTCCATAAAGCTAGAAATTCGGGACATGCAAACACATAGCTAAAACATATAATAACTACTAAAACAAGAAATTTTTTATGCAATTATTAACTACCACATAAACATGCAAACATGCAAAATTTAAACTAAACATGCTAAAACTACATGTAACTACCCAATACCCCCAAACTTATTATATTTATTGTCCCAATAAATGAAGGTATAGGGTTAGAAGAACTCCCCTGCTGATCAGCTGCACCACCCTGTTCGTGGTGAGTCCGACGGTAGAAATGGCATGGTTGTCCCAAATTGTGGCCACTCGAGCATGGTACCCTGCTGCACAAACGCCTCTGCTAGCAATCTCATCAAACCCGTAGCAAACGATGCAAAGTTATTGTACATAGCATTGACCTTCCGCTCCAACCTTTGAAGCTGTCGATCATCAGTAGCAGCAGTGGCTTGAGTTGACGTTCCTGTTTCATTTGTCTTTGAGAGCTGCGATGATGGCGTAGATGATGCAGGACGAAGGATGAAACCTTACCCCTTGGGTGCAGGGTACCTCCTGCCCAATCTTCGAATCTTGCTATCGTGGCATGAGTGATATCCTGGCTTGGTTAGTATAACTGTTCATCCATCCATCTAACTCCTGCTCTAGCACACAAATGAACCATGATCGAGGCATATGGTATACTTCCTGTAGTGCTTCCCCGCATGTATCACAACATATTCTGATTAAGGAGGTGACCAACATCGATATATTTTCCCATAATAATCCCCCAAAGAATGATTGCTCGTTCAGTTGTGATGTCATGTTGATGGGAAGATGGCATGAGTTTTTCACACACAAAGAAATTCCAAGCCTTGGCATATCGGTTGAGAGTTGAAGTTGGGAAGGTCTTGGGTTGATTAGTGTCGAGCGTGAAAGTCCATTGTGTACCTGGGATACACAAATCAGTAATGACTACATTGAGTTCTATCTCCATTAGCTTCGCCTCAACCCAATTCGTACGTCCAGTTGGAAGGTCGAGTAAATTGAATACGCTACAAATTGCCCTTGGTCGATAGTCCACTTGAATCCCTCAGACGAAAGAAAAGCCACTCATTGTCTCCTGTGCATTCACATAAAATTCCCGCACAATGGCCATAGGTACAACCATTGTTGTCGAGCACACTCCATGCCAACATTTTTCCTTGATCATTTGCACCAATTTCCCATCTTGTGCATCTAGCTTAAACCCTCGCTTGCGAACGAATGCTTTCCCCATAATGCGGTAATACTCTATCTGTCCATCCAAGCTGACAAATTTAGAAAAGTCCACATTATCACCATTTTGTCTACTGACAGAGGATGACTCGAGAGTGTGAGAGCGAGCACGCTTTGGTCCCATTTGTACTAATGAAGAAGAAGAGAAGCTTTATTGATGGAATAAAAGTTGTATCCTCTGACAAATAATGAACACCCCCAAACTTGTATTACAACCCTCCCACTGAAAAACCCTAGCTTTATCAGTTGAAGAATTTAAACGTGGGTAGGAAACGGATGCGAGATACGTGTTGTGGGATGAGGAGTTACAACTTTTGAAATGGAACAGTTTGGAGTGAAGAGTCATGCATTTTGTGGAGATAAAGGAGATACACACGCTTCTATTATAACTGATATGAGAGATAGGAACAGTCAGGTCTTTTAAAAACTAATTTTTTTCAAAGTCCAGTCTCGGGCGCGGCCGCGCATGTTTTGAACTGGAACATGGCGCGGGCGCGCAATTTGCCTTGCAGCACAGACATATGGCACGGGCGTGCGATTTTACACTGCTTTCATTGCGCGGCCGCGCTGCCCTGCATCCTGCTATACCAATCTGCATCTCAAATATACCAAAACAACGACGAATCATCTTCAATACACCTACACAAACAACAATTATCAGTATCAAAGCATGAACTAAGGACTAAGCATAAATAACTATCTTATAACCATACTTTCTATGCTACGCTTATACATCATCATATGCAAATTCAGCTCCCATAATACTTATAACAACTAATCATGAAAATAAAATATCAAATACTATCTAAAACAGAATTAAGAAGAGATAAAGATAGAAATAATGGGGTGCCTCCCATCAAGCGCTAAGTTATAGTCAATTATCTTGACTATCTCTGACTCAATCATGTTGAAGAAAGAACGGAGGTTACTTTCTGCCTGTCAACCTTGCCACCAAAATAATTCTTTTGCCGCTGTCCATTCACTTTGAACGGGTTGTCTGGGAATTTGTCGAATACCTCTACTGCACCATGTGGAAAAATTGTCTTCACTGTGAATGGCCATGACCACCTTGATTTGAGCTTACCAGGAAAAAGTTTAAGTCTTGAATTAAACAACAGAACTCTTTATCTCGGCTCAAATACTCTTTCTATAATCTTGCGATAATGTCATTTCTTCACCTTTTCCTTATATAGTTTGGAGTTTTCATACGCCTGTAATCTAAATTCATCTAACTCATTGAGTTGGAGTAGGCGTTTTTCTCCTGCAGCCTTCAAATCAAAATTGAGCTTCCTAATTGCCAAATATGCCTTATGCTCAAGCTCCATAGGAAGGTGACAAGCTTTTCCATAAACCAACTGAAAAGGTGACATGCCCAACGGAGTCTTATAAGCAGTCCTATATGCCCATACAGTATCATCAAGCTTTAATGACCAATCCTTTCTTGTGGGGCTCACAAATTTCTCCAAAATTCTCTTTACTTCACGATTTGAAACCTCTACTTGGCCATTAGTTTGAGGATGATATGTTGTAGCAATGCTATGATTTACCCCATACTTAGCCAATAGAGCTATGAACTGCCTATTACAAAAATAACTGCCTTCATCACTAATGATAGCCCTTGGAGTCCCAAGCCTTGTAAAAATACTCCTTTGTAAAAATCTTAGGACCACTTTGGAATCATTAGTTGGAAGATCTTCCACTTCCACCCACTTCGAAACATAATCGACTGCTAACAAGATGTATAAATTTCCACATGAAGAAACGAAAGGGCCCATGAAATCTATCCCCCAAACATCAAAAATTTCCACCTCGAGGATCGTGTTCAATGACATTTCATTCCTTTTCAAAATATTCCCAACTCTTTGACATATTTCACATCTCTGGACAAAACTGTAAGCATCCTTGAAAATTGTCAGCCAGTAGAATCTTGCTTATAACACTCTAGATGTTGTCCTCTCTCCACCGTAGTGACTGCCATATAATGAAGCATGACAATCCTGTAAAATCCCCTCTGTCTCACTATATGGGATACATCTATTTATCATTTGATCAGTACATTGTTTGAACAAATATGGTTCATCCCATATAAACCGCTTCACGTCATGCAAAAATTTCTTCTTTTGATGACCAACTAAGTCAGAAGGGACCATCCTACTCACCAAGTAGTTCGCATATTCTGCAAACCATGGCACTTCCCCTTTTACCACAAATAATTATTCATCTGGAAAGGATTCATTAATCACAATATTATCATCTACCTTCCTTCCCTGATTTTCCAGTTGAGATAAGTGGTCTGCCACTTGTTTCTCAGTTCCCTTTCTGTTCTTAATCTCTAAATCAAATTCTTGCAATAGAAGTATCCACCTGATCAAACAAGGCTTTGAATCCTTCTTTTCCAATTTCCACATGATCCGCGTACACTATCACCCTTGTACCAATCAGATACGCTCAAAACTTATCAAAAGCATACACAACTGCCAGTAATTCCTTCTCTGTGGTGGTATAGTTCAACTTCACATCAGTAAGGGTCTTGCTTGCATAGTATATCACATGAAAAATATGTTCCCTTCTCTGACCCAAAATAGCCCCACAGCATAATTATTGGCATCACACATCAACTCGAATGGTAGGTCACAATCCGGTGTTGTAATTACTAGTGTTGAAGTTAACCTCCTCTTCAAATGCTCAAATGCAAACACACAATCCTCATCAAACTTGAATTGTGCATCATTCTCTAATAAACTGCAAAGTGGCTTTGTTATCTTGGAGAAGTCTTTAATGAATTTGCGGTAAAAGCCTGCATGTCCTAAAAAACTTCGAACACCTTTTACTGAAGTTGGTGGTGGCAAATTCTCAATATTCTCTAATTTGGCTCTGTCCACCTCAAGTCCCTTCTTCAACACCTTATGTCCCAAAATTATTCCTTCTTATACCATAAAATGGCACTTTTCCCAATTCAATACCAAGTTTGTCTCGACACATATTCTCAAAACCATCACTAAATTTTCCAGACACAAATCAAAAGAATCCCCAAATACTAAAAAATCATCCATAAATACCTCCAAATTATGCTCCACCATATTCGAAAAGATAGCCATCATACATCTCTGAAAAGTGGCTGAGGCATTGCACAGACCAAAAGACATCCTTCTGAAAGCAGAAGTACCATACGGACATATAAAGGTTGTCTTTTCTTGGTCTTCTGGAGCTATAACAATTTGATTGTAGCCTGAATACCCATCCAGAAGGCAATAAAACTCATGATCCGCTAGTCTATCCAACATCTGATCGATAAATGGCAGTGGGAAGTGATCTTTCCTTGTAGCTTTGTTAAGTCTGTGGTAATCCATGCAGCCTCTCCACCATATCACTATTCTTGTTGGAATCAACTCATTATTCTCATTAGAGACTACGGTCACACCACCCTTCTTCTGTACACATTGTACCGGGCTCACCCATGAACTATCTGAAATTGGATATATAATGCATGCAACTAGCCATTTTAACACTTCCTTCTTGACCACTTCCTTCATTATTGAATTAGGCCTTCTTTGTTGTTCCACTGAAGGCTTGCTATTGTGACGCCCCCAAAATAGGTCCATTCCATCCAACCCATTCTGAGTCGCCAATTACATGGTACAGAAACAACTACATCTTTATTAATACAACATAAAACTGTGAGTTTAAATACAATTATTGTCTTCTAGACAATATACATATCCAAATAAATCCTCATCACAATTAGTGATACATTATTTTACAAAAATGGTGAGGACTACTAAACAACTCTCTCTAGAACCTTCATTCCATACCCCGACTAGTACTCGCTACATTCTCACCTCCTGAGAAGAAAAATGGAACAACAAGGAAAAGGGTGAGCTTAACTAGCCCAGTAAAGAATATTATGACTAAGATAATATACAACAAATTATCGTTAGTCTTCAACAGGGAAAAATCTAATAGAATATAATAGACAACCAGTTTTAGATCAACAACTGCAGCGGAAACAATAATTCATTAGAGGAGTTAAGTAGAGAATGAAATCTACTAATATCTATGAATTTAAAAGTCCATCATCAATAATTTATCCCTGTAACATCAATCAATATATATCTCAAATCAAATCAAATATTCATCCTTGCACTACAGGCCAAAGATATTCATCAGTCGGTCATGTTCATCTCAACACCTGTTCATCTTTACACTACGGGCCAAAGATATTCATCAATTGTTCATGTTCATCTCAACACCTGTACATCTTTGCAGTACAGGCCAAAGATATTCATAATAAAATCAACCATCTTTGCACTACAGGCCAAAGATATTCAGTAACACCATCATTTAGGACTGAGGATGATGAAAAATATTTTAAAGGAAACGAATCCAGTGAAACAAAATAACAAGTATTAAGGATTCGTACCCAAAAAAATCCGAGTTCAAAAATACTTCAAAAATAATCATACTGAAGTAAAATTCAAGAATGATCAAAACATGGATACAATCAAAACTAGTATCCAGAATAAATATTTTGGACAAAAGAAGAAATTTCATTTTTCGGTGAATAATGCCGTATTCGTGAATAGTAACTCCGACACCAAAAGATAGAAATTTCACAAAAAACATCATCACGTTTTGTGAATAGTACTCGTGAATAGTAACTCATGAATAATAACTCGTGAATAGTAACTCATGAATAGTAACCCCAAAATGAAAAAGATCCAAATTTGATAAAAAGTTCCATCCAATATTTCAGCATAATGATATTGAAGAAATAATATCATTTGAGAAGAAAATAACATCCCTTACCTCGAAAGACAGTACTTCTAGTTGAAACACCGGATATAGGCTATGACTTGAACTTGCACCGTATAGCAATACTCAAAGTATACTCAAAATACTCACAAGAATACGCTCGATAATATAGAGAGAGAAAACTTCAGTTTCTGGTGTGATTTTCAATTCTAACCTAAGCACCCTATTTATAGGAAAATGCTTAGAACACCAAAGCAGAAAATTTATTAAATATTTTTTTTTTCAAAATCCTCATACACACATGTATTTAGCTTCAAAATCTCAGCCACCAAATAGCCTACCTCACGAGACTTGCACAAAAAACGTTTTTCTAATTTAAAATAATTTAAACTTCCAAAAATCAATTATTTCGGAGCTTCGGAACTTCAATAATTCATAATAAATAGCCCTTTTGTCAAAAAATTCGAATCTTGCGAGTTTTTATAGGAAATGCAATTCTCTACAACTTTGCAGAAGAAAGTTTTTCCAAATTCCAAACAGAAATTAACCGAAATCCACAAACGGGCGATTTTACAGGCTATAATCAAATTTCAGTCAAGAAATGGGGTCCACTGACACATAAACTATGCTTTAAATATTTTTGGTAACAAAAATACTTCTCCTCCACATATACTCATATATCCCACATTCATCGTAAAAATATCATCATTGTTATATTATTAAAATATAATAATATATTTAAATGAATTATAAAATTTCAATTTTTAACAATTGTCACATTAAAAATTTTCTCCCTCTATATCCACATAAAATCAATATTTTTCTCATCATATGAATCAATAATTAATTATTCACAAATAATATTACAGAATCATAATATTGACAACCAGGCAGTTCCCAGGAAAGAGGGGGCTTTCCAATAAGAATTTCTTCTTACTGGCGCGCAATTAGGTGACCAAACCTCTCCTTAGACAGAACTTTCTAGACATTGCCAATAATGTTATCTAATAATATTATTCAAATAATATGAATTATTGCTTCGATAATAAAAATACTGTGTAATGACAATTATTGAAACAACGGCAATATAAAATATCAACGCAACAATTATTGAATCAATAAAATGCTGAACAATAATTACTGTAACAATTATTGAGTAGTGCCTTCTTACGTAAGAATCAATAATTGGTGCAATACCGTGTGCCACTGTGCAACAACGCGTATTACTGTGTTTTAACCACCGGGTAGTATTAACGGTAACAACTACGCCGTTTTTTATAAACAACTTATACTTGTCGTTTTCTTCATCCAATCGCTTTCCGTTATGGGGCCCACAAAAGACTGCGCCGTCGTACGAATATTCCCCGACAGTAAGAATATTCCACGACCAAACGAATATTCCCCGACAAGAATGAATATTTTATAATCACCTGCTTATTTAAAATATTTGCGCAATTTACCCATAACTAACCACATTAATCAAATTCACCCTTACTATTTCAAAAAAAATATATAAAGGAAATTCCTTTTTGTTTAAAAATTTTCGGGGTCTTACAACCTCCCCTCCTTATGAAATTTCGTCCTCAAAATTGACGTACGTAACTGGTGTTTCAAAAAGGTAAAGATACCTCACTTTCATTTCCATTTCCAACTCCAATGTCATTTCCTCTATAGCATGATTTCTCCATAAAACTTTAATTTGTGGTATAACCTCGGTACATAGGACATGTTCTTTCCTATCCAATATCTTGACAGGTACCTCCTCGTACGTTAAGTCTTCTGCTATCTCATCCGGTTCTAACTCAATGACGTGGTTCGGGTCGTCCAAATATTTACGTAACGTCGATACGTGAAAAACGTTATGAACACGCGTCATACTTGGCGGTAAAACGAGTCTATAGGCCACAGTTCCTATTCGATCGAGAATTTCAAATGGATTAATAAATCGAAGGTTTGAGCTTTCCTCACCTCGCCAATTCTCGCTTTTGAAATAACAACTTCTTGCACCTCGTTCTTCAAATTCATTAGCTCCGATGTGTAGCTTGAACAACTTTAACTTTATCGATTAAAGTCGATTATACTCGTATATCATCACGTGGGTACTTAGAGTTTTTATCTCCATCTCTATTATTTATAAATTATACGAAATTAGTCTTTGACAATATCGTACTCGTACTTGTATACGATCTTCTACTCAACACGTCAGCTACCACGTTCGCTTTTCCTGGATGGCATGGTCAGAACATGTGCTGAAATGAGTCTCCTCTTGAGTTCTTCGAAGCTCTTCCCACATTCCTTGCTCCATTCAAATTTTGTATCTCTACGAGTCAGCTGCGTTAATGGAATAGCAATTCGAGAATATCCTTCAACGAATCTCCAATAATAACCAACTAAGCCTAAAAAGCTACGTATTTCGATTACCGACTTAGGTTGTTCTCAACTGTGACTCATATCCCAACCTTGGATAGCACGTTACAATGACACCTATCAGTTTACTATCACACGAATATTGTGTCCCCTACGAAGAGTCTGGCTTCGGTGCATTCCACAAAGGAAGTCACCAGATAAAGGCTCAGGTACCAAATTCTATAGTTGAATTTTTAACTCCTGAAGTTCAATAGGAGCCATTCGATATGAGATTTTAGAAATGGGTTTTGTACCGGGTTCAAAGTCGATACAAAATTCAATATCACACTTTGGGAGTAAGCCAAGAAATTCTTCAGGAAATACGTCAGGAAAAAAAATCAATAACAACATGAATATTATTCAAATCTGACGTGTCTTTATTCAAATCCATAACATGGACTAAGAAAACTTGACATCCGTAATAAACGAATGACTTCATGGCTTGATATGAAAATGTTTGACTACAATGGTTTGGTTGCTTGAATTCGAATAACAGGTTGCTTAGGAATATAAAAACTAACAACCTTACGAAAGCAATCAATTTTGGCATGATGAGTAGTTAACCTTAAAATCACATCAAAAGCAAATATCTTCAAAGAAATAAGGTCAATAGGTAATGAGATAGTGCCAACCTGAATCAAGCAAGATTTCTAAACAACGGATGTAATGAAATTTTCTCCTAACGGAGTCTCCATAAATAGGTCAAAGTCTAATTTCTCCGTAATCAAGTTCAAACGTTGAGCACAAGCAAGAGAGATAAAAGGATAGGTAGAACCGGTATCTAGTAAGGTATAAACTTTGCAAAAATTATAATTAACTAACCCGTGCTAACTTCGTTCGGGTTCCTCGCATTTTGACCGGTCACGACAAACGCTCTTCCAGGAACCGTTGACTTTGACTTTTCTGGGATAGCCTTTTGAATCACCGTCCCTGCTGGAATTGGTTTCGCTACCGTACAATCTCGAGCGATATGTCTTTCTTTTCCACAATTATAGCATATCTTAAACTGTTGTGGGCAGTTTGGGCTGATATGTCCCTCTTTCCCCGCATTTGTAACATACGACCGGTGGTCTTTCTCCTCCCTTGGAACCAGTTGCTGCTAGTGCTGACGTCTTCACATGGTCGTTGTTGAATCTCCTCTTTTTAAAATCTCCTCCCAACTCGCTTCTTCTATTTTCATGGTCGTGATTACCACCAGAGTGATTACCACCTTTGCCCGTATTCTTCTTTCTTCGCAGGTTATCGTTGTTCTGATGTTCCCTCGGTTGAACGTACTCGTTATCTCGCTCTAACAATTGAGCCATGTTGACAACATCTGAATAGATAGAAAATTTATGAGAAATGAGATACTGACGTATGTCGGGTTTCAAACCTCTCAGAAACATCCGCGTCATACGTTCCTCATTCTCCACCAAATGAGGTGCAAACCTAGATAACTCCGCGAACTTCACCTCGTACTGGGACACCGTCATGTTATTCTGCTCTAGTCTAATAAACTCCACTTCCTTCATATGGCGAATACTTTTAGGAAAGTATTTTTCATTGAAAAGTTTCTGAAACGTTTTCCAAGACATACTGAGTGAAGCTGGATGGGTACGCTTCACAGATTCCCACCAGTAATCTGCCTCACCACGGAACATAAAGGTGGCGAATGGAACTTTCTGTTCCTCCGTGCATCCCAAGATATCGAATATCTTGGTAATTTGTTTGACCCACGTTTCCGCCATGATCGGATCCGGCTTTCCCTAGTATTCTGGTGGTCCCAACTCTTTGAACTGCTTGGCTGTGACCACCCGTGAATTGCTATCATTTCCTCCTGTATTTTGAACACGAGTCTCCCTTGTCTGATTTTGCATGAATTGCAAAAAGCTTCTAAACATCCCCTCGTTCATCATCTGCTCAGTGGTGTTGTTCATAGGAGGTACATTGTCAGCCTGTTGCACGTTCTCCTCGTTGGTAAGTACAGGCATCTCCACGATCTCATTTACTCCACTGTTAATATTCTCAGTCGATATTCTCAAATACTGTCATAAAACAAGGGTTAATTAAACAAATTAACAAATTACATAATACCCCTATATTATGACCGACCAACAAATAAGCTTAGGTAGGACACACTAGCGAAGGATTTACTCGTCTCTCCCCTCCTAGTTCTATTCCCCGATCTCCGCCAGAGATCATATCCCTAAGCTCTGATACCAACTGTGACGCCCCCAAAATAGGTCCATTCCATCCAACCCATTCTGAGTCGCCAATTACATGGTACAGAAACAACTACATCTTTATTAATACAACATAAAACTGTGAGTTTAAATACAATTATTGTCTTCTAGACAATATACATATCCAAATAAATCCTCATCACAATTAGTGATACATTATTTTACAAAAATGGTGAGGACTACTAAACAACTCTCTCTAGAACCTTCATTCCATACCCCGACTAGTACTCGCTACATTCTCGCCTCCTGAGAAGAAAAATGGAACAACAAGGAAAAGGGTGAGCTCAACTAGCCCAGTAAAGAATATTATGACTAAGATAATATACAACAAATTATCGTTAGTCTTCAACAGGGAAAAATCTAATAGAATATAATAGACAACCAGTTTTAGATCAACAACTGCAGCGGAAACAATAATTCATTAGAGGAGTTAAGTAGAGAATGAAATCTACTAACATATATGAATTTAAAAGTCCATCATCAATATTTTATCCCTGTAACATCAATCAATATATATCTCAAATCAAATCAAATATTCATCTTTGCACTACAGGCCAAAGATATTCATCAGTCGGTCATGTTCATCTCAACACCTATTCATCTTTGCACTACGGGCCAAAGATATTCATCAATTGTTCATGTTAATCTCAACACCTGTACAACTTTGCACTACGGGCCAAAGATATTGTTGGGTAAAATCTATATACGCACAACACGCAAGTATACGTGGTCAACAAGTAATAAAGATCCCACAGAGAATTATTTAATAAAAATCACCAAGTACTAACCCGTAACCAACTCAATCTTATTTAAACGAATGAATTACAAACTATATAAATTAACTACTATTCCACTAGTTAAATTAAGACTATGGAAATTTAAGATCACAACTTCACTTATTGCTTCATTTAGGTTAACACACTTCTCATCAATTATTCTCTATCCCGAATTGTTAATCAAGAACACTAGAGTAGTATTAACCACCTCTCGATGCACTAATACCGTATTAACGTCAATCCACAATTAAGATAGAAATTCGTTAAACACCTTAATCAACTAACTCGCTATATCTCTATGTGAATTACAATTGAAGAAGGTTGAAGAGCAAGTTCTCTATAAGATTACATATGGCGTCAAGCATATCTCTACCTTAACACTCATCAAGTTTAAGCTACTAACAAAATCCTGAACACATGCTATCATGATTAGATCTAAATCAATACTTCATCTCTCGAGTTCATATAGATTATCACGGTAATTGATGGCCAATCAATTAAACAATTAAGTCCAAATCACAATAGACAATCCTCACAATAGAAAATACTTATTGATAATGAAGCATATTAAAATAAACTACACAATAAGATCCATTGTAATCTCAAACAAAGAATTAGTTCATGATTATTGAATTAAAACTAAGAATCCACAATTGAATACACATTTAAAGATAAAGATAGAAGAAGATGAGAAGAAATAATCTATTGTGTATAGATTTGACGCTCCCTCCTTGTTCCTCCTTTAAATCTTCAATGGTCTCCAAGTTGCTTCAATCTCCAAATCTAATTAGAACTAGTGTTTTTCTCTAATTTATTCTAATCTAATTTAATAAAATGTTCTCTAATCTCCTAATATTCTCTATATATCCTCTAATCTATGTTATTCCCCTCCTTTTATAAGCCTTTGTACTTGTCTTTTAGTCCTCTTGGAAGTCATTGAATCAAACAACTTGAAAACAATCCTTTTCGGACTCAAATTCGGACGAAATCCGCTCATTTTCGCGTATACCCAGCCCCGGCTGGGTATTTCCTTTGAAAAAGCCCAGACCCGGCTGGGTAGTAAGCTGCTAATGGTCCCAGACACCCAGCCCCGGCTGGGTACTAAGCACAAAAACGCCCAGACCCCGCTGGGTACCAATCTGCCAAAAATATTTTCTACTGGAACCTCCTCTGCTAAAACTGCCATAACTTCTAAACCGGAAGGAGTTACGTGTCCCGCGACCTATCAAATCGAAGATATCGACGAGATCTACAACTTTCATTCTTTGATCTTTGAGAAATAACGAATGCATGATGGTCGAAATTGAACTGGAAGTGACTGCTACGCAAAATGACCACCCAAAACGGTGAAGTTCAACGTCCGTCGGTAGAAATGTCATAACTCTTTCATCCGAACTCCGATTTGAATGATTCAAGATGTTCCGGAAAGCTAAGAAAACACTCTACAATATAATCCAAGCTCCAAGCCAAGAACATGAATTGAACATGAAAGCATAAACGATGTCCGAATTGCTTTTTCCTTGCATTTTCCTTGCTTTTCCTTACTAATAGTCGCTCACACCGCTTCCAAACGTATAACCTAAAAAACGAACACAAAATGCATGAAAAGTAACTACGACACATGAATAAAAGCAACTAATTCAAGTAAAAGATACCGGATAAGTAGGTATAAAACCTACTTATCAGATATTCATAATAAAATCAACCATCTTTGCACTACAGGCCAAAGATATTCAGTAACACCATCATTTAGGACTGATGATGATGAAAAATATTTTAAAGGAAATGAATCCAGTGAAACAAAATAACAAGTATTAAGGATTCATACTCTAAACAATCCGAGTTCAAAAATACTTCATAAATAATCATATTGAAGTAAAATTCAAGAATGATCAAAACATGGATACAATCAAAGCTAGTATCCAGAATAGATATTTTGGACAAAAAGAAGAAATTTTATTTTTCGGTGAATAATGCCGTATTCGTGAATAGTAACTCCAACACCAAAAGATAGAAATTTCACAAAAAATATCATCACGTTTCGTGAATAGTACTCGTGAATAGTAACTCATGAATAGTAACTCGTGAATAGTAACTCATGAATAGTATCCCCGAAATGAAAAAGTTCCAAATTTGATAAAAAGTTCCATCCAATATTTCAGCATAATGATATTGAAGAAATAATATCATTTGAGAAGAAAATAACATCCCTTACCTCGAAAGACAGTACTTCTAGTTGAAACACCGAATATAGGCTATGACTTGAACTTGCACCGTATAGCAATACTCAAAGTATACTCAAAATACTCACAAGAATACGCTCGATAATATAGAGAGAGAAAACTTCAGTTTCTGATGTGATTTTCAATTCTAACCTAAGCACCCTATTTATAGGAAAATGCTTAAAACACCAAAGCAGAAAATTTATTAAATATTATTATTTTTTTTTCAAAATCCTCATACGCACATGTATTTAGCTTCAAAATCTCAGCCACCAAATAGCCCACCTCACAAGACTTGCACAAAAAACGTTTTTCTAATTTAAAATAATTTAAACTTCTAAAAATCAATTATTTCGGAGCTTCGAAACTTCAATAATTCATAATAAATAGACCTTTTGTCAGAAAATTCGAATCTCGCAATTTTTTTTATAGGAAATTCAATTCTCTACAACTTTGTAGAAGAAAGTTTTTCCAAATTCAAAACAGAAATTAACCGAAATCCACAAACGGGCGATTTTACAGGCTGTAATCAAATTTCAGTCAAGAAATGGGGTCCACCGACATATAAAACATGCTTTAAATATTTTTGGTAACAAAAATACTTCTCCTCCACATATACTCATATATCCCACATTCATCGTAAAAATATCATCATTGTTATATTATTAAAATATAATAATATATTTAAATGAATTATAAAATTTCAATTTTCAACAATTGTCACATTAAAAATTTTCTCCCTCTATATCCACATAAAATAAATATTTTTCTCATCGTATGAATCAATAATTAATTATTCACAAATAATATTACAGAATCACAATATTGACAACCAGGCAATTCCCAGGAAAGAGGGGGCTTTCCAATAAGAATTTCTTCTTACTGGCGCGCAATTAGGTGACCAAACCTCTCCTTAGACAGAACTTTTTAGACATTGCCAATAATGTTATCTAATAATATTATTCAGATAATATGAATTATTGCTTCGATAATAAAAATACTGTGTAATGACAATTATTGAAACAACAGCAATATAAAATATCAACGCAACAATTATTGAATCAATAAAATGCTGAACAATAATTACTGTAACATTTATTGAGTAGTGCCTTCTTACGTAAGAATCAGTAATTGGTGCAATACCGTGTGCCACTGTGCAACAACGCGTATTACTATGTTTTAACCACCGGGTATTCCAACAGTATTAACGGTAACAACTACGCCGTTTTTTATAAACAACTTATACTTGTCATTTGCTTCATCCAATCGCTTTCCGTTATGGGGCCCACAAAAGACAGCGCCGTCGTACGAATATTCCCCGACAGCAAGAATATTCCACGACCAAACGAATATTCCCCGACAACAATGAATATTTTATAATCACCTGCTTATTTAAAATATTTGCACAGTTTACCCATAACTAACCACATTAATCAAATTCACCCTTACTATTTCAAAAAAAATAAATAAAGGAAATTCCTTTTTATTTAAAAATTTTTGGGGTCTTACAGCTATCATCTTCCAGTAAGATCTTGTGCATACAGAAAGATGGGTTAATCCCTTTTATATCTGTTATAGTCCATCCAATAGCTGATTTGAACTCTCTGAGAACTCTTAGTAGTTTTTCTTCCTAAAAAGATGTTAGTGCAGAAGAAATAATCACAGGTAATTTTGAATTTTCATTTAAGAACGCATACCTCAAATGATCTAGAAGTGGTTTCAATTCAAGTTCTAGAGGTATCTCAAGAGATGGCTTCAATTTCACTGATGACTCTCCAACTTTCTTTAGTGGCTCAACAGGAGTCTTGAATTTCTTGAACTGTGGAGTTGTGTTCAGTATATGAAAAATTTCTTCAATCTCCTCATCATCTATTTCTGAATTTCCCACAATACCATTTCTCAAAGGTTATTGATTCACCAAGTTCTCTACTTCATCATTTAGAACCTTTTCCAAAAAATCAACCCTAAAGCATTCCTCATCATCTGTCAAAAATTTCTTTGCCTTGAATACATTGAAAGTAACTACCTAATCATTTACTCGCATTGTTAGTTCCCCTTTCTAAACATCTATCAAGGTTCTTCCTATAGCTAAGAATGGTCTTCCAAGGATGATTGGTATACCTTTGTCTTCTTTATAGTCTAATATGATGAAATCAGTCAGAAAGATGAATTTATCCACTTTAACCAGTACATCTTCCACAATCCCATGTGGATAAGTGATAGACCTGTCAGCTAGCTGTAAAGAAATATTTATCTACCTTGGAGCCGGCAATCCCAAATGATTGAACATTGACAATGGCATCAAATTGATACTTGCCCTAAGATCGTACAAGCATTTATTGAAGCTCATCTTTCCAATTGTACATGGTATCGTGAAGCTGCCTGGGTCCTTCAGCTTTGGAGGTAATTTGCGTTGAAGCACTGCACTACATTCTTCTGTCAAAGCTACTATTTCAAAATCTTCTAACCTCTTCTTCCTTGACAAGATTCCCTTCATAAACTTTGCATAACTAGGCATCTATTCCAATGCCTCAGCGAAGGGTATGTTGATCTGAAGCTTTTTAAATACCTCCAAAAACTTACTAAACTGCTTATCTTCCCTCTACTTATGTAATCTCTGTGGATAAGGAACAGGAAGGTGAACTACTAATATCTTATTCACGGGCTTCTCAAAAGAACCTTCTTTATTCTTCTCCTCTTGCTGTTGTTCTTAATCTTCATTATTTAAACTTTCCTCAGAAACATTTTTATGACTGCATGGCTTCCCCTTGCAAAAGTTGCGCGGGCGTGCCATGCTAATTTCCTGCAATTTGTTTCCCGGACCTAAGTGTAATTGCTTGAAATTGTTCCTTCCCTTCCCTTCTTGGATTGGCCTCTATTATACTTGGCAATGAACCTTGTGGTCTGTTATTAAGCATGCTAGCCATCTAACCCATTTGAGTTTCTATGTTTTTGATAGCCACTGCTTGTCTTTTAATATTCACTTCAATATTTGCCATATACTTCATCATCATCTCCTCCATCTCCGACTTTTTCTCCTGCTAAGGTGTTGGTGGTGGATGATGTTGTTGTTGTTGAAAAAATCCTGGTGGATAGGGTGGTCTTGGTGCAAACTGTTGTTGAGATGGTTGTACCTGAAATTGATTTTGTGGTTGAAACTGACTTTGTTGATTTCTTTAATTATTTGACCAACTGAAATTTGGATGGTTGCAGTTGTTGGAGTTGTATGTATTCTGAAATTGTCCTTGATTCTTCTGGTAGTTGCTCACATACTGTACAGACTCTAAACTAATAGCACATTGGTCAGTTGAATGTGACCTTACACATATCTCATACATGAAAGCAACTGTCTTCGCCTTGGTTTCTGCCAAAGAATCAATCTTATTTTCCATGGATGCCATCTACGCTGACAATTGAGTGATAGCATCCACCTCTAACAAACCTGCAAATTTGGGTTGTGGCATTCTGGCTGTAGGATTTTGGAAATCATTCCCTGCCATCATCTTAATAAGATTATAGGCCACTTCATAGCTTTTTGCCCATAAAGCTCCTCCTGCAGCTGCATCTACAATTGGCCTTGACTGACATCCCAATCCATTATAGAACATATTAATCACCATCTAATCTGATATACCATGGTGTGGACACTTCCTTAGCATCTCCTTGTATCTTTCCCAGGCTTCATATAGAGATTTACCCTGTTGCTGCTCAAACTGGGAAATTGTTGTCCTCATTTTAGCAGTATTAGCCATTGGAAAAATTTTGGCTAAGAATTTATGTGTTAGGTCCTTTCATGTTGTGATAGATCCTAAAAGTAAAGAGTAAAGCCAACTTCTTGCTTTATCACGTAACGAAAATGGAAATAGTCTAAGTCTGATTGCATCCTCTGTCACCCTATTGTATCTGAAGGTGTCACATATTTCAATGAAACTCAATAGATGCTCATTCAGATCATCTGTAGCAGCACCCCTAAACTGTACCGAATTCTACACCATTTGAACAGTGCCCGACTTTATCTCAAAAGTTTTGGCTGCTATAGCTGGCCTGACTATACTCGACTGCAATCCATTGATGTTTGGCATCGAATAATCTCTCAATTCCCTATGCTCCTCTCTTCGCTCTTCTGCTGCCATGTTGGTTGTTGCGGTCTCTAAAGCTGCTTATAAATTTCTACGCACTATCGTCTTCCAACCTCTTTCGTTAATGTTATCTTGAGCAACTGTCAACAAGGAATTAGATGACCGCGTGTGCATAAAATATATACAAGTACTTGAAACACAAAAAAAAAACAAAAATAGAAATAAGATAAGATTTGATTTGTCTAAGTCATACAAATTTAGCTTAAAATTGATGATAATAATAATAAAATTAAACGTCTTTCCCCGGCAATGGCGCCAAAAACTTGTTGCCTCCTTTTTAGTCCTAACAAAAGGACTCTAACTCATGCAAGCATACATGGGTCAACAAGTAGTACAGAGTAAAAAAGTATCGATCCACAGAGAAAGGTTTTAAATCTAAATTATCATACATCAATCATGTCACTATTTTCATATGCTTTACGAATACTCACAATTTTAATTTAAACTAAACTCAATTGATGAATAAAAATATAATACTACAATAATGAAATCAAATTTGGAAAGAATGGGATTATAACTTCATTTCATACTTCATCTAACTATTACCATCATGTAAAACTTATATATTCATCATGGAAAATTAGTCAAGAGCACAAAGGTAGACATAACAATTTTTCAATGAATTATAACATATTTACATAACCTCCACATATGATAGAAATCATGTAATTAACACTATTACCAACATCATTATATGTCTATGTGAAATTTCAGCAATAATGAATTAAAGCACAAGCTCTTACCGAACTACACACGGTGAAATGGTATATTTCTATCAGGTTCACAAATTACAAAGTTAAACAACTCAGCCTCATAAACGTATACTATTATGATTATATCCATACTCATATTTCATTTTTCAAATCCATATAAGTATACAAGATGAATGGCGATCAAACATTTATTTATTATGCTCAATCATAATAGATAATCCGATGATAAACATACAATCAAATAATCAGGCATGTAAGTATAGACTACATATCAAAATCCATAAGAATCTCATAATGGAGTTTAGTTCATTTCTGAACCAAAAGCCATTATGGGATTAAAGAAACACATGGAATTAAATCGTACAAATAAGAGATGGAAGAGAAATAATTAAACCCAGTTGCAAAATTTGATCCAATATGTTGTTCCAAATCACCAATAATCTCCAGGAAATGAAATTACTAATTATTCAATAACTAAAGTGAAGAGAGGATATAAATGTCTCCAAATTTGATCAAAACCTGTCGCCCCTCTAAACTAGTTCAAAACTAAGAACCCTAATTACTTGATATAAAAACTGATAAAAGACCCCACCACACACGTCTGGTACCAACTTGTATTGTTCAAATGAGCCTCAAGCGATCAAAATTCAAATTAAAAAAAGTCAACAAACAGACTGCAGAGGACTCGCGCGGTCTCGCGTGATCTTAGTGTAAAACGGGCACTAGCGCGCGATAGGTATGTATGTCGAAGCTTTGGCGCGGGCACGCGAGTTTTCTTTTTAGCTAAGGCGCAAACGCGCGTAGGTGCAACATTATTTGACTTCAAAGGGGAGCGGGCGCGCGTTGTAAGGCTTAATTAGCCGCGTGACTACTGCTTGCTGTCTTCTGCTATTGCTTCTTGCTTTGTTGTTTATCCTTCATCTTTCATTTTCTGCATAGCACTCATCCACTGCTTTAGTTCCTCATCTACCCATGTCCATCATTCCTAGTCCTTGCTAGCTCATGTCACCATGTTCATCCTTGCCATTCTTGCCTTTTTCATGCCTTTCATTGCCATAGGAGTTCCACTACAAGAAATGCTAAACAAACATAAAATGCATAAAAATATAGTAAAATCTACTTGAGATGAGCATAATTCTCGTGAACTGACATCCAATAAGTAGATATAAAACCTACTTATCATCTCCTCCGAAATCACTAGTCGCAATCCAACCCATCAATACCCACTTCGCCGAAACCCTGATTTCTTCTATAATTGCAATTACTTCTTCGTTTGAAGCTTCGTGTCTTCAACTACAAATAACCCAAGTTTCGTTTAATGAAGGAAATGTTAAGTTGGCATATTAATCTTTGGTTTTATAGCTTTAGAAACTCTATAAGGTGAGACAATTGTATAAAGAATATGGAGTAAACCCTAAATTCAATTTTAATTTTAATTCACCAGTTGGGTCTTGTTTGGAAGCTCAAGTTCAGGAGAATCAAAGTAAAGTTCTAGCATTAGAAACTATGTTAAATTGATTACATTATGATATTAATGTTAAAGGTGATGAAGTTTTATGTGACGCCCCCAAAATAGATTCTGAGTCACCAAATACATGGTACAGAAAATAACTACAAACTTTATTAATCCAACTGTCGTGCAATATATGATAACACATATGATGTGGATACCAACTGTTACTCTCATCCCTTTACTTGGATAGCACCTCACATTGATACCTTACAATGGTACCTTACATAAAGGTACAGATAATAACTATTTTAGAAATTAAAATCTTTGGAAAATGCTCAAGGAAACCTTCGTACATGAGAGGCCATGCATCTAAGTTATAATAGATATCATATGACTCGAGAATTATCCTTGGTTGACCCAATAGACCCCAAAGAAAAATGAAAAGATTGTTATCATGTTCTTTCCAATGGTGAGTTTTCTCTTGCCATATAATTATCTCCATTGTCTCTGTAATACCCGAGAATTTTCCACGTATTATTAAATGAATATATTAATGGAAATAAAATATTTTTGAATAAAAGTGTTATTATTTTTTGAATCGGTGAATTCAATTGATTCGTATTAGATCAATGCATAATAAGATGTGTGAAGTGGCAATGGGATTTGTGAAATGCCTTGTGTGGCATAATGTGAAAAGAGGAAATCCATTAAGTAGATTAAAACGAGTATTAAGAAGATTAATCATGTGGATAAGATGATTTCATAATTGTAATCAATATGCTCGCAGACTCGTAGTAACACGTTTTTGGATAGTAATTCATGTTATATAAAGCGAGTTTAGAGATGAAAATTGACACGGGCTGAAACTAAACCAATCTTGGCACTGTCAGGGTACGGCGCAGCTGCGTCGTCCCAGCAGTACAAACTGGTGCAGCTGAGCCAATGGACAATTGAAGAAAATTAATTAGTTTCACTTTAGGAATTAAGTGAAACAATTATGTGATGTTTGTAACATTGGTAAATCATAAAACAAAGCATGTTATGAGTAAGCCAATAATTAATATTAGTTGATTATGGGGGGAGAATTGATTTCTTGGTAATTAACTCATGATGTGTGATTACTATTATTTGCAATATATATTATAAAGATAAATATTGATTATGGAAATCCTTAACTACATTAATCAATGGTTGGATCAGTTAATATTGGTGTTGATTACTTAAGGAATTGCATGATTTGTTTATTTAACATAAATAAGTAAGTTAGTAATAGAATAATATTATACTGACGATTATGTGCATGCACAATTATACTATATAGTGCAGTGTGACATTTATATGACTATATATTAAGTTTTATAAAACTATAATGTATGAGGCAAACATATTGGAACTATATGTTATAAATACATTATCTATGTGACAATATGTATGCGGGCATATATTATAATAATATACCATGAGCATATTGTAAATTAGTATTTTAATAAATGTATCAGTGTGATAAAATGTACATGGATTATATGTATATTACATTTCCATATTTCATCTACTACCTTGAAACATTAATTATTAAAATGTGACATATAGTTATAGTTAATGTATGGTTGATATAACATAAGAATAAGGGTTGTGCATAAGTATAGTCTAAGTGTTGCTAGAATGTTGAGCATTTAGATTATTCCAAATTGAGTGTCCCATTTGTTCCTTTCTCAGTCACGTGTGGAACAAAAAGGCTAAGCCTACTCTTTCTTCCAACTTTTTAGCTGATGATTATGGTAGGGAGTGGTGATTATAATGAGTTTCAACAACCATCTAACAACTCATCCATAACCTTCATGCAATCGTACAATCCATGGGTTTGATTCAATGGAAAATTTATATGTCTGGGTAAGAAATTTTCTATAAATAGCAGACATGTTTTATCAGTTGGTGTTGCTTGAATTACCTGGTATTTCCTTAGTGAGGTTGAGAGCATACAAACATTCTAAGAGTTTGGGAGTTCATTGGAGCAAGTTCTATCACATTTCAGAGGTTTAACTCCTTTCTTCTTGCTTCCATTTTTGTTTCTGTTAAACAGAGTTCTTGAGTTGCTTCCATTTCACAGTTAAGTTTTATATTAGGGTTCAGCTTGCAATTAAGAAAATATTAAGATTTTAATTTTGCAATTGTAAGACCCCAACTTTTATGAATAAAGATGAATTTTTTATAATTATCATTTTTGAATAATATTATGGAATGAATTTGATATAATGTTATAGTTGTGGGTAATATTTATAAATTTTGCAAAGTACGGAAGTTGTTATATAATATTTGATTGGTCAGGGAATATTCATTTTAACAGGGAACATTCGTACGACGGCACAATCATTGGTGGACCCCACAACGGAATTATTATCGGATTGAGAAAACGACAAAAATATTTTATAAAAATAACGGCGGAAGTTTTATCGTTAACTGTTGAAACACCCCGTGTTAAAAGTACAGGAATACGCGTGGTTGCATAGTAGCACACGGTATTGATTATTGATGCTTACATGAGAAGTCACTCAGTTTTGTTCAATTATTGCTTCAGTAATTATTGCATAGTATATCACGTTAATTGATTCAATTATTGTCGATATTTTATATATTATTAAATCAATATATGAGACGACAAAGTTATTAATATTATTATTTGCAATATTAACGATGTCTAGAAGTTCTGCCAAGGAGAGATTTGGTCACCTAATTGCGCGCCAATAGGGAGAAATCCTTATTGGAAAGCCCCCTCTTTCCTGGGAACGACCTAGTCGATTAATAGTGTGAATTATAATAATAATGATGAAGTTTTATTTTATTAGTATTATTAATGTAATAAAACAGAAAAGCTTTTTATATAAAACAGAATACTTTTATAAAGTTATTCGTTTTATTAGACTATAAATAGAATATATTATATTCAATTGTGCATAGTGTTTTGCATATTAAAATCTTTTTATATAAAACAGAATACTTTTATAAAGTTATTCATTTTATTAGACTATAAAATATATTATATTTTATTATGCATACTATTTGCATAATGTCTGCATAGTGTTTGCATAGTAAAATCTTTTTATATAAAACAGAATACTTTTATAAAGTTATTCATTTTATTTGATTATAAATAGAATATATTATATTTTATTTAAAAGATTTTGTTTTATTAGAATATTTTATAGTAAACCAATCTGGACCGTCCGTTTAAAAGTAAATCAATCTAGACCGTTCAGGAATTAGTCACTATTCAGTCCATTCTCCTATAAATAGAAGCTCATTCCTTCATTATTTCTTACGAATTAACTGAAACTCTAGAGAGATAAACTATAGAGAGAAAGAAGAAAAGTATTCTGCTACTTCACTACTTCTATATCCAGTTTCTTCTAAGGTAATGGGTATTATTTCTTTCGTATTCATGAAAAGAACTTCTGTTATTCTATTTTTTTCATTATTCTGTTGGAATAACCTGTATACGCGGTCTACCCTATACTTGGTGAAATTATTCTATTATTCCATTCTTTATTATTATGTTAGAATAACCTATCTATGCGAAGTACCGCATACATGGTGAAATTCTTCTGTTATTCCATTCTTTATTATTATGTTGGAATATCCTGTCGGTGCGAATTTCGCCTGACCTGGTTTCGTTATTTATTATTCTGTTGGAACATCATATCTGTGCTTTTACGCATGACCTGGTTCCGTTATTAATTATTATGTTGGAACATCATGTCGGTGCGAATTTTACCTGACATGGTTCTGTTATTTATTATTCTATTGGAACATTCCGTCGTTGCGAATTTTGCCTGATCTGGTTCTGTTATTTATAATTCTGTTAGAATATCATGTCTGTGCATTTACGCATGACCTGGTTCCATTATTTATTATTCTGTTGAAATAACCTATCTGTGCAGTCTAACGCATGCCTGGTGATTTCTTTTGTTATTCCATTCTTTATTATACTTAGTTGGTTAAAGTTTTGACTTCTATACTCTATGAAATTAGTGGATTATCCTTGATATTTTCTTCATCCAGTATCTTTTCATGAAAATATTCTTCTGAGCATTCTTAAATTTTACTCTACAAAGAAGTATCATGTTGACAATTTGGACGTTATTAGTTCCTAGATAAATTAATTCTTGAACTTGTTTTATTTAATTCTTATATCATTGTCATCATCCTCATGTTTATATTTTGTTGAAAGTCATTTGTGGCCTGTAGTGCATAGATGGACTTGGTATGATTATGACCAGGGATTATTCGGTGTAATCATGACCGTAATGTTTTAAATGATGAGGTAAAAGTTCTCATTGGCCCGTAGTGCATTGATGGACAGTTGTTGGCATGATCATGACCATGGATGAATACACGAATATCCTTGGCCCGTAGTGCATGGATAATTTGTGGTTGTGATACTAATGAATATCCTTGGTCGTAGTGCAAGGATGATGTGGATTATTTATTTAGCTAAGTCCTAGCGATAAAAGTGATGAAAAACCTTTTAAATCATAAAAGATAGTAGATTTTATTCTCTACTTGACTCTTTTAATGTATTGCTTATTCCGCAACAATTAAACTTGATTTGTGTTATATTGTATCAGTTTAACATTGTTGAAGGCTAATGATAATTTATTCTGCATTAACTTAGTCAAAATATTTCTTACTAGGCTTGTTGAGCTCACCCTTTTACTTTCATTGTTCTCTTCAGGAAATGAGAACGTAGCAGGGACTAGTTAGGAAACGGAGTGACAGTCCAGATAATAGCATTAGTAGTCCTCATTATTCTGTTAAATAGTGTGATAATAAATGTAATGAGGACTCAATTGAGTGTGGATATTGTCTAAATGATAATATTTGTATTAAAACTCACAGTATATGTTTGGTCGTATTTTACACGACTGTTGTATAATTTAGTTATATTTGAATATTGTACCATGTATTTGGCGACTCAAGATGGGTGATGTATACCTATTTTGGGGGCATCGCAGTTGGTATCAAAGCTTAGGGATAAGATCCCTGGCTGAGATGTGAGACAAGAACTAGGAGGGGAGAGACGGGAAATTCCTTCACTAGTATGACCTACCTAAGTTAATTTGGTATTTAATTGGTCGGTCAGAGTATAGGGATAATATTTGATATGTTAATTAACCCTTGTTTTGTGGCAGTATTTGAAAATGGCATCCGAGAATGTTGAGAACATCAATGGAGCACAGGAGACAGTTGAGTCTCCACAGATCAATAATCAGGACAATGTGCATCAGGAAGGCGATAATCCTCATGCAAACAACAACACTGACCAAATGATGAAAGATAGAATATTCAGAGGCTTTCTGCAATTCATGCAGTATCAGGCAAGAGAGACTCCTGTCTGAAATGCAGGTGGAAACACTTGTAACTCTTGGACGGTCACTGCTAAGCAGTTCAAGGAACTGGGACCACTGGAGTTTTTTGGAGAGCCAAAACCACTTAAGGCGGAGATGTGGATAAAGCAAATCTGCAAGATATTTGATGTCTTGGGATGCTCCGAGGAGCAAAAGGTTCCCTTTGCCACCTTTATGTTGCATGCAGAGGCAGATTACTGGTGGGAATCTGTAAAATGTACTCAACCTGCCGCACTGAAGATGACTTGGGAGAAGTTCCAAGAATTGTTCAATGACAAGTACTTTTCCGAAAGTATTCGTCACATGAAAGAGGTAGAGTTCATCAAGCTGGAGCAAAACAACATGACCGTGTTGCAGTACGAAGCCAATTTTGTCGAGTTGTCCCAGTTTGCGTCCAATTTGGTTGATAATGAGGAGAGAATGACGCGAATGTTTCTAAGAGGTTTGAAACATGAGATACGTCAATATCTTATCTCTCATAAACTGTGTTTGTATTCAGATATTGTTAATAGGGCTCAGTTATTGGAGCGCGATAATGAGTCAACCCAACCAAAAGAGAGCAGCCGAGAAAATGATAATACCAGTGATAACAGTCATCGAAGCAGTGACAATAAGCATGGAGGGAATCTGTGATGAACGAGATTTTTGTAATTTAATTTTAATATTTATTGAATTAAATAAATATTTTTCGATGATTTAATTATTGGATTAAATAATTATTTGATGCAATTGTGGTAGATTAATTTAATTATATGTATTATATTTATTAAATTAATGTGGAGAATAATTATTATTCAAGTATGTAATTAATTGAGTTTATTGAATTAAATGAAATATTTAATTAAGCATGATGTTATTTTAATTAAATTAATTATTAATTAGAGAGTTAATAATTTGACATTATTAATTAATGAGAAAATTAAATATGAGACTATGTGAATTTGTGAGAAGTTATTATATTTTATTTATATTAAATAAGATATTTAATTATTGTGCAAGTGGGTGTGACATGAATTAACTATGTGATAAAGTTTTATTAAATTAAATGGTTTTTGAAACCTATTCTAGCTAGGCAAACATGGCACTAAAGGGAGTTGGGGCCAGTTAACCCATGACTGGGTAACTGACCACCAACGCGTCAGTTGTTCATTATTTAGTTTACGTATTCTTTTATTTCTTCTTCATTATTTGCCTAAGTCTAGAAAGCATAAAAGAGAGAAATACAGAGAAAGAGTTGAGAAGTCAGAGTTGTTAAGAGGATTGTGAGAGTCATCTGAGAAGGAATTCATCTTCCATTAATTATACTCTGGGTAATTTTCCTTCCCAAATTCTATTTTACGTCATTAAGTTTTTATAAGAAAATGGCTTTCAAAGTTTCTGTAAAACCTCTGTGATTGAGAAATGAGTAATATTTATGAGTTATTTATGGGTTAAGATGTATCAAACCGTATTTTATATATATATATATATATATATATATATATATATATATATATATATATATATATATATATATATATATATATTGCATGATTCCATATCATCAGTTTCATAATATTACATCGTATATGATTTCTACAAAATTACAGAGTATGGGTTTTGGCCTTATGGCCTTATACGTGATATTTTATGTATTGATCGTATATTATCCCTAAATTTTACACTCGTATATCATTATGCATGTTGATACGAAGAGACCAAAGTTTAAATAAACGGATTCGGTGTTATAACGAATCCGTAGTGACAATTTTCATGTTTTATTTTCAAAACCTTCAAGAACATCAAGAACAGTGGAAGTAAATGTGTTGATTTTGCAAATTATGTGTTGTAACTTGTTAAAAATTATGCTAGATGGGTTAAGTAATGATTATATATGTATTACAATGATTGGATAAGTCTAAATTCGTGTAAAAATAACTAATTGGAAGTTATGGCCATATTCATGTATAATTTTACCTGTGATTGATTTTTGGCCTAATTTGGCCTTGTTATGTTAGCGAACTGCAGAACTGCAGAAAATGAACCTGGGTAACCCCGCCCCCGGCGGGCGTTACCAAACTAAATTACCCCGCCCCGACGGTTAAAAAAAATAATAATAAAAAAAATAAAAATAAAAATAAATATTTGATGAGAATTATTATTAAAATATTTATAAAATAAATTAAATATTTTAATTGAGATATTTATGGAATAAAATAAATATTAGATGAAAATTATTATTAAAATATTTATAAAATAAATTAAATATTTTAATTGAGATATTATGGAATAAAATAAATATTCGATGAAAATTATTATTAAAATATTTAGAAAATAAATTAAATATTTTAATTGAGATATTTATGGAATAAAATAAATATTTGATGAAAATTATTATTAAAATATTTATAAAATAAAGTAAATATTTTAATTGAGATATTTATTGAACAAAATAAATATTTGATGGAAATTATTATGAAATAATTTATTCGAGTGTAATAATAGTAAGAGAATGAAAATATTCTAATTTAATTAAGTAATTAAATTAGAAGGGTAATGATTTGTTAAATAAAGTGGAGTTTATATTAAATAATTAAGTGAAAATATAACTAATGAATGTCGTGAATACATATGGTATGTGTGTAGGATTTATGGTGAACGGAAGTAGTAATCGTTTAGCCTACACACGAGGCAAGTTTCCTAGCCCTACTTGTCATTATTGTTCAAGTTATTAGTTACCTCGAGTAAATTATCGTTACTATTATTCAAGTTCAATTGTTATATTAAAGATTTATTATCTTTTCAAAGCATGATTCAGTTATACAATAATTGTTCTATTGTATACTTCTTGAGATTATTATTCGAATTGAATATCATTATTGTTGAACCTTATTAGACTAGTGAATTTTATTGATTCAACTAGTCCTTAGTTGATGAACGTTCTAAATTTCAGAACCCTTATTGAATTATCCAAATCAAACTTCCTTTGGTGCGGACTCGAATGTCAAAATGAGATGAACAACCGTACAAAGGGATTTACTTATGCGTTAGCGTTAAGATATTATGCACAGTATGGCACTAAGGGCTGATCCCCCTAAGTACGAGAAGAAAGGTCCATAGTCTTATGACTGTTAAAGGTTTCAAGTATAACCCTTGATAACCTAGGACATAGTTCAAGGTCTTAGGACCCTCAGAATTCTTTTGATTCTTGTTATTCATTCTTGATTCAAAAGTTGAGCTTTCATTCAAATGTTTTTGATTTACTTGCATGTTATTATACTGTTATTTCATTATTATACTTGTGGGCAATAGTGCTCACTCTTGCTTAATAATAACATTGCAGTTAAGAACAAAAGAACCGATGAACCTTCCACTAGTAAAGGCAAGGGCAAAGTTAGCAAGTGATGAAGACTTGTTATTTTTATTAGATGATGTATTTTTGTTTAAGACTTGAGTTACTGATGTTATTTAAGACTTATTTGTTTATGATTCCGCACAGATGTTTAAGGTTAGTTTAACTTGGGATTGTATTATTATTATTTGGATGTTGTAACCCTTAAGGAGATTTATTATTATTTCTATCTATTGTATGGTTTGCATTTATTATGGGTAGATAGATAGATGATATTTGTACAATGAACACCAAATCCCGTGGAATTGAAGTACCCCCGGATTTGGGGGTGTCATAAGTTGGTATCAAAGTTGTAGGTTATGAACCTTAGGTGGGGGAACAACCTTAGGTAGTAGCCTTATAGAAAGAAGATAGTGATGGAAAACTCTTATCGAGTTATAAGAAATGAATTTATGTAATTCATTGAAGATAATAAAAGACCTTATGTGTTTATGTGTTAAAGTATGCGTTACATGATACGACTTAGTAACTAAAACTTAAAAATTGTTGTCAGGATGTCGAATGTTGGGGAAGCTAGTCAAGCTGAGGAGGAACCCCGTGTACCTATAGTACCGACAGAGGAGGAGCCCCGAGACATTCATGTCGTTAGGGAGCAGCTGGTACAGAGGGAGTCATCTCCATTGATCACCGTTGTTGGTCAGGAGAATGAGCCCGAGACTGATCCTGAGGAGGAATTTGTTGAGGAAGAGGAAGAAGAGGAGTTACCACGGTACACCGTTGATGGTGAGATGTATGACACGTTATACGACTGTAACGTGGAGTTGCGAGACGAGGTCCAGGATTTGACTGAGCGAGCGGTTATTCAGCATATTACTCTAGAGCAGAAGAAGAGGGAGATTTCGACTCTTCACTCTCGACTGGCAAATGTAGAATGGGATTTGGTCCATGAGAAGGGTTAAACTGAAGATAAGACCGAGGAGATAGAGAAACTGAAGAAAGAACTGAAGGAAACCTCTGAAAGGTCGAACATAGCAGAGGAAGGATGGGTAAGAGAATCGCGTCGAGCTGATCATGCAGAGGATGATAGTCGTGCAAAGAAAGCAAAGATTGGGGAAACGTACTCTACACTTAACAAGGCAATGAATAAGACCCAAGATCGAGTTTTGAGGTACCCAATCCAGTTCGAAGGACTACCATTATACATGATGGATCATAGGACGATGCATCGCATCTTAGAAGAGGAGCGTAGCAAGGCTAATCAGTACCTTGATAGACAGTGATAGAATTTGTTTAGTTGTGTGAAAGACTTAATTAGTTTTTAGATATAAATTCTGACGTGTTTATGAACGAAAGAATATTTGAATGTTTTAATCCTGTGGATTCTTTATTCCATGATAGTTGATGTAAATAGCAGTTATGCTATCGTTTAATGTTAAAACTTTTGATTTGAATAAAAATATATCAAGTTGTTTGAGATGATGTGTTAAATGAATATGTTAAATTGTTAAGTAATGCCTTAACTATTTAGAGAAATATATAAAGTTCTAATAAGCGTTTATTTAACAAAAAAATGCCACCAAGGAGAAGACAACAATGTCACCCGGCTCAGAAAGAGTCAACCAATAATAACAATAATGCCAACGCTAATCTCTTTCAGCAGTTGGTGAACTTACTGACTGGAGCCATGAATAACCAACCTCAAGCTCCACCAAACACAACGTTTAAGGACTTCAAGACGGTGGGACCGCCAGAGTTCAAAGGTTCCACGAACCCAATCGAGGCTCAAACGTGGGTTATGGAGATGGAGAAGGTGTTTGACGTCGCCAGAGTAAGGGAAGACCAGAAGACCGCATATGCAACATTCATGCTGAAGTCTGAAGCCAGCTATTGGTGGCAGGCAAACAAAGTACGGGGAGGAGAAGGTGTAATAACCTGGGAGAGATTTAAGGAGATATTTTTCGAGATGTATTTTCCGACTAATTCGCAAAACCAAATGGAAGTTCAGTTTTTGGAGTTGAAACAAGGGAATATGTCTGTAGCAGATTATGCGGCAAGGTTCAACGAATTGGCTAGGTTCGCCACGTATCAAGTGCATACTGACGAGAGAAAGGCAAGACGTTTCGAGCAGGGACTGAAGCCCTGGTTGTATAGCAAGGTGTCAATGTTCCAATTGAACACCTTTGCTGGAGTGTTAGAGAAGTCCATACTCGCTGAAGGTGGAAGCGATACGGTATCTAAATATAATCAAGATCAGAAGAAGAAAAAGAGTGAAAATGAAGGAATTAACAAGACTGGTGGAAGTAGCATGGGAGGTAATAATAATCAGAAGAGAAAGTGGTCTGATAACTCGTTAGCTGGAAGTCAACAAGGAGGGAAAAAGAAGAAGATTGAAGCGTACTCAACCTGCGAAAAAGCTCATTTGGGAGTTTGCATGAAGGGAAAATGAGTATGCTACAATTGTGGTCAGGAAGACCACATAGCACCTAACTGTTCTAAACCAAAGAAGGGTGCCTGCTTCACTTGTGGCTCAAAGGATCATCTTGCAAGGGATTGTCCTAATAAGGGATCTGGAGGAACAGGATCAGGAGGGAATAGAGGAAACAACGGTGGAAGCACTCTGACTATCACAAGACCAACTGCAACCAACCGACCGACTGCCAGAACATTCAACATGACAGTTCAGGATGCAGTGCAGTCTCGCGATGTGGTGTCAGGTATAATTCCGATCAATAAAGTTAATGCTTGTGTATTATTTGATTCGGGTACTACTTGTTCATTTATATCCGATGACTTTGCTAAGAACTTAGAATTGCCTAAGGATGAGTTAGAATACCCCATAAACATAGAAATTGTGAATAGAGAAGTGATCCCTGTTAAATACGTACACAAGAACTGTAGGGTGGATATTAAGGGTAACATTATGAACGTAGATCTTATCCCTATTCGACTTGGAGAATTCGATGTTATCTTGGGTATGGACTGGTTATCCAATTATGGGGCTGTAATTGATTGCCAAAAGAAGCGTATTAACCTTATGACTCCATCAAAGGTTGTGTTTTATGGTAGCAAGTCGCCTAGACAAGCGAGTTGTCTGACAATGATGCAGGCCAGGAAGTTGTTAAAACAAGGCTGTGTAGGATACTTAGCTTACATAGTCGATAGTCGAAAAGAGAATCTGAAGGTAGAAGAAATACCGATTGTGAAGGACTTCGTCGACGTATTTCCAGACGATTTACCAGGACTTCCACCAGATAGAGAGGTAGATTTCGTAATCGATTTGGCGCCCGGAACTGCTCCAATATCAAAGGCACCATACCGAATGGCACCAGTAGAAATGAAAGAATTAATGGTACAACTACAAGAATTGTTGGACAAGAAGTACATTCAACCGAGCGTATCGTCGTGGGGAGTGCCGGTGTTGTTTATGAAAAAGAAGGATGGATCGATGCGACTCTGCATTGACTACAGAGAACTGAATAAGGTCACGATTAAGAACATATATCCATTATCGAGGATCGATGACCTGTTTGATCAATTGAAGGGAGCGAGATACTTTTCCAAGATAGACTTGAGAAGCGGTTATCATCAATTGAAGGTGAGGCCGGAGGATGTAACAAAGACTGCGTTCAGAACACGATACGGTCACTACGAATTTTTAGTAATGTCATTTGGTCTTACGAATTCTCCTGTAGCATTTATGGGACTAATGAATGGTGTGTTCAAGCCGTTTTTGGACAAGTTCGTAGTGGTATTTATAGATGACATTTTGGTCTATTCGAAAACCAAAGAAGAACACGAAGAGCATTTGAGATTAACGTTGGAAGTATTGAGAAGGGAAAAGTTGTATGCCAAGTTTTCAAAATGCGAATTTTGGATTGAACGAGTGTAATTTCTTGGGCACGTGATCGATAAAAACGGAATTTCGGTAGATCCATCCAAAGTCGAAGCCGTGATTAACTGGGATCAGCCGAGGACGCCGTCGGAAGTACGAAGTTTTCTTGGATTGGCAGGATATTATAAAAGGTTCATACAAGACTTTTCCAAGATCGTAACTCCGTTAACGAATTTAACTCGAAAAGCTGTGAAATTTGTTTGGACGGATAAGTGTGAGGAAAGTTTTCAAGAATTGAAGAAGAGGTTGATTATGGCCCCTGTGTTATCTCTTCCAGATGATACAAGAAATTTTGTTATTTATAGTGATGCATCGCATAAATGACTTGGCTGTGTGCTGATGCAAAACGGCAAAGTCATTGCGTATGCATCACGACAATTGAAGGATTACGAGAAGGGATATCCGACCCATGACTTGGAGTTAGCTGCAGTTGTTTTTGCTTTGAAAATTTGGAGGCACTATCTCTACGGGGAGAAGTGTGAAATATATACGGACCATAAGAGTCTGAAATATATTTTCACGCAGAAGGACTTGAATATGCGTCAAAGAAGGTGGTTGAAGTTAATTAAGGACTACGACTGTGAGATTTTATACCATCCGGGTAAGGCGAATGTCGTTGCCGATGCCTTAAGTAGAAAGGGTCGGGAGAAGTTGATGATGTTGACTGCTCAGGACGAGCTAATTGCAGAAATGGAGAAACTGGATTTGGAAGTGAAGTATCCTATGGAGATTGATGAGAAAATATTTCAGATGCAATCTGGTATAACCCTACTGGATAAAGTTAAGGAGGCTCAGCTTCAGGACGAAGAATGTAAAAATATGACAAAGAAGATATCTGAAGGAACCGAATCAAGATTTAAGATGGATAAGGAAGGAATACTGAGATTTGATAATAGAATTTGGGTACCGCCAGTTCAAGAGATTAAGGAAGATATTTTAAGCGAGGCTCATAGTTCACGATATTCGATTCACCTTGGTAGTACCAAGATGTACCAAGATCTTAGACAACATTTCTGGTGGCCGAATTTGAAGCGTGATGTTGCAGAATGTGTTGCCAAGTGTCTGACCTGTCAGAAAGTGAAAGCGGAACATCAGAGACCGAGTGGATTGTTACAACTGTTAGAGATCCCAGAGTGGAAATGGGAACATATTACAATGGACTTCGTGATTGGCCTTCCGACGACTCAGAAAGGCTACGACGCAGTATGGGTTATCGTTGACCGACTGACAAAATCTGCACACTTCCTTTCGATCAAAATAAGATTCAACTTAGATCAGTTGGCGAGGCTATACGTAAAAGAGATTATTTCGAGGAACGGAGTTCCGGTATCAATTATTTCAGATAGGGATCCGCGCTTCACATCAAATTTCTGGAAACGTCTTCAGGAATGCATGGGTACGCAATTGCGAATGAGTACAGCTTACCACCCTCAAACAGATGGACAGAGTGAGAGAACGATTCAGACATTAGAAGATATGCTAAGAGCCTGTGTGATGGACTTTAAAGGAAATTTGGATGATCACCTACCATTAGTAGAGTTCGGCTACAACAACAGTTACCACGCTAGTATAGGCATGCTGCCTTACAAAACGTTATACGACAGAAAGTGCAGAACTCCGCTTTACTGGGATGAAGTTGGTGAAAGACAATTGCTAGGGCCAGAATTGGTACAGCAGACGGCAGAAATAGTCAAAGTGATCCGAGCACGACTGGTAGCGGCTCAAGATCGACAAAAGAAATACGCTGATCCACATCGTAAAAATATCGAGTTTGAATTAGGTAGTTATGTTTTCTTGAAGGTTTCTCTCTGGAAAGGGAAGATCAGGTTCGGAAAGAAAGAAAAATTTAGCCCAAGATTCATTGGACCCTTTGAAGTACTGAGAAGAATCGGAGAAGTTGCGTACGAGGTAGCCTTACCTCCAGCACCAGAGAATGTCCACAATGTCTTCCATGTTTCTGTATTACGACCCTACAAGGATGATTACAAGCATGTAATTGAATATGAACCCCTACATTTTGAGAAAGACTTATCTTACGAAGAAATTCATATCCAAATTATCGACCGAAAAGAACAAGTTCTTAGAAATAAAGTTATACCTTCTGTTAAGGTAATTTGGAGGAACCACAACGCTGACAAAGCTATGTGGGAACTCGAAGAAAATATGATGAAGAATTACCCTCATTTATTTACTTAATTATGTGTAACCGATTCTGGGGACAAAATCTTTATAAGGGGGGAAGAATATAACGGGTTAAATTTATTGAGTCGTGATTCTGGGGACAGAATCCTTTTAAGGGGGGAAAGATGTGACGAAAGAGATTTTTGTAATTTAATTTTAATATTTATTGAATTAAATAAATATTTTTCGATGATTTAATTATTGGATTAAATATTTATTTGATGCAATTGTGGTAGATTAATTTAATTATATGTATTACATTTATTAAATTAATGTGGAGAATAATTATTATTCAAGTATGTAATTAATTGAGTTTATTGAATTAAATGAAATATTTAATTAAGCATGATGTTATTTTAATTAAATTAATTATTAATTAGAGAGTTAATAATTTGACATTATTAATTAATGAGAAAATTAAATATATGACTTTGGAATTTATGAGAAGTTATTATATTTTATTTATATTAAATAAGATATTTGATTATTGTGCAAGTGGGTGTGACATGAATTAACTATGTGATAAAGTTTTATTAAATTAAATGGTTTTTGAAACCTATCCTAGCTAGGCAAACATGGCACTAAAGGGAGTTGGGGCCAGTTAACCCATGACTGGGTAACTGACCACCAACGCGTCAGTTGTTCATTATTTAGTTTACGTATTCTATTATTTCTTCTTCATTATTTGCCTAAGTCTAGAAAGCATAAAAGAGAGAAATACAGAGAAAGAGTTGAGAAGTCAGAGTTGTTAAGAGGATTGTGAGAGTCATCTGAGAAGGAATTCATCTTCCATTAATTATACTCTGGGTAATTTTCCTTCCCAAATTCTAGTTTACGTCATTAAGTTTTTATAAGAAAATGGTTTTCAAAGTTTCTGTAAAGCCTCTGTGATTGAGAAATGAGTAATATTAATGAGTTATTTATGGGTTAAGATGTATCAAACCGTATTTTATATATATATATATATATATATATATATATATATATTTCATGATTCCATATCATCAGTTTCATAATATTACATCGTATATGATTTCTACAAAATTACAGAGTATGGATTTTGGCCTTATGGCCTTATACGTGATATTTTATGTATTGATCGTATATTATCCCTAAATTTTACAATCGTATATCATTATGCATGTTGATACGAAGAGACCAAAGTTTAAATAAACGGATTCGGTGTTATAACGAATCCGTAGTGACAATTTTCATGTTTTATTTTCAAAACCTTCAAGAACATCAAGAACAGTGGAAGTAAATGTGTTGATTTTGAAAATTATGTGTTGTAACTTGTTAAAAATCATGCTAGATGGGTTAAGTAATGATTATATATGTATTACAATGATTGGGTAAGTCTAAATTCGTGTAAAAATAACTAATTGGAAGTTATGGCCATATTCATGTATAATTTTACTTGTGATTGATTTTTGGCCTAATTTGGCCTTGTTATGTTAGCGAACTGCAGAACTGCAGAAAATGAGCCTGGGTAACCCCGCCCCCGGCGGGCGTTACCAAACTAAATTACCCCGCCCCGACGGTTAAAAAAATAATAATAAAAAAAATTAAAATAAATAAAATAAATAAAAATAAATATTTGATGTGAATTATTATTAAAATATTTATAAAATAAATTAAATATTTTAATTGAGATATTTATGGAATAAAATAAATATTCGAAGAAAATTATTATTAAAATATTTATAAAATAAATTAAATATTTTAATTGAGATATTATGAAATAAAATAAATATTCGATAAAAATTATTATTAAAATATTTATAAAATAAAGTAAATATTTTAATTGAGATATTTATTGAATAAAATAAATATTCGATGGAAATTATTAGGAAATAATTTATTCGAGTGTAATAATAGTAAGAGAATGAAAATATTCTAATTTAATTAAGTAATTAAATTAGAAGGGTAATGATTTGTTAAATAAAGTGGAGTTTATATTAAATAATTAAGTGAAAATGTAACTAATGAATGTCGTGAATACATATGGTATGTGTGTAGGATTTGTGGTGAACGAAAGCAGTAATCGTTTAGCCTACACACGAGGCAAGTTTCCTAACCCTACTTGTCATTATTGTTCAAGTTATTAGTTACCTCGAGTAAATTATCGTTAATATTATTCAAGTTCAATTATTATATTAAAGATTTATTATCTTTTCAAAGCATGATTCAGTTATACAATAATTGTTCTATTGTATACTTCTTGAGATTATTATTCAAATTGAATATCATTATTGTTGAACCTTATTAGACTAGTGAATTTTATTGATTCAACTAGTCCTTAGTTGATGAACGTTCTAAATTTCAGAACCCTTATTGAATTATCCAAACCAAACTTCCTTTGGTGCGGACTCGAATGTCAAACTGAGATGAACAACCGTGCAAAGGGATTTACTTATGCGTTAGCGTTAAGATATTGTGCACAGTATGACACTAAGGGCTGATCCCCCTAAGTACGAGAAGAAAGGTCCATAGTCTTATGACTGTTAAAGGTTTCAAGTATAACCCTTGATAACCTAGGACATAGTTCAAGGTCTTATGACCCTCAGAATTCTTTTGATTCTTGTTATTCATTCTTGATTCAAAAGTTGAGCTTTCATTCAAATGTTTTTGATTTACTTGCATGTTATTATACTGTTATTTCATTATTATACTTGTGGGCAATAGTGCTCACTCTTGCTTAATAATAACATTGCAGTTAAGAATGAAAGAACCGATGAACCTTCCACTAGTAAAGGCAAGGGCAAAGTTAGCAAGTGATGAAGACTTGTTATTTTTATTAGATGATGTATTTATGTTTAAGACTTGAGTTACTGATGTTATTTAAGACTTATTTATTTATGATTCTGCACAGATGTTTAAGGTTAGTTTAACCTGGGATTGTATTATTATTATTTGGATGTTGTAACCCTTAAGGAGATTTATTATTATTTCTATCTATTGTATGGTTTGCATTTATTATGGGTAGATAGATAGATGATATTTGTACAGTGAACACCAAATCCCGTGGAATTGAAGTACCCGAATTTGGGGGTGTCACAGAATTAACATGCCAGAAATGGTAACCACTTCGGCGGTAATCATGGCCAAAATAATAAGAATGGATATTTTAAGAAGAGAAGATTCAACAATGATGGAAAGACGTTAGCACCAGCACCCGTTCTTAAGGAAGGAGAACGACCACCTATCATATGCTTCAAATGCGGAGGGGAGGGACACATCAGTCCAAACTACGCGATGCCGTCCAAAGCATGTTATAATTATAGAAGAGAAGGTCACCTAGCCCGATTTTGTCGTTCACCGATGATAAGTTCAGCTAGGATGGAGGCACCAAAGGATATCCCAGAAAAGTCAAAGCCAGTAGTGCAAGGGAGAGCATTTGTCGTGACCTCCCAGAAAGCAAGGAACCCGAACGAGGTCGTCACGGGTAAGCTTATCATAAACTCTAGCAAAGTTTATACCTTATTTGATACTGGTTCTACCCATTCTTTTATTTCTCCTACTTGCGCTCAACGTTTAAATTTGACTCTGGAGAAATTAGACTTTGACTTATCTGTTGAAACTCCATTGGGAGAAACCTTCATTACATCCAATGTTTATAAGTCTTGTTTGGTTCAAATCGGTACCCTCACATTACATGTCGATCTTATTTTATTGAAAATACTTGCATTTGATGTAATTCTAGGGATTGATTGGTTAACTACTTATCATACAAAAATTGATTGTTATCGTAAGGTTGTTAGCTTTCATATTCTTAACCAACCTATTATGCGAATTCAAGAAACCAAACCATTAAAATTAATCACTGTCATCTCAAGCCATAAAGCTATTCGTTTATTGAAAAATGGATGTCAAGCTTTCTTAGCTCGTGTCACGGATCTAAACAAAAATACGTCAGTTTTGAATGATATTTCTATTATTAATAAATTTTCTGACGTATTCCTTGAAGAACTTCCTGGCCTACCCCCAGAACGTGAAATTGAATTTTGTATCGACCTTGAACCCGGTACAAAACCCATTTCCAAAGCCCCATATCGAATGGCTCCTATTGAACTTCAGGAGTTAAAGACCCAACTGCAAGAATTGTTAGACATCAGTTTCATTCGTCCTAATACGTCTCCTTGGGGTGCTCCTGTTCTATTCGTGAAGAAGAAAGATGGGAGTAAGCGACTTTATATTGATTATCGGGAGTTGTACCATGTCACTATCAAAAATAGATATCCATTGCCTCGCATTGATGACCTGTTTGACCAGTTGCAAGGCACCAAATTTTTTTCAAAGATCTTCGTTCCGGATATCACCAATTAAAGATTAGAACCGATGACATTCAATAGACGGCTTTCAGAACTCGGTACGGGCATTATGAATTCCTAGTCATATCTTTCGGATTAACTAATGCTCCTGCTACCTTCATGGATATGATGAACCGAGTATTCAAGGAATATTTGGATCACTTTGTGGTTGTCTTTATTGATGACATCGTTATTTATTCCAAAAGTCATGAAGATCATGAGCAACACTTGAGGCTGATACTTCAAAAGCTTCGTGAATATAAGCTTTATGCCAAGTTGAAGAAATGTGAGTTCTGGGTTGAGGAAGTAGCATTCCTTGGGCACGTGGTATCAAGTCATGGAATATCTGTTGACCCAGCAAAGATTGAAGCTATTCAAAGCTAGGAGAAACCTAAATCAGTGACCAAAGTACGTAGCTTTCTCGGCTTAACTGGTTATTATCGGAGATTCGTAGAAGGGTTTTCTCGAATCGCTACTCCCTTAACTCAGCTGACTCGGAAAGATACAAAATTTGGTTGGAACGAGAAATGTGAGAAGAGTTTTCAAGAACTCAAGAGAAGACTCATTTCAGCACCTGTTCTGACAAAACCATCTGGCTCGGAGGGATTTGTCATCTACAGTGATGCTTCAAGCAAAGGGTTAGGATGTGTTCTCATGCAACATGGGAAAGTCATAGCCTATGCCTCTCGACAACTCAAAGAATATGAGAGGAATTATCCTACTCATGATCTAGAGTTGGCAGTTGTTGTCTTCACACTTAAAATTTGGAGGCATTACTTGTATGGGGAGAAAGTGGAGATCTTTACGGATCATAAAAGCCTCAAATATTTATTCACTCAAAAGGAACTCAACATGCGACAGCGACATTGGCTTGAACTATTGAAAGATTATGATCATACCATCCAATACCATCTTGGAAAAGTAAACGTGGTAGCTGACATATTGAGTAGAAGATCATATGCGGGTACGAGTGCGATATTGTCAACACAAAGGCCCATTTTGTATGACTTACAAAGGATGGAGATAGAGATAAAGACTCCGATGACCCACGTGATGATGGCAAATATACGAGTAGAACCGACTTTAATCGATAAAGTTAAAGCTGCTCAAGCTACAGACCTGGAGCTGATGCATATGAGGAAGAAAGTACAAGAAGGTGCTATGCCGGAAGCAAGAATCAATGAAAAAGGAATACTTCAAGTTAACTCCAGACTTTGTGTTCCTAACGACCCTGATTTAAAGTATAAATCATGATGTAGGTGTACAACACACCGTTTGCAATCCATCCTGGGAGCACCAAAATGTATCATGATCTTCGACATACATTTTGGTGGGACAATATGAAGAGAGAGATAGCGTTGTTTATCTCAAGGTGTCTAACTTGTCAACGAGTCAAGGCGAAACATCAAGTAATAAAAGGTCCATTGCAACCACTTGAAATTCCAGAATGGAAGTGGGAGCACATTACCATGGATTCCGTTACTGGTCTTCCCAAGGTTTCTCAAGGCATAGATACAATTTGGGTCATTGTTGATAGATTGACCAAGTCTTCTCATTTCTTACCAATACGAGAAACTTATATACTTGAACGTCTTGGTCGTATGTACATAAATGAGATTGTAAGAATGCATGGTATGCCAGTATCCATAGTTTCTGATCGAGACCCAAGATTCACTTCACGATTTTGGGTTAGTTTGCAAAAAGCTATGGGCACAGATTTATGATTTAGTTCGGCATATCATTCTCAGACGGACGGACAATCAGAGAGGACTATTCAAACTCTTGAAGATTTATTAAGACTATGTGTCCTTGACTTCAAGGAAAGTTGGGACAAGTTCTTACCATTGGTGGAGTTTTCCTACAACAATAGCTATCAAGCAAGTATTGGCATGGCTCCATTCGAAGCGTTGTATGGAAGAAAGTGTCGTTCTCCGGTATGCTGGGATGAAGTGGGTGAAGCAACGTTGTTGGAACCGTAGTTGGTACGTATGACTACAAAAAAGATTCAAACAATCTGACAACGTATAAAAACCTCACAAGACCGACAAAAGAGTTATGTTGATCTTCATCGAAAGGACGTGGAATTCGATATTGGAGATCATGTGTTGTTATGTGTTGCTCCATGGAAAGGAGTTACGAGATTTGGAAAGAGAGAAAAACTCAATCCTCGATTTATTGGCCCATTTTTAATCCTCGATCGAGTAGGGACTGTAGCCTATAGACTCGCTTTACCGCTAAGTCTGTCTCATGTTCATAACATTTTTCATATATCCATGTTACGTAAATATATGAAAGACCTGAACCACATTATTGAGTTAGAACCGGATGAAATAGCGGAAGATTTAACGTATGAAGAGGTTCCTATTCAAATCTTGGATAAGAAGGAAAATATTCTACGCTCCAAGGTTATACCTCAAGTCAAAGTTTTATTGAGGAACCACGATGTTGAGGAAATGACATGGGAGTTAGAATCTGAAATGAAATCAAGGTATCCTTACCTTTTGATATACCAGGTACGTACCCTAATTTCGAGGGCAAAATTTCATAAGAATGAGAGATTATAAGACCCCAACTTTTATGAATAAAGATGAATTTTTTATAATTATCATTTTTAAATATTATGGAATGAATTTGATATAATGTTATAGTTGTGGTTAATATTTATAAATTTTACAAAGTACGCAAGTTGTTATATAATATTCGATTGGTCAGAGAATATTCATTTTAACAAGGAATATTCGTACGACGGCACAATCATTGGTGGACCCCACAACAGAATTATTGTCGGATTGAGAAAATGACAAATATATTTTATGAAAATAACGTCGAAAGTTTTATCGTTAACTGTTGAAACACCCGGTGTTAAAAGTACAGGAATACGTGTGGTTACATAGTAGCACACGGTATTGATTATTGATGCTTACGTGAGAAGTCACTCAGTTTTGTTCAATTATTGCTTCAGTAATTGTTGCATAGTATATCACGTTAATTGATTCAATTATTGTCGATATTTTATATATTATTAAATTAATATTTGAGACGACGAAGTTATTAATATTATTATTTGCAATATTAATGATGTCTAGAAGTTCTGCCAAGGAGAGGTTGGGTCACCTAATTGCGCGCCAATAGGGATAAATCCTTATTAGAAAGCCCCCTCTTTCCTAGGAACGACCTGGTCGATTAATAGTGTAAATTATAATAATGATGATGATGAAGTTTTGTTTTATTAGTATTATTAATGTAATAAAACAGAAAAGTTTTTATATAAAACAGAATACTTTTATAAAGTTTTTCGTTTTATTAGACTATAAATAGAATATATTATATTCTATTGTGCATAGGATTTTGCCTAGTAAAATCTTTTTATATAAAACAGAATACTTTTATAAAGTTATTCGTTTTATTAGACTATAAATAGAATATATTATATTTTATTATGCATACTGTTTGCATAGTGCATGTATAGTGTTTGTATAGTAAAATCTTTTTATATAAAACAGAATACTTTTATAAAGTTATTCATTTTATTTGATTATAAAGAGAATATATTTTATTTTATTTAAAAGATTTTGTTTTATTTTATTCATTTTGTTTTAAAAGTAAATCAATCTAGACTGTTCAGGAATTAGTTACTATTCAGTCCATTCTTCTATAAATAAAAGCTCATTCCTTCATTATTTCTTACGAATTCACTGAAACTCTAGAGAGAGAAACTATAGAGAGAAAGAAGAAAAGTATTCTGCTACTTCACTACTTCTATATCCAGTTTCTTCTAAGGTAAGGGGTATTATTTCGTTCGTATTCATGAAGAGAACTTCTGTTATTCTATTTTTTTTCATTATTCTGTTGGAATAACCTGTATACGCGGTTTACCCTATACTTGGTGAAATTCTTCTGTTATTCCATTCTTTATCATTATGTTGGAATAACATGTCTATGCGAAGTACCGCATACATGATAAAATTCTTCTGTTATTCCATTCTTTATTATTTTGTTGGAATATCCTGTCGGTGAGAATTTCGCCTGACCTGGTTTCGTTATTTATTATTCTGTTGAAACATCATGCCTGTGCTTTTACGCATGACCTGGTTCCGTTATTTATTATTTTGTTGAAACATCACGTCGGTGTGAATTTCGTCTGACCTGGTTCTGTTATTTATTATTTTGTTGGAACATCATGTCAGTGCGAATTTCGCCTGACCTGGTTCTGTTATTTATTATTATGTTGGAATATCATGTCTGTGCGTTTATGCATGACCTATTTCTGTTATTTATTATTCTGTTAGAATAACCTATCTGTGTGGTCAATCGCATGCCTAGTGATTTCTTTTGTTATTCCATTCTTTATTATACTCAGTTAGTTAAAGTTTTGACTTCTATACTTCATGAAATTAGTTGATTATCCTTGATATTCGCGCTTCATCCAGTATCTTTTCATGGAAATATTCTTCTGAGCATTCTTGAATTTTACTCTACAAATAAGTATCATGATGACAATTTGGACGTTATTAGTTCCTGAATAAATTAATTCTTGAACTTGTTTTATTTAATTCTTATATCATTGTATTCATCCTCATGTTTATATTTTGTTGAAAGTCATCTGTGGCCTGTAGTGCATAGATGGACTTCGTATGATTATGACCAAGGATTATTCAGTGTAATCATGACTGTAATGTTACAAATGATGTGGTAAAAGTCCTCATTGGCCCGTAGTGCATTGATGGACAGTTGTTGGCATGATCATGACCATTGATGAATACGCGAATATCCTTGGCCCGTAGTGCATGGATAATTTTTTGTTGTGATACTAATGAATATCCTTGGCTGTAGTGCAGGGATGATGTGGATTATTTATTAAGTTGAGTCCCAGCGATAAAAGTGATGAAAAACATTTTAAATCATAAAAGATAATAGATTTTATTCTCTACTTGACTCATTTAATGGATTGCTTGTTCCGCGCAGTTAAACTTGATGTTTGTTATATTGTATCAGTTTAACAATGTTGAAGGCTAACGATAATTTATTCTGCATTATCTTAGTCATAATATTTCTTATTGGGCTAGTTGAGCTCACCCCTTTACTTTCATTGTTCTCTTCAGGAAATGAGAACGTAGCAGGGACTAGTCGGGGAATGGAGTGACGGTCCAGATAATAGCATTAGTGGTCCTCACTATTCTGTTAAATAGTTTGATAATAAATGCAATGAGACTCAATTGAGTGTGGATATTGTCTAGATAACAATATTTGTATTAAAACTAACAGCATATGTTTTGTCGTATTTTACACGACTGTTGTATAATTAAGTTGTATTTGAATTTTGTACCATGTATTTGGCGACTCAAGATGGGTGATGTATACCTATTTTGGGAGCGTCACGGTAATGAAAAAAATATTAAGAACACAAAAATTGAATTGACATCTTTTATGCATTATTAAAGCATTCAAGATATGGTAGTGAAGATATTGACTCATTAGTTATTAATGTATTCAAAGATGCTGAAATATAATTTTAAGAAAATTGCAGCAACTAATTAAGAAAAAAGAGTTAAGGCTGTAAAATGAGTAAAAAGTTCCGACTCGATTCGTACTCGCTCGACTAAAAATTTATTTCGAGCTTGATTTAAAATATAAGGAAGGTGTATTCAATTAAGACTTTTAAAGTTTAATTGTATTCAATCAAAACATTTAAAGAGTTTATAAATTTTTACTGATATTCAATTACAACTTTTATAATATCTTTAAAAGTTAGGTGGTCTTGAATAGAGACTTTTATAAAGTCTATAAATTATTTTGGTATTCAAAAAGTCATTGATTTTTCAGATTTCTATTAAATGGTAGAGTTTGACAGAAGAAGAGATACTCATATCCAAAGTCTGACCTCATCTCTAAAGACTTTCAAATATTTCTAAATATTTGAGAAAAGAAAAAGATGAACAAAGGAGAAAGAGAAAGAACAGATCAAATAAAGAAGAGAATACAAAACAATATATATATATATATATATATATATGTGTGTGTGTGTGTGTGTGTGTGTGTGTGTGTGTGTCTCACTTTCTCTCTCTACCTCAGTCCTCTCAAAATAAAAACCCCAAAAAAGAAGAGAGTTATTATAGTAGGTGAGGAGAGATAAACAAGAGGAAGGGTTAAAAAGAGGGAGTAACGTTAAGGGTTCCAAATAGAACTAATGGTATAAATGGAGATAATAAATATTTTAATATCATTTTATATATTTTTTTCTCTCCCATAAAAAAAATCTCATTTAATATATTTGTAAGTATTAAGGAGGTATTTTGTTTTATGTTTATTTTTAAAAGTAATAATTTTGTTATTTGTTGAAAATTAAAAATTGTAAATTTAGTAATAATTACTTGATAGGAAAACAACAATGAACAATTTTAAAATCGAAATTATTATTTTATATTACTGTTAGTAGAAAATGACTATTTGTATGAAATATTAAAATTATGAAATAAGACATTTTCTTGTAATAGACTGGGTATAATTTAATAATTCAACTTCAACAATGCCTTTTATTTCAAATTAAGTTGTTACATAGTCAAAATATTTTAATATTATTTAATATCGTAATCATTTCATCTAAAATATAAGATCTTTGATGACTTTTTAAAAATTAATATAAGCTGCAAGATATATTAGAAGTATACAAATGTCTATCAAAATTTTGATAAAAATCTATAAAAGTTTGTCACTTATTTTATGGAGTCTTTAAAATTATATTTAATAATCTTTAAAAGTCATTAAAATCCACAAACTGTACAAAAATCTGTTACTTAAAAAACTATTTTAAAGTCATTATTGAATACATCATCCAAAATGATCCAAATATGAGCAAATTTTAAAATTCGATAAATTACTCGAACCTACTCAAATTGTAATTTTCTATTAATACTCAGATCATATGCGTTCGAAAAGTTCAAATGGCTTGGGCTCGATTCTGAATTGTGCTCGACTCGGTAGCTAAATGAGTCTCAATCAAACCTTATTTTATACTCGATAAATTTTATGAACCAAATCTGAACAACTAAATACTCGCCTCGACTCGATTCACTTACACCTTTATCTAAAACATTCATCTCAAAAATACTTCCGTTGTGTACGAGCTCTATAGATTCACATCGGGTAAAATGCAAACGTGACCACTGAACTTTAGGGGTTTTTGGGTATTGAGCCATTTTCTTTTGGTCAACGCATTTTGAGCCTTTTTCTATTAAAAAATTTGGACTTCGAGCCCCTGTTGCCAGATATGCGTTGACTTGCTCACATGGCGCCTACGTGGCACACGTGAATATCTGAAGTGGATTTTTTATTTATTTTATATGTGGCATATATGACGTGGCGAATATTGGACTTGAACCAAAAAATTTGTTGCTGCTCAGATTCGATCTCCAGACCTCCAACTTGAAACTTCAACTCAATGACCACCTGAGCACCACGGGTTAGCTGATTTTTATTTGCAAGGATTATAATTTATAACATCCAGTCCAATTTCCCCAAAATTAAAACAAAACCCATTTAACAGAGATCTGATAAGTCTCAGTCTCTATCTCTTTTCTTTTGATCTTCATCTGTCGCTTTCTCTGAACCTCTCACATGCACAAAGGAAAACCTAGGGTTTCTTACTTTCGTCAAATTGGAGACTGATTCGGTCGTTCTTTAGCTAATAAAGGGTCTGAAAGTACTCTGTAGTGGGAAAATGGTGTAAGTGTCTCAAAATCTGACTTTATTCCCCTTTTATCTGTCGCCTCTTTATGCCCCTTTATCTGTCTATTGTGCACCCTTTATTTACCTTCACATGTCTATTGTCGTTGATTTCTGTTGTCATTATAAATATAAATATCAACTTGTCTGTTGTCTATTATTGTTTGTTATTTTGTTATTAACTTCTTGTGGTCCTTATGTTGTATGTGGATTGTCTTTTTGTTCCCTAGTCAAACATTTTATTTTATTGTAGATTATTGGTAGTGGAAGTCCACCCAAGTATGACTTTTCCCTCTATTTTTATTGAGCTACTCTATTGAGGAATATAATCTGTGACATGTTGAGCATTGATTTCCCGAGGTTTCTATAAATTATATACAAATGCATATTTTTCTTCAAAGAAAATTGATATAAAATTGTTTATAGGCCATAGCAGGCAGTACAATTATTGTATGTCCGGTTATAATTTTTTAATTCATGTTTATGGTTTTTTTATTGTAGAAACTTGGAAGTGGAACTCCACCATGGTGGTTTATTTGGGTTACATCATGTTTTCCATTATAATTATGGGAGAATTGATATCTTTCAAATCCTTTATTTTGAATTGAATTTTGAGAAACTGAAGACAATGTGTGAGGGTTTTGGGTACAATGATGTAATTGGTTTATATTACAGAATACTTGGAACTTTCAAATGTGGGCAATTTAAAAATCTTGCAAATGATGATGACCTAAATATGATGTTAGATGAAGTTGTAGATTATAAACATGTTGGGATTTATCTTAAGCATGATTGTGAAGGGGGTAAACAGGGTAAACAGACTAAACAGGCTACACATGCTAAACATGCTACTAATGCTAGGAATAGGGATAAACAGGCTAAATAGGTGGGTTTGTTAACTGATATTAGTCATGATAGTGATGTGGTGATGGAAGAAAATAACTATGAGGACTTAAGTTCTTCTAGTGATAGTGATATGCTTGATGAGGAGGAAGAAGAAATGTTTCTAACTGATGATGAAGAAATAATTGAGACAAGAAAAAAAACTAGAGAATATAAAGAAAAGAAAAAGAAAGTAAAACAACCAACTGTTGAGGGTGGCAATACTGTTGAGGGTGAGAATACTGTTGAGTGTGAAAATTCTGTAGAAGACCAAAGAAGTGAGAGTGATGATGACTATTCGAATGAAAGTGAAATAGATAGTGGGGATACTGAAGATTATGACTCTGATCAAGTAGAAAATGACAGCCCTGAGGAAGTTAACTCTGAGGATAATACACTTGTGTGGAGGCAAAACCATTTCCCAGTGTATAACCCCAACACCAAAATCATGGGGACAAACTTAGAGTTGGGTATGTTATTTGCAAACAAGAAAGAATTCAAGAGTACAGTTGTTAATTGGTCATTAACAAAAGGTTTTGATTTAAAATTTGTGAAAAGTGAAAAACATAGGGTTAGAGGGAGGTGTATGAATAACAAAAATTATCCTGTGAAAGTATGGGGAGGTAAAGTTCAGTTTCAACCAACTTTTCAACTTAGATCAATGAGGAAAAGACACAAATGTTCAAAAACTTTAGTGAATAGGCAGGTTAATGCTAAGTGGCTTGCAAAGAATTTGAATACAAAACTTATAGAATTCAGGAATTGGAGGCTGATTGATATCCAGTCTTGTGTGAAAAAGACCTTTCTATTTTCTGTGTCAATAGACAAATGTTATAGGGCTAGACAATTTACTTTGCAAGAGTTGATGGTGAACATGAAAGAACATTACGCCAAGTTGCATGGATATATCGAGGAGTTAAGAAGATCAAATCCTGGGATTATAACTGACTTGTACCAAGTATTTCATTCTGGTGCACCTGAATTTAGAAGACTTTATATTGGATTTAAGGCTTTTAGAGTGGGCATGCTAGCTGGTTATAGGAAAGTAATTGGACTGGATGGTTGCTTTCTAAAAGGCTGTTGCGACGGGTAGCTCTTAAGTGCAGTAGCTAGAGATGGAAATAACCAAATGTTTCCAATCTCTTGGGCAGTTGTAGAGGGAGAAAATAAAGACTCATGAGACATCAACTTTCAACAGTCTATGTAATAAATATTATGTCATCATCAAAGCCTCTGTTTCATCATGATTTTTCAAATTTTGCAAGAATAATTTGCACAAAATAAGGGAGAAATTGGGAAGAAGAGAAAACAGACTACCAATAAGGAACAAGACAAGGTTATAGCTGCACCTTTATGCTATTTTGATGTGTAAATTTATTTCTTTGTAATAGATTTATAGTTGTGCCTTGTGTTATGCAGTTAGGAACAAACATAGTTATTATTGTTATAATTGCTATAAGTGTTATTACTAGTGGTGCTTTATTGTTTGGTTTTATAGTTAAATGTGGCAGACAAAAATATCAGTGGTGCAGTTGTTAAAGAAAAACTACCAATTAGGAGAAATCCTGCACGAAGAGAATGGGTACCTCCTGGTTTTGGCTGTTTTATTTCCCCAAACATTGGCAACACTTACATTTCAGTAAGTTGTGTAAAATAATTGTAGTATTGATTTAGTAAGTAGTATTGATTTCAATTAGTAGTCATGATTTATGTGAGTGTTTTAGCTGTGTAAAATAACTATGTTGTTTTATATAGAGCACACCTGGGAAATGTTACAAAGCTGGAGCTGACCCAAATATTGTACCAGTGCCACCTAGTAGAAGTGAGAAAGAAAAAGAAAGGGAAAAGACAACTACACATAATCCACCAAGGGGAAAGGCAAGTATTGCACATAAGGTGACAAAATTGATGTCTGGAGCTATGAGGGTGGCAGCTGCACTTGATGGAGAAACTAAAACAGAGGATCGCTTGAAGGCTCAAGCTTTGTATAACAACTTCAAGGAGACTAGAGGGGTAGGAAGACAAGAGGGCGAGGGCTAGTCAAGTGGAGTGACAAATAAGTTGAACAAGACTGGTGGAACCCAAGAAAGAGTGAACAAGGATTAGAAAATGAAGATCTAGTAATTTATATCATCCTTTTGTATTTGACTTTTTATGGTATTTTGGTGTTTGTATTATCGCAAACACAAAACTGCTAAGTGGCGATATTTTGGGTGTTTGTAAACCTGACTAAGAAGGGTTTTTTGGAGTTTGGTATCCTAGGTGTAGTCAAGCAATCTATTTCATCATATCAAACAATCTATTTCTATTTTGGTGTTTGGTATCCTAGGTTTAATTGATTTTGTGTGTTGTATAGCCCTGGAACAAAAATGTGAAGTTGGAAGGGAATATAATCATAAATATGATTTTGTGTAATCTGATTTTGTGTGTTGTATCCTAGGTTTTTGCCTGCTATTTTACACATGTTTGCAAGTATTTGATTGGTCATTATTGATAGCAGTGTGTGGTGGCAAACAATTTTCACCCTTTTTAACTTGTCTGAGAATAGTGGGAGGAAATGAATGGCAACTGTGATATTAGAAGCTGCAAATTTCTATTCATAACAAATACCACAATTAAAAGTTGTTAATTGGATTGTTTCTTTCAAGCTTTGTATCATAATAATACTAATTTTTTGTTGAATGAATTATTATGTTTTCCCTGCTTTCCATTTACTTAACTTCACTTTGATACATGAATTTACCACACTTCAATTCACCACAATGCTCGGACAGAACATACAATAAACAAAACAAAACAGAGTAAACAAGTTGAACAGAGATTCTAACTCTAATACAGCAAACAAAACAAAACATAACTTTCTCCAAACATCATTAGTGTATATTACACAAACAGAGCTTTCTCCATACATCATTAGTCTATATATATCAATTTTTCCAAACATCATAACAAGTTGAACAGAGATTCCTCCAATTACACAAATTACTAAAACATAGTTTTAACATGCTCAAACACAAAACAAAAAGCACCTCGATTACAAGTATCAACTACTTCTCCCTAGTTTGTAAATTTATTATTTCTTCTTTTGAACACTTCAAATCATTCTTCAATTTGACTTTCTTTTTTCCCATTTTCGATACTTTCACTTCCAAGTCAAGAGCTTTCTCCTTCATCATATATAGGTCAATTTCAACGCTCCTCAAATTTAATAGACCCGAAGAATTCTCAACATCTTCTAACATGTGGATGGAGTCAATCCATTGAAAAAATCCACAAAATGTTTGCATTTGTAGAAAATTAAATTAAAAAAAGACAAGGATTGTATGTAGAAATTCTTCAATTTTATATCAGAGTAAATACAAGTACTTACACCATAATTTGAACAACCATAAAACGTCCTCCCTACATTGTTGCCCTTTGACGATGTATAAATACTAGCTCATATCCCACAGCCACAATACATTGGTGATGAAATCCCACTGACTTCAGTAGATATTGAACTGTTCCCAAATTGTTGGTAGCTATTTTCTTTAAGTTGCTTTCCCCTTTTCATTACTCAAAAATTTCTGAGATGAAAGGCTGCGAAATACGAGAGCGAGTGAGCGAGATAGAGAGAGACAAGGTAATGAAGATCGAAAGAACGAAATGAGAGACTGAGAATTAGCAGATCTGAGCTAAATGGGTTTTGTTTTAATTTGGGGGAAATTGGACTGGATGTTATAAATAATAATCCTTGCGAATAAAAATTAGCTAACCCGTGGTGCTCGGGTGGTAATTGGTTTGAAGTTTCGAGGTGGAGGTCTAGAGATCGAATCTGAGCATCAAAATTTTTTTTGGTTCAAGTCCAATATTCGCCACGTCATATGCCATATGTAAAATAAAAATAAAAAATCCACGTCAGATATGCCACGTGTGCCACGTAGGCGTCACGTGAGCAAGTCAACGCATATCAGGCAACAAGGGCTCGAAGTCCAAATTTTTTAATAGAAAAGGGCTCAAAATGCGTTGACCAAAATAAAAGGGCTCAATACCCAAAAACCCCTAAAGTTCAGTTGTCACATTTGCATTTTACCCGATTCACATCTATTGTTTGTCAAAGTTTTAGAGACGGTTCGAATGGAAAAATTATTTGGGATAATTTTTTTATACGCTAAATAAAATTTTTATGTCGCTAAATGTGTTTTGAAAGAAATTAAGTGAAAAGTGTATTGGATTGATCCTAATCCCTAACAAGAACATGGACATATCCAGTTCAGGATTAGCGTAAGCATTTATTTGCAATGTGTTTTTGAATTTTCTTGGTAAATTTTTTTAACGTTGGATGCAATATTTATGTCGCTAAATGTGTATGAGAAAAATTAGGTGAAAAGTTTAATGGAATAATCCTAATCCCTAACTAGAACATGAACATATCCAGTTCAAGATCAGTGTAAGCAATTATTTGCAATCTGTTTTTGATTTTTTTTTTATGTAGGGGTAGTTTTGAAATATGCACAAATTGTAGGGACTTAGTATGAAATTTTTTCTAGATAATTTTATAAAAAGAAAAAGATTTTCAATGGCAAAATACAATTTATTCAAGACTTCTATACACTTAAATGAAAAAGAAATTCGATTTTCAAAGCTTAAAGACCTAAATTCCTTTATCCCTTATCAGAAGTGATATTTGATCCTTTTTATCTCCTCATTCCTAGGACAAAGATGATAAAAGGTAATGAAATACTGATTTGAAAGTAAAGATAATATCTTTTGGGAATTATATTTCACAAACAAAAATTAATATTTCTTTCACATGAATGTGAGTTTAATACTATTAATGTGAGAAGTCTTGCAAAAATTATTTTCTTTTTAATAAAATATCAATTCTCGATCTTTTAAAATTTGATCTTCAATCTATTAAATCGGTGACAACCTATTATTTTATTTTGAATTAACGGTCTAGACATGCACAAAGATTTATCCAAGACAATCTTCAGACTGATCCTGGACAAGTCGGTCTCTGTATTGAAAAAAAGGGACCAAGTAGTGCCTACAGGCTTCAAGTCGGGTTTCAGGCTTTTTTTAGGTCTTCGTTTCTTCTGTTTTTTTACTTTTTGATGCTTTTATTAAATATATACTTGATCCTATTTTGATTCATAAAAATATAAAATAGAAGAAATTAAAGTATAGATAAGTTAACTCTTACTCATTCAGAATTTTAAAACATATATTAAATAAATTAATATAATTAAAAATCATTGTGTAATACTTAAATGTGTAATACAAAAAAATACAAATGAATATAGTTTTTAAAATTTGGTGAACCAAAATAGCATCAAACTAAGTCTTTATATTGTTAAATGAAAAAACCTGATTTTTCAAGCTTTTCGAGGCTGGGCTTCAGGTTTAGCCTGTTCAGTCCCGAGGGGCTAGGCAAGGCTTCAGTCCAGGTTTATTTTTTGGCTCCTTAACACTAATATACAACAATTAGAAAGTAATTAAAAAATAAAACATTTACAAAATAATTATAAAAATAACGCAAGACAATATTATATTGCTAAAATCACTCATCATTAACTCCCTACACGTCAGTTACCAACTTTCATATTTGTAATTAACCGCACCTAAATTCAAGCAACTAAAAAAACATGCAACTTTGATATCGGAAAACCAGATCAACGACATATCTATCAGAGAAGACGAAATCTGAGATCGCGACGTAACTCTGAGATCAACATCAACTTTAAGATCAGTAAAAGATCAACAGCAACTTCAATATCATTAGCCAGAAATTATAAACTGCACTAATTGTTGATCGTTCATTGATTTGATACAAATTTGAACACTGAGATATTTGAGTTTAAAATTTATATACATATAGTTACCAGTGGTTACTATGTATTCATATATTGGTTACATTTCTTAAGTTTTTCGCACTTAAGATGGTCACAAAGTCTGAATACTGAATGTTTTGATTGCAAAATGGATTTGAAAATATGTTTTATATTATGTTTACTAAATAGATATAAATTGGTTACTGTTTATTATTGATTTCGTTGTTGTATAATGTTTATTTGCTTGCTTTATACTTTTAAAATATATTCTACAGATGTTTTTTATATTAATGGTTACTTAATATATACATTGGTTACCTTCCTGCAAATGTTGTTTACTGACAAATTCTAACTTGGTTACTGTGCAAAATTATAATGGTTACTGCATAATATTACTGACTAATGCTGACTTGGTTACTGACTAATGCTGACTTGGTTACTGTGTAAAATTATAATGGTTACTGACTATTGCTGACTTGGTTTATTGTGTAAAATTATATTTTACTGATATTTTTTATATTAATATTTACTTATTAGATACATTGGTTACCTTCCTGCAACTGTTGTTTACTGACTAATTATAACTTGGATACTGTGTAAAATTATAATGGTTACTACATAATATTACTGACTAATGCTAACTTGGTTGCTGACTAATGCTGACTTGGTTACTGTGTAAAATTATAATGGTTACTAACTATTGCTGACTTGGTTACTGTGTAAAATTATATTCTACTGATGTTTTTTATATTAATGCTTACTTATTAAATACATTGGTTACCTTCCTACAACTGTTGCTTACTGACTAATGCTAACTTGGTTACTATGTAAAATTTTAATGGTTACTGCATAATATTACTAACTAATGTTGGCTTGGTTACTGACTAATGATGACTCGGTTACTGTGTAAAATTATAATGGTTAATCATTAGTTCTGACCTGGTTACTGTGTAAGATTATAATGTTATATTTTTTATAATTGTTTCTTCTACATCGGTTACCTTCATGCAACTATTAATCTACTTATACTTATATATATTGGTTGTTGTATACTGATTAATTGGTTACTGTATATTTGGTTGCTGAAGCATATTAATGTACACTTGTATTTATGTTTTTTATATTAATGGTTACTTGTTAGCTACATTTGTTACATTCTTACAACAGTTAGCCTTTAGTTGGTAACAAACAAATTATACTGGTTGTTTTTTACTATAAAATGCAATAAAGAATGTGTTTATCTTGTGGTTACTAAATAAATATTTGTTGGTTACTGTCTAAATTGGATTTGGTTACTGTATAATGTTGTTATGATTACTGTATAATATTACGGTGTTTTATATTGGTTTGTTTTATTATGATGGTTACTTATTGGCTACATTGGTTACCGTCATACAACTGTTATAATTTAATTGGTAACAAATATCAATATACTGATTATTTTCATTATAAGATGAATGTACAAATGTGTTTTATGTTCTGTTTACTAACATTATGTAGTTTGGTTATTGGCTAACATTTATTTGGTTACTTTACAATACTTATTATGTTATCAGACAATGGAGATGATTCCAGTTGTACTTTATTTCAACGGTACATGGACTGATAGTAACCAATAAACCAAATTTGAAGTTACCGGCATACTAGTTCCATCAACTTGTTCGTTTAGAGAAATGAAAAACATGATATGCAGTGCATTACGGCTAGACACAAACGCAACAACATTGTCAATCAAATTTCAGATTAGAAGCGACATTCCACCGATCAGTATATCAGATGAAGCAACCTTAAGATTCTTTATTGAAGTCAGTAGAAAATCTGATGAATAAGGCAAATTCCCACTGATTATAGATATTGAACACAGAAGGGGACGCACAACAATCTTGCATAACTTAACAAATGTAGAAGAGACTATAATTCATGATGTAACGCCAATCAGATCAACATAAGGGAATTCAGTACTAGTTCCACTAGCAACACAAGATTACCAAATTAGAACGCAATATGCTGATCAGCTTGCAATGGAAGTTATTGAACAACAACGAGACAGACAATATGACAAATCATACACAGAAGAACGATATGATGATGTAATAACATATCCGAATAAACGTGAAGTAAAATTACATCAAACCTACAAAGTCAAAAAAAATCCTATCACAAGTTATAAGGCTGCATTCAATCAGGAAAAACAGACAACACAAAGTTCAACGAACGGGTCAAAGAGACTTTGTGCTAGTGAGCGTAGATGATGAAAATTGCAGATGGAAGATGAGAGCATCAAGTTTTTGAAAAACCAGTATGTTCAAGGTGAGAGAATTCAATGATATCCACACGTGTTCAATCAACGTATTGTTGGAAGACCACAAACAAGCAAATTGTGAGTTGGTTAGTGAATGCATAATGCACAAATTAATAAATTTGAAGAAAATATACACACCAACCGATATTATGGAGGACATGATGACAGAATATAATGTATCTATCTCTTACCAAAAAGCATGGAGATCGAAGGAGAAAGCGTTGGAAAAGGTGAGAGGAAATCCACACGACTACTCACTGATCCCATCATGGTTACACATGCTAAAGAAAACAAATCCATGTAACACTTTAAAACATTTTATTGGTTTTTCATAATTAGTTGGTTACCCAAGATAACTGATTTGGTTACCTTAATATGCAGGTTTAGTTACTAACTGTATTGTATATGTAATGCTTGAGAATTTCCACGTGTTATAAAATGAATATATTAATGGAAATGAACAATTTCGTGTTATGAAATGAGATAACTCAATTATATTAAATAATTGAGTAATTGAGGATATGTGGAGTTTGTGGTAAACTCGTTGAAAGCCTTGTGTGGCATGGTGAGGGGAAATACTAATAGTAATGTTAATCGACGAAGAAATTTTAAGATGAGCAATTAAGTAATATTAATTATTAATTGTTGTTGTAGTATACTATTAGTTATTAATTGATGATGGTTATGGTAGAATATTGATTTTTAGTAATTAACTAATAATGTGTGATTACTATTATTTGCAATATAGTATAAAGATAATTAATGATTATGGAAATCTATAACTACATTAATCAATGGTTGGATTAATTAATATTAGTATTAATTAATTAAAGAAATGCATGATTAATTTATTTAACATAAGTGAGTAAGTTAGTAATATAATAATATTATATTGACAGTTATGTGCATATGTGTAATAATACAACTATATCATATAGTGTAGTGTGACACTGTGTGACTATATATTAAGTCTTATAAAACTATATTGCTTGGACATTGTAATTAAACATATTGAAACTATGTGTTATAAATATATTATCTATGTGATAATATGTATATGGGCATGTATGGAAATTATATACCATGAACTATTAAAGTATACCAGTGTGATAAAATGTACATGGATTATATGTATATTATATTTCCATATTCTATCTACTACATTGAAACCTTAATTATTAAGTATGATATTTAATTATAACATATGGTTGAGATGTGTATTAAAAATATAACATAAGAGTGTGGATGTGTAGGAGTATACAAGAATGCTAGTTAATTTGTTTGTCCCAAATTGATAGTCCCAGTTTACTCTCATTTCCCATTCACGTGCATTTCATAAAGGCTAAGGCCTATGTTTTTCATATTTTCTTCCAAGCTTGCTAGGCATGATTATGGGGAGAGTAGTACTCATGATGAAATCCAACAACTAATTACCAACTCCTTCTTATACATCATGCAATCCCTCAACCCATGAGTTTGATTTCTTGGACAATGGCTTGTCATGGTCAAAGAATTCTCTATAAATTGGACACTTCTCTTCATTATCTATGTTGCTTGAATTGTCTGATAATTTGTTAAATGAGAGATTGGGAGCATACAAGTGTTCTAGAGCTTAGAAGTTCATTTGGAGAAAGTCTTCATCACATTGCAGAGGTATAAACTCTTTTCCTTGTTACCATTTTCATTCTCTGTAAAAATGGAGTTTTGGTCTTGAAATTTAAATTCTTGAATTCATGGAATTGTATGTTAATGAGGTTGGGTAATGTCCATATAGATGTTATATGGTCATATAAGCTTGTTGCAATTGGTTTATAAGTGTTTAAAACCCATTTGGTGAATAAATTTTGGGATTTGGCTAGTCAGTTACTGAAGCAGACTGTTCTGCGCCTGAACCAGGAACGGCGCAGCTGCGCCACATTTGTAATGAGGCACAGCGCAGCTGTGCTGGTTGCTGAGTTCAGTTTTTAGCTTCTGTTTTATGGGTGTACATGTATATTTTGCTAAGTGGAGCATGTTTTAATAGATTTGCATGATTAGCGATAATATATAGTTTACATGGAGATTTGAACCATATTTTTTGAAAACAAACTATGTTAAAGATCATGTTCTACAAATTATGAACCAAGTAAGCTATACATGATTGATTTTGCATGTTGCAGTGTATATGGTCCTTTAAGCATGATCAAACTTATTAAGCCTTGTGTTAGAAATATTTTCAAGAAAAGACTTAGCCTAGTATGCTAACTTCCATGATTTCTACATGTTGTATATTCTGATTTTGAAAGAATTTGAGTATGACTTGGAAATGCATGAATAACTTGTGTTTATGTGTTTAGCAAAGAAACATGATCATGTTGAACCTATTAGCAAACTTTGAATGTGAATATTGTCAAGATACCATGAGCACTAAAATCTGACATTTGTGATCATGTTTGATAACACTCTTAGACTTTCTCATGTAGTATAAACATATATATACCATACTTGTGTGTCATATTTCAAATAAAGCATGAACAAAGCATATTTTCAACCAAAGCGGTGTTAGTTTCACGTATGTGTTATGAATACACACAAGCATGTATAATATGAGTGTTGTAACTAACTTGTATGATTTAGAAAGCAAGCATGCTAGACTTTGTGGTTTTATGACCTTAATTTGTTGAAATGATCGAACTTAGAACCATGATATGCAAGAAAGGGCCTAGATTGATCTGAGAAGCATGTGAAAACCTTTAACATGTCAAAATACATTAAGTATGAGCGTGTGTTCGAGACCGGACAAAACTCACAAGGCAGCAGCTGAGTCTTGGCAGGGTCAGGGGATGGCATAGCTACACCGGTCCTAGGCCTAGCCATGGCACAGCTGCGCCAGTCCGGAATCCCAGAAAACGAATTCTGATCTTTTGGACAGTAACTTACATGATACTTATGATGCTAAATGTTATCTAAAACCTACTGATGTACATATATATATGTGATGCTTAGTTGATAAGTCGGTGTTGCATTAAAATGAAAAATCCATGAGTAGGAGGTCTTTACCTTGAGCATTCTTGATTTGCTTATGAAGTAACTAAGTAGTTGATTCATGATGACTTATAAACTGATTTTGTACCCTATGTGCATACTTATATCGTGTCAAGCTTGATTAAAAAATGTGTTAGCTAACGAATATCTTGATCATATAATACGCTATAAATATGATTCAAAAGTGTTGATTTATTAACGTGGATAAACTACGCTTAAGGCAAGTTCCCTAAACTTTCTCTAATTATTATTGAGCAAGTTTCCTTGAACCTTACTTTTATTGAGAAAGTATCCAAACCCTATTATTATTGTGGTGCAATATCATTGCATTATTTATTCGACCAATACCGTAAGCTTATCCTTTTGAATACAAGTTAGATTACTTTGTTAATCCCTTATGAAAACTATTATTCATGTTAAAATTGGTATTGCCCTTGAATATTGTGAAAGAGTCGATGTCATTTGATTCGGCTAGACTATATGCATGTTTATAAAAACTATCCAAACCAATTGATTGGTGCGGTAATCTTGAAAACTGAGTTGGACAACCCTTTTGGTAAGGGGAGTGTATGTTGTTGGAAACCCCAACACATGAATAAATATTATTGTGGGGTTATGCATAACATAAAGTATTGTAGACTGATCATCTATAGTACTTGATATTTTATGGTTATCAGTTTAATATTTGTAACTCTAGTGGAAGTTCCATAGTTCTTAGTGACTGCTCTTTATAAATTGCTTATCTAATTGGATACATTGTTAGCTGTTGAATTCATATATCTGTTGATTTATATTGAATTGTTATATCCCTTATTCATGATATTATTTTGACACTTTGAATTATCTTAGAAATAACCCTTCGATATTTTAAACCTTATGATATTATATCCTATACCTTTGTTGTACATTATTTGCTGGGCAATTTGTGCTCATCCTTGCTTATTTAAAACCTTTCAGTTAAGGAAGAACAGGGAGGTGTCTCTGGAACAGACAATGGCAAGGGCAAGGCTACAGACTAGCTTGTCCTTTTTATGTTTAAAGTCTATTATGATGTATTATGACTATTTCAGACTATGTTTAATCTTAAGTGGAATTTATGTAATAAATCTTTATTAGATATTATTATGTAATCTATTAAGCACTGTAGGTTGTGAGACTTGGGAGAATAATTATAATAAATCATTGTATATTATTCTAAAGTAGATTTCCGTTGTGTATACGTTATTTTAGTTATTATGGTGTTACCATGAGAACGTGATGAACCGAATTTGAGTGACCAAGTGGAGGTCTGAATTTGGGGGCGTCACAGTATAATCAACTTATGTTGAATTAATATTTTGTGTATCATAAATATCTACACAAAAGATTACACATTAATTATATTATGTACACCAAATGGACCGTATTGGAAACATTAATATGGTAATTAGTTGGATACCATTAACCACATAAATGGTTACCAATTACTAGTGATTTGGATACTGTATACTACTTGTAATTGTAATGATATTGACGATGTTTCATATCAGGTTCCGTCACAGCCCTTGAGTTGGAAACAAATAGTCGTTTCAAGTATTTATTATTTGCCATTGGAGCATCCATTCAAGTATGGCACCATTGCTTTCCAATCATTGTAATCGATGGCATGTTCATACAATCAACTTATGGGGGGACACTACTGATAGCAAGCACACAATATGCAAACTGAAACATTGTTCCAATTGCTTTTGCAGTGGTTGACAGCGAAAATAAATTATCTTGGATATGGTTTTTCGTAAATTTGAGAATTACTTGTGGAGTTAGGGAAGGCCAATGCATTATTTAAGATAAACATGAAGTCAATATACAAGAATTGAATTTTGTGTTTTCGGATGTCATGCATGGTTCATGTACATACCATGTACTGAAAAATTTTAAAAATAGATTCAGAAAGAGAGGAGAAGAACTTAAACAGGCTTACAACGGGGCTTGTAGAGCTTACACTATTGAAAAATTCAACAAACACATGGCTAAACCTGATGCCATTGATCCTCGAATAAGGACATATTTGGAGGAAGAGTTCAAGTTGGAGAAGTGCATCAAGCTCCATGGGACTGTAAGCAGATACTCAACAATGACTTCAAACACTGCCGAATCTATTAACAATGTAATCAAGTTGATCAGGGATCTTTGAGTTGCGTCAATGATTAAATGCCTATGTTTTCTGGTTCAAAGATGGTATTTCACAAACAAACAAGCAGTCATATCAACATTCACAACACTTTCCACAACAACTGAGGGGAGGTTACAATCTAATATCATTAAATCAAAGAAACTTAAGGTAATTAATACAAATTTAAAATTATTACATCCCAAGTTGCATTTGCATTTTATAGAAACCTATTTGTTCACTATTGGTTACTTGTATATGCTGATAATTTTAACAACATTAAAAATAAATGCAATTATTTCGATGAAAAAAACTAAATATTTATGCATACTAACGGCACACTTAGTTTGTGTTGTAGGTTGAGACATCAAATGTGACACCCCCAAATCTGGGTATCTTCCAACCCGACAGATGGTGCTACACGGTACTAACATTCACACATATATTCAATTGAAAAGCCTCAAAGGAACGAATATGTCTTCTATATATTCAAAATAATATTAACATTCCCCCAGGTTCTTTATAACCATTACATTGTTCTTATCATAATATCAAATATATTAAAATCATTCATCCTATACTATTACATAAGTATTCTACGGGTTCGTCTTCGCCTTGCCTTTATCCTTGCCGGAGCCTTCGGTCCGTTCGATCTTAGCTTTGTTCATATGGTTCAAGCAAGAGTGAGCATGACTAGCTCAGCAAGCACAACAATTCTAATAAACAACATGCTTGAAACATAGAAATCATATATCTCCAATAACTAAACAATAGTTACGAAGTACTATCGATAATTTAAAATATCACTTCTTTTCCTTCAAAACGGTTTACAATAACAATATTCAGTAAAACATCAATTCCGGTCCAAGACCTTGAGCATTTCATAAGTTCTTTTGAAAAGGACATCCCGACACTAAGTCCGTAAGTCTGATATTTCTTACGTGCACGTCTAGGTGATCAGCTTATAGTACTCTATGTTGATCAACATTACATTCATTAAACGTATGTACGCTTAAGTTGTGGCAACCTCACGTGCCTGTCGTTTGTCGACAAAACTTTTTTAGCATACTCAGTCTTAGTTTGAAAACCACACCAATATAACTTGGTAAACATTGACCATGCTTGATAGAAACATAATATAAGTCTAGCTGAAAGAGTTGGCTTTAACTTCATCATGCAAGACTTCATGCGTAAGGATACATGAATTACAAAGCTTGCCCAGATTGAACTGGAACAAGGGTTAGAATACTTGCCTTTAGCATCTGCTACAGTTAATAACACGTTCTCGTTTAAGTCTTCAAGTCTCTACAGTAAATGATAACATCACATAACACATTAGGTCATGAATGAACATACATGGTTCCTAATGAATCTTACCCTTCTTCTCAATCTAATTATGACTTAGATTTGTTATTATTGGTTCCGGCTATTCTGATATAGTTCACATTGTTCTTACGTTCATGTTCAATTCATTATCATTAACATTTAGTCATCATACCCTAAGGTTTAACAATACCTTATAATGTTACAATTAATCTTTACTTCTTTGATAAATTGTTACCATTCTTTCTCTACTTGTAAACCTTCTTCTCAGTCGAAACCCTAGGGTTGGCGCTGCAGTGCCACCCTTCCTTCTCTATCCCGCACTGCGGCGCCACTCTGTAGTGGCTAAGGACCGAACTCAGCGCTGCAGCGCGAGTCTATGTGCTACATGTCACGCTGTGACATGAAACTTTAGTAGGTTATGACACTGTGCCTGGTGCTGCAGCGCCATCATTTGGCCTTGGGTTGGCACCGCGGCGCCAACTTTGTGCCTCAGATAGCTTTGACAGATTTTTTAACTTTACAAAATTCTCGGACGCATAACTTCTTCGTTATAAGTCCGAATTAGCTCGTTCAAGAGCCTACGGTTCACAAATTACATACTCTATACGATCATTCAAGAATTTTATCTATTTAACTTACTTTGCTAAAAATTCACCTATTAGTTTATTTTTAACGAAAATGGTAAACATTCGTGAACTTTCAACGCTCGTTTCTTCGTTCTAAGTTGGAATCTGGTCATTTTTGAGTCCACAACTCTATAATGCCAAATATGACTTGTCTCCATCGAAAACCAACGTTTTCGAGTTTAAACACAAAATTTGACTTCTATTCTGAGAATTTCATAAACTCGACGATTATCGTCTTATCGTGTGAATTCTGGCGAAACTTCATTACTAATGAAATGATCATTGTTCTAAATAGATTCTAACCATCATATGAACATTTCAAACTACAAGTTACATCAACTTATTTAGGTTCAAGTTACTTATTCATGACTTATTCAGCTTAATTCCATTGTTTATTCAATTCTTACATGTTCTTAGCATACATGCTTATTAGACTACACTTCTCTTATCACCCTATAATGATAGAGATGGAAAATTATTAGACAAGAGTCTTACCCTTGAAGAACTAGTACTTCTCTTCTTCTTGAAAATCTAGCAAATGATGTTGTGACTTAAAAGTGTTTATTCTCTCTAACCAATAAGTTGTTTAATGTTGGATGAAAATTAACAACCAATAAATGAATTATGAGCTTGCTATTTATTGAAGTCTCTAAGGTTAGGGCATTATGGTCATTAGAACATCCCACCCCCTTTAATCACCTCATTACTATTCATTACTTGCTAAGCACAACACTTATCCTTTACTTGGTCATTACTTAAATTACTTGGTCATTACATAAAGTTCTTGTCCACCAATTCACCCATGGGTTGCTCCATGGATCCTAATTATCCAATGGATCATGATTTGGGACCTAGTCCACTTAGATTGACTCCATCCTTTGGGCTTGCATTACTTTTAGTTTGGACTTTTGATTAACAAATACTTAGGTTTGTACATCCAATTCCTATTGGACTCTACCAATTTGTTAACAATCCTACAAGTCTCATTTAATTGGCTAAAAGCCTTATTACATATATTATACGTATAATCCTTGTATTCTAGCTCGTATATTAATTCGTAATATTCGTTATTCCATTCTCCATACATACTCGTATAATACTTCGTATTATACTTGTATTCAATACCTCGTACAATACTTAAGTATCATACGATCAATACACTCTCTTCTTAACGCTTAATATTCCTAACTTTCTCTAATTAAGTCCGCATATAAAATATTGTGTTTTCCATACTTAGATTATTATTACATAATCCATCTCACCTTAACATTATAACGTTACGTATTTCTCGGAAGTTCAAATATAATTCCCGAGCGGAAATCGATGAATAGTGTTTTTAAGAAAATTTCTCGGAAGACTTTTATTTTCGTCTTGAAAATTCAAACACTTTAATTCTCTTACGTAGTTAAAATACTACGACGTTCTGATGTTTCTAGGTTATAAAACGACATTCATCTTACTAACACATAATAATAATAATAATTAATATTATTTTATTCATTATTAAATTATTTTACAAAGGATCCAAATTTCTCGGTCGTTACATTCTTCCCCCCTTATAAAGATTTTGTCCCCAGAATCTCGCCTCTTATTATTCAAACAACTGAGGGTAATCCTTCTTTATCTTTTCTTCCAATTCCCACGTTGCTTCTTCCGCATCGTGTTTCTTCCATATTACCTTCACAGAAGGTATAACTTTATTCCGCAGAACTTATTCTTTTCTATCGACAATTTGAATTGGAGTCTCTTCGTACATTAAGTCCTTCTCGATATGAATAGGCTCATATTCTATCACGTGCTAATAATTTGGCTTATAAAGATGCAATACCGATACATGAAACACGTTTTGTATTCGTTCTAGGTCTGGAGGTAATGCTATCATATAAGCTACCTCACCTACCCGTTTTAATACTTCAAAAGGTCTTATAAACCTCAAACTTAAATTTCCCTTCTTTCCAAAGCATATCTTTCCTTTCCAGGGAGATACCTTTAGAAATACGTAAGAGCCTACTTCAAACTCCCTATTTTCTCAATGCAAGTTCGCATACTTCTTTTTTCTGTCTTGAGTTGCAATGGAGACGCATTCTTATCAGCTTGACAATATCCGTTGTTTGCTGCACCAATTCTGGCCCTAGCATTCGGCCTTCTCCCACTTCATCCCAAAAAAATGGTGTTCTGCACTTCCTCCCATACAAAGCTTCGTAAGGCGGCATACTTATACTTGCATGATAACTATTGTTATACGTAAATTCTACTAATGGTAGATGATCATCCCAACTACCCTTGAAATCCATGACGCAAGATCTTAATATATCTTCTAACATCTGAATTATTCTCTTGCTTTGTCCATCAGTTTGTGGATGATATGTCGTACTCAGCTTCAACTGCGTTCTCAACTGCTCTTGTAGACTCCTCCAAAAGTTTGATGTGAATCGTGGGTCATGATCTGACACAATCGATACTGGTGAGTCTAGCTATATGAGGTCCCCGAATCCGGATACTTGAAACCCGAACTCGGTACTTCACGATACCATTTTTATGAGCGGAATAATACTAATAATAACAATAATATTAAAATTAAACTTAAATTTACATTTACATCAGAGTCTATCTCCCAAGTACGCAACCTTTACTACATTCTTTACATGATATATAATACATATCATTAACTTATTACAGTTTATCTATTACAAATTATACCAATAACATATTCTGTTTGATTTCCTTTTCACTTGTTCCTGACTGCGCCTTCTAGCTGTTCACACTTAGCTGAAAACATTTAAATTAAGCAAGTATGAGCATTTGAGTGCCCAGCAAGTATTATATATATATATATATAAGCTGAAAGAATTTAAATATTTTCTCTATAATACCCTTCTACAACCGGTCGATAGTTGTGAAGTAATCTGTACCAATAATAAATACATAACAACCCTCGTTCAAATTTTTGAAACTGTGTATTGACTATACATGGGGTTTCTGTGACATATTATGAACATTGTTTTCATTTTCGAAAGGGTTTAAACAGAAATTCATCTGTAAACCGGCCATTTCTTACGGGCACGGAGGGTGATCATCCCCGTTGTACCCTGTATTGATCAATACTACATGTACAAGAACGAAGTTATCGTTCACTCTGTCCGCCTTGGGCGCATAAAAATTTTCCCATTATCGGGATGTTCATACCTCTCGGGTTTTCATAACAAAGGTCTTATCTTGTTCAACAAAAATATATAATTCAACATATATGTATATCAAAGGTGTGTCAACATGTGATTAAATATAATGATTATCTAAGTGGGGACACTTGTATAATCATTTCTAGAAATTAACGAACAGAATATATATACAAATTATCATATACTAACATGTTGATAATCAAAGGGTGTATATAATATAGGTTTAACAATTTGTACATTAATAATAATAATTCTAAACTTCTCACTTCTGTTCATTGCATAAAGAAAATGCAAAGTTAGGATACTTGCCTGATGCGCTGCTTACTATTCACAACTTAGTTTTATCTTTTATGAAATCACCTATCATTAATCAGATCATTTTACTGATTAGAATTACATCATATCACATAATACTGCTTATTGCAGTCAGCACATTCCTAATCACATTGTCACGTAACTTTAACAACTATTATATCACAAATAAACAGTTAACTAACTAAATTATCTAAGTCCAGAACAATTTCTGAACCATGTCGGTCTACCGACAACTTTATCGGGTAAATATCGAGTCTAAAACTCTATCCCAAAGTTCAACCTTCGTAAATATCAGTCATATAATTTTTAAATGACTTATAATAATTTTTAAATAATTATTATCATTTATCATAATTTTTGAAATATCAGAATCATTATTAAATGATTTAAATATCAATCAATTCTATTATCATTAACATTTAATCAATATTAAACTATTAATGAAACCATTGCCAAAATATTAAAGTTATGTATAATAACTCAAAATATTCTTAACGTATTTATATACCCTTAAATGATTTTTTTAAAACATTTAAAATCATTATTAAATAATTACCATTAATATTTATATATTAATGAACTATTATCTAAATATTAAAAGTCATTAATTATAACTTAAACTATTTTTAATTCATTTAAATCCCTTTTTAAATGATTTTTAAATTAATAAAACCATTTTTAAACTATTTACTAATATAATTATTAAATAAATTTAATATCATTAATCATTAAATAAATATCATTAATATTAATTTAATATTGAAATTATCCTTTAAATATTAAAAGTTATATTTTATAACTTAAAATATTTTTAAACACTTTATTTTTATTTAAAATGATTTTTAAAATAATAAAATCATTTTTTAAACTAAATTATTTAATATAATTATTAAATAACTTTAATATCATTAATAATAATAAATTAATGAAATTCAGTACAAAATATTAAAAGTCATAGAAAATAACTTAAAATATTTTTTTATACCATAATATAATTTTTAATGATTTTTAAAACTATTTTTAAATAATTTTTTAAATTTTGTAATTAAATAAATAAATACTATTTATATTCCAAAAATATTAAATATTTTTGAAATTTACTTAAAATAATTAAAAACTATTTTTCAGATTTTTAAATAATTTTTCATAATTTATTTAGTAATTTTAATATTAAAAATCTATTTTTTCTAATTTTTAAATCATTTTTCGAAAAATAGAAAATAATATGTCGCTAAAGGGCTATAGCGACACTTTCTGTCGCTATAGGTGTTCTTGAGGATTTCCAGAAACGCATGTCAGTGTGCTAGGGAGGTGGTTTGACCGATTGTATTTCTTATGATAATGTGTTTCTGGGCTTGCAATTGATTTCATATTGTAGTATTTATGTAATACTACAACTACATAACAATTTTCGTGGCTAAACAACAATAGATCAGAGAGATTTAAGCTCTCCAAAAACCTGACAACGTTGTTCTTCAACATTCTGGGTTTAACAGATTTTGAGGTACCTACTTTGAGTCCTTATAACTTGAAATATGTGTATTTTTTTGTGTGATCTAACAATTGAAGTGTGAAGAAAAAATGTAGGGCTACAATTACAAATCATCATAACACATTAACATCAAAACATGATCATGATATGGCCGGTCAAACTTGAACATGGACACTGTTCTTAAAAATCTGGGTTCGATAATTTGACAGATTTGGTCAACGGGTTTTGACCGGCTATAACTTCCGATCTACAATTGATCAGGACTTGATTCGTTTTGCATATTAAAGATCACATATCAGTCTACATGTTACAACCTTTAAACATCAAAAAACGTAAACACACAAGAATCTATGGGGTCTGACATTCACTGTCAAACCACCAGAAAATTTTTCCAGATTTTTGAAAAAACGTAATTTTGAGCCTTTAGATGTTATGGGTCTATGTAATACCAACCCAGATCATCACTAGAGACTAAATACAACATATTACAACAACAAAAACTAACATCTAACACCGAAAAGTAGACAGATTTTGAACTAGGGTTTTATACCTTTCTTTGATCCAATCTTTGATTTTCTGATTTTGTTGTTACTGATTTGATATGGGTAAACGTGGGGCTTGATAAAGGGACTGAAATGCCTTAGGAAATTCGTGGGTTTGAGAGAAAAGGAACTTGGTTGAGTGTTGGACAAAGGTTTAGTGAACAAAATCATTTCCTCTCTCCTTCACTCAATTTATAGACTTGCTAGATGCATGAATTGGCTGAGTTAAAGGCTTGTTGCTGTCAATTAAAGTCAAGAGAGTGGTTGGAGGTTGGTGAACAACTAAAGTTTTGACAATTTCCTCAAGTAACCCATTAAAATATCCAATAAGGGCAAACTTGTCATTTACAAACCCTTAGGGTTTAGGGTTTGTTTAGGGTTTAGGGTTTGAGCCAATTTTAGCAAAAGTCTAGGATTCCAAATTTAGAATTTAGCAACTAGGGTTTGGAAATGAAATAAAATAATTTTAGTTTCTAAAATTTTGAAAATAATAACTTTGTTAATTAAAGTAAGTTTGTAATTATCTAATACATGGACATTAGGGTTTATTACCCTTAATCACAATTAACTTTGCTAATAAAGCAATTAGGTTTTATAATACCAAAAATTAGGGTTTTCATAATACAATTAGGGTTTTCTAGGAATTAAATTAGGATTCTAGGTTTTAGGGTTTTAATTTACTAATTAGATTTACCTAATTAGTAATTAAAGTCTATCATACTTGATATTAATCATAGTAACACTATTCTTGACAGATCAAACCTCCGGTTTAGGTTTCCGGATTAAGGTTTCTAGTTATTGGAAATTAGGGTTTTCCACAAAAAACTAGGGTTTACCCTATTAGCATTAGGGTTTAAAAATTAAACACCATAATTGACCAATCATCTACAGTACGTACATACAGTACATATTTATAGCACTGAAAAATCAAAATATAATTAATATTATATTATTTTTCTCATACCTTGACAATAATCCAAAAATTAGGGTTTGGATTCCATATCTGATTTATTCTTCATATTTAACCTTATAAATTAAGTTAAAATAATTAACTTAATATCCTGAACAAAATACATATAATTAAATAATCATTATAATCATTCTAAAATCTTTTCATATATTATTTAAATAATATATATTTATACTTTCATAGAAAATAATTAATAAAAGCATTTCCAATAAGGAATTAATTATTATAAAAATTATAATTTATAATAATCAATAATTCTAAAAATAAATTTATTTGCAATACTTAATGTAATAAATAAATTTTATTTATCACACATATAATTATAATTACACATTACCTTGACACATATCATTCCTATTTATTTCAATAAATAAATAAAAAAAATTTATACGCAAAATTTATGATTTATTTATATAGACAATATCGGGTTGTCACAAGCTAACTGGCAAAAAGTGAGCCGACTTCGTCATGATCAGTTTGAGTCTAGCTAACTGATCTAAGTTATACTTGACCCTAATTGACAAAAAGTGAGCCGACTTCATCAACCGGTCCACTATTACCCAAATCGCATCATACCCTTTCGTTGTAGTCGGAAGTCCCACCACAAAGTCCATAGTGATATGCTCTCACTTTCACTCCGGAATCTCCAATGACTGTAACAAGCCACTTGGTCGTTGATGTTCGGCCTTAATTTTCTGGCAAGTCAAGCACCTACTCACATACTCTACTATCTCTCTCTTCATGTTCGGCCACCAAAAACTCTGTCGAAGGTCTTGATACATCTTAGTACTACCAGGATGAATCGAAAACCTCGAACTATGAGCCTCTTGTAACACCTGATCCTTTAATTCCGTCTCATTCGGAATCCAAATTCTTCCTTCAAATCTTAATAATCCCTCATTATCAAGACTATAATTAGTATCTTTTTCATTGGTTAGCCGCTCCTTTATTCGGTCACACTCATAAGTTTTGAGTTGCATCTCCTTAACTCTCTCTACGATGGTAGAGTGCATCTCCATCGCAAATAGTATCTGTCCTGCTTCAATTGGTAACTTCACTTCTAATTTCATCCTAGCCATCTCTATTATTAACTCAGTTTGAGCCGTTATTAAAGATAACTTTTCCCGACCCTTCCTACTTAAGCCGTCGGCAACTACATTGGCTTTTCCAATGTGATACAAGATTTCACAGTCGTAATCCTTTATTAATTCCAGCCATCTCCTCTGCCTCATATTCAACTCCTTCTGTGTGAAGATATTTTTTAGACTCTTATGGTCCCTATATATCTCATATTTTTCTCTGTAAAAGATAATGTCTCCATATCTTTAGGGCAAAAACTATTGCGGCCAGTTCCAGATCATGAGTAGGGTAAACTTTCTCATAATCCTTCAACTACATTGATGCATACGCAATGACCTTGCCATGTTGCATGAGCAAGCAAGCAAGTCCTCTATGCGAAGCATGGCTATAAACTACAAAATTTCCTATGTCATCGGGTAATGACAAACAGGCACTTCACTCAATCTCTTCTTTAGTTATTGAAAACTATCCTCGCATTTATCCGTCCACACGTATTTCACCGTCTTCCTTGTCAAGTTAGTCAACGAAGTATCTATCTTCGAAAAATCCTGGATGAATCTTCGATAGTAACCCGCTAACCCTAGGAAACTCCGCACCTCGGTCGACGTTTTCGGTTGTTCCCAATTCATCACGCCTTCCACCTTCGCTGGATCTACCAAAATCCGCTCATGGTCAATGACATGACCTAAAAATTGTACCTTTTCCAACCAAAATTCACACTTAGTGAACTTCACATACAACTTATCCTTCCTTAGTGTTTTTGTGACGCCCCCAAAATAGATATACATCACTCATCTTGAGTCGCCAAATACATGGTATAGAATACAAATGTTTTCATCAATTTTTATCGCTGAGACTCAGCTTAATAAATAAACCACATCATTGAACCATCCATGCACTACGGGCCAAGGATATTCATTAAATCATCAATGGTCATGACTATACCGAATAATCCCTGGTCATAATCATACCAAAAACTGTCCATCAATGCACTACAAGCCACTGAGGACTTTTATCACATCATTTATAACATTACAGGTCATGATTATACCGAATGATCCATGGTCATAATCATACCAATTCCATCTATGCACATAAGCCAAAGATGACTTTCATCGTAATATAAGCATGAGGATGATGACAATGACATAATAATTCAATAAAACAAGTTCAAGAATAAATTTTAAAGATTTATAAGTTAATTTATCCTGAAATCAATTACGTCCAAATTGTCAACATGATACTGCTTTGTGGAGTAAAATTCAAAAATGCTCAGAAGAATATTTCTATGAAAAGATACTGGATGAAGCGCAAATATCCAGGATATTCTACTAATTTCATGGAGTATAGAAGTCAAAACTTTAATCAACTGAGTATAATAGAATATATATGAAACTGGAAATGGATTTTTGCCCGCCATGCGATAATCCACGTAGACGGATCATTTCCATAATTTAATAAGGAATGAATATGAAGGATCATTCACCATGCATGTGGTAATTCATATAGACAGGTTATTCCAACAGAATAATAAAGAATGGAATAACAGAAGAATTCACCAGTTATGCAATAGACCGCACAGACAAGTTATTCCCAACAAAATAATAAAGAATGGAACCAGGTCATGCTTAATCCGCACAGACATGATATTCCAACAGAATAATAAAGAATGGAACCAAGTCATACGTAATCCGCACAGACAGGATGTTCCAACAGAATAATAAAGAATAGAATAACAACATAATTCACCAGGCATACAATAAATCGCACAGAAAGGTTATTCCAATAGAATAATAAAGAACGAAACCAGGTCATGCGTAATCCACACAGACAGGATGTTCCAACAGAATAATAAAGAATGGAATAACAACAGAATTCACCAGGCATGCGATAGACCGCACAGACAGGTTATTCCAACAGAATAATAAAGAATGGAATAACAGAAGAATTTCACCAGGTATGCGATACTTCGCATACACAGGTTATTCCAACATAATAATAAAGAATGGAATAACAACCCTTACAAGTATTGAAAGAAAATAACACTCTTCATGAATACGAAAGAATAATACCCCTTACCTCAAAAGAAGACTGGATACTGGAATAGTGAGGTGGCAGACTTCTCCTCTTCTTTATCTCTATAATAATAACTCTATAGCTTTAGTGAATTGGTAAGAAATGAAGGAAGAATGAGCTTCTATTTATAGGAAAATATAGTTTCGATAATTTCACATTTTGGGGCTCGAAATATTACATTACAATACCTCCAACTTTTTTTCATTTTTAATTTAGTCCTACAAGTATTATCAAACTTGCACCACCTCCCCTAATAGTAAATAATGTGAATCAATAGTTCTAGACATGTGAAAATACGAATTATAGTATAGTACCTCCATCTATACCTCTAATTTTAACTTAGTCATGCAAGTATTATCAATCTTGCACCAACTCCCCTAATAGTACAAGAATGTGAATCAATAGTACACATATGTGAACAAATAGTTATAATCATGTGAATTAATAACAATTAATTGCTCATTTATCCGATTAATTACCCGATAACTTCCAGACATCAATTATTATCGAAATAAATGTCGGTTTCCATTAACACTAATAATCCCAACACAATGGAACTATTAATTTCATCTTTAATCAATACGAACTTATTCATCATTTATAATTCACAATATTTAACAACCAGGTCATTCCTAGGAAAGATGGGGCTTTCCGATAAGGATTTCTCCTTATTGGCGCACAATTAGATGACCAAACCTCTCCTTGACAGAACTTCTAGACATTGTCAATATTGCAAATAATAATATGAATAACTTTGTTGTCTCAATTATTGATTTAATAATATACCATATTATACAGATGATACTGTGACAATAATTGAATCAATAATATGGGAGATATGATACAACAATTACTGTAGCAATAATTGAGTATAACTGAGTGACTTCTCATGTAAGCATCAATAACCAATACTGTATGCTACTATGCAACTACGCGTATTACTGTACTTTTATTACCAAGTAGTTGAACAGTTTTAACGGTAACATTTTCGCCGTTATTTTTAATAAAAGATAATTCTGTCATTTTCTTACTCTACAATACTTCCGTTGTGGGGTCCACCAATGATTGTGCCATCGTACGAATATTCCCTGTTAAAACGAATATTCCCCGACCAATTGAATATTATATAACCACTTGCTTACTTTGCAAAATTTGTAAATATTACCCATAACTATAATGATATATCAAATCCACACCATAATATTAAAAAAATATTTTGAGAAATTTAAATTTTTATTCATAAAATCTGGGGTCTCACAGTTTCCAATAATAATCTCAGGTGTTCAGCATGATCTTCTGGCGTCTTAAAATAGACTAGAATATTATCGATAAATACCACGATGAACTTGTCCAAATATTGTTTGAACACCCTATTCATCATATCCATAAATGAAGCTGGTGCATTAGTCAACCCAAATGACATCACCAGAAACTTGTAATGACCATAACGAGTCCTGAATGTTGTCTTTGGTACATCCTCTTTCCTAACCTTTAACTGATGATACCCCGTTCTTAAATCTATTTTAGCAAAATACTTAGCCCCTTTCAACTGATCAAAAAGATCATTGATCTTGGAAATGGGTATTTATTCTTTATCGTTAACTTGTTCAACTCTCGGTAGTCGATACAAAGTCTTAACGATCCGTCCTTCTTCTTGACAAATAGTATCGGCGCTCCCCACGGTGAAATACTCGGTTGAATGTACTTCATGTCCAACAGTTCTTGTAACTGCACCATCAACTCCTTCATCTCCACTGGCGCCATACAATACGGTGCCCTGGAAATTGGTGCCACTCTTGGCACAATGTCTATTACAAACTCTATCTCCCTATCTGGCGGAAGACCCATCAATTCACTAGAAAATACATCGGCGAATTCTCTAACTATAGGTATTTGTTTCATGGTTGCTACCACTCTCTAGGTATCAACAATTTCCTAGTTTGTGTCATGGTTAGACAGCACGAACATCCCAGCGATCTATTCCCGTAAAATACTACCTGTGGTTGTTTTAACGTTCTAAGGTTCACACATTTCTTCTGACAATCTATAATTGCACCATGGTTAACTAACCAATCCATTCCGAGAATTACATCGAATTCTCCTAACTTTATCGGTATCAAATCTACTGATAATTTACAACCTCGTATATCTACGCAATAACTCCTATGAACATCTTCAACACGAATTATTTCTTCGTTTGCTACCTTAGTATTTAAAGGTATAGGCAACTTTTCGGGAAGTATTCCTAATCGTCTAGCAAAATCACATGCTATAAACGAACAAGTAGCACCCGAATCAAACAGCACATAAGCATTTATGTCGTTGATAGGAATAATACATGCGACGACGTCCCCTAATACAACTGCATCTTGGACTGTCATGTTAAAGGTACGGCCCATCGGCCTACCCGGCTGCGCTGAACCACTAATAGCTAACTTACCGCCATTAGTGTCCCGGTTCTCGTCCGTCCCCTTCTTCGGGTAGTTATTTGCCATGAGGTCAGTTGACCCACACACAAAGCATTCGTGGTTCTTTTTCAGACTTGGACAATTAGGCGAAATGTGACCTTCATGTCCACAGTTATAGCATACGGCCTTCCCCATGAGACAAACTCCTAAGTGAGTCTTCCCACAGGTCTTGCAGACCTCCATCCTCCTCTTTGGGTCCCCTTGCTTCACTCCGGTATTCCCAGAGCTGAACGTTTTCCTCTTCTGTCCCTCACCACTACCGCTGGCTCCTTCGACCTTTACTCCCCCATCCATTTTCCCCTTATTCTTCTTGTCTTTGGGGTACTGGCTTAGAAGCTTCACTACCACCTTCGGTGATTATCGCTTTCTCTAAAATGGTTCCAAATGAAGTACTCTGGAACACAGATATACGGTTATAGAGCCAAGTTTTCAAGCCCTTCTTGAACAGTCGCGCCTTCCTAACCTCGGTGTCCACTTCGTGTGGAGAAAACCTTTCCAGTTCATTAAATCGCATCTCCTTATTTCAACTCAAAAAATCGCATCTCCATCCTTCTCTGCATGCCCGTGGGAAAGTAGTTCTCAAAGAATATCTCCTTGAACCTCACCCACGTCAGATTCTCTATCCCTGTCCTAGCCTGATTGGCTTCCCACCAAAAGTTGGCCTCTCCCTTCATCATATAAGTTGCAAAGGCAACCTTCTGGTGTGACGCCACCAAAATAGGTATACTTCACCCATCTTGCGTCTCCAGATACATGGTACAGAACTCAACTACAAACTTAATTATACAACTGTCGTGCAAAATACGACAAAACATAGCTGAGAGTTTAAACACGAATATTGTCTTCTAGACAATATCCACACTCAATGGAGTCCTCATTACAATTATTATCACACAATTTTATAAAAATAGTGAGGACTACTATAGACACCATCTCAGACCATCACTCCATTCCCCGACTTGTCCCAGCTATATTCTCATTTCCTGAAGAGAATAGTGAAAGAAAGGGTGAGCTCAACTAGCCCAGTAAGAAATATTATGACGAAGATAATGAATAATAAATTATCCTTAGCCTTCAACAGTATAAAAACTGATAGAATACAATAGACAATAAGTTTTAGATCAATAACTGCGGCAGAATAAGTAATCCATTAGAACAGTCAAGTAGAGCATGATATCTACTATCTTCTATGATTTAAAAGTTTATCATCAATTTTATCCCTGTAATACTCATCAATAGTTCTTTATTATACCCAAGACAAATAGAACTTTCATCACCTGTCTTCACCTGAACCACCAAAGATGTTAGTTAAATTCACAATTCATGTTTATAATGATGTGGATCAATAATTTCTCCTTGCCACAAAGGCTTAATAGAACATTTACTCAATATCCTTACCCCAAAGGCTAAAGATATTTAAATGTAATAACAATGATCATAATAATCAGTTGTCTATCTTTGTACTACTGGCCAAAGATATTCAACTATAAAACCAATGGTCATGATCATACCAATCAATTGCCTGTCAGTGCACTACGGCCGAAAACATTCAACTGTTAACTAATGGTCATGATCTTGTTAATCACATCATCGAATTATCCCTGCACTACGACCAAGGATATTCATTAGTACCACAAGTGGTCATGATCATGTCATACACCTGTCCATCTTTGCATTACGGGCCAAAGCTATTAATTAACAGTTCATCTTAGCACGTAAGCCAAAGATATACTACTGTAAAACCAATAATCAACAGTCCATCTTTGTACGTAAGCCAAAGATATACAACTATAAAACCAATAATCAACAGTCCATCTTTGCACGTAAGCTAAAGATATATAACTATAAAACCAATAATCAACAATTCGTCTTTGCACGTAAGCCAAAGATATACAACTGTAAAACCAATAATCAACAGTCCATCTATGCACGTAAGCCAAAGATGACTTTCATCACAATATAAGCATGAGGATGATGACAATGATATAAGCATTAATCAAACGAAATCAAGGATAAATATTAAAAACTTTAAATTTATCCAGAGTTTAAAAATATCCAAATTGTCAACATGATACTGCTTTGTGGAGTAAAATTGAAGAATAATATTCATATACCAAAAAATAATTTAGACAGAAAAGAAATATATTTTTTGGGTAAATAGTACTCCGTAAATAGTAACTCATGAATAGTAACTCGTAAATAGTAATTCATGAATAGTAACTTGTAAATAGTACTCCATATTCGTACATAGTACCGTATACATAAATAATATTATATACGCAAATAGTGTCATATACATGAATAGTGCCGTATACGTGAATAGTGTCGTATACGTGAATAGTAACTCTGGCACAAAAAGATAAAGTTTCACAATAAAATCCATATCAATATTTATAACACCTTAATCCAAAAGTTATAAATCACTTAATAATCTCATAATCTAATATTATTAATAATATCATAATATTTTAATCATTTTTTAAACTTATAAACAATTTATTTTAATTGTTTACACTTTACTAATTAATGCATTTAATCATCCTAAAATGTCAAAATCATAAGATTTTATCACCAATAACCAAAACTCTCATCAAAAATCTGCATATACCTTATATAGGATTCTCAAGCCATAAAATCCTATTTACCAATTTTTTAACTTCACATAACATATTTAATTCATATGTTCGTAACTAAACCATTTTCATTAAAATAACAAATCAGTCCCAAAAAGTTTTCTTTTCTAGGATTTAGCAGAATATAGTCCCATATTGAACATATATTTTTCTCGGAATTTTTAAAATTCATTTACTATTTTTCATATGGCCAAAGCTGCCGAATATTTAGACATTTATCATAAACTGTACTTTTGTCCAAAAATTCCTAAATTTACGGGGTATAGTCCTGTGATATACATGTACTTCTAATAAAAATTTCACCAATTTTGGAGTTAACCACAAGGAGTTATAAGGGTTTACTTTTAAAATAGTCTTTTCCCATAAAATTCATAACTCCTAATCTATACGTTCAAAAATCGCCATTTTTGGACATAATCTAGAAAACTCATCAAATTATCATTTCAAATTTTTCTAGAATTTTTTAGGATAGAAAAAATTACAAAACTGTCCCTGGCAAAACCCATTACTTACAACGGTTGAACGAAAATAATATTCCTTACGAATATTGAACGGAAATAATATTCCTTACGAATATTAATGAATATTGAACGATAATAATATTCATATGAATACGAAAAAGAATATCTCTTCAGAATAAAAAAATAATAATCCTTACCTCAGAAAAAGACTGGATACTGGAGTAGTGAAGTAGCAGACTACTCTTCTTCTTTCCCTCTATAGCTTCTATCTCTATAATTGCTCTTGTGAGACTTAGTGAATTAGTGAGAAATGAAGGAAGAATGAGCTTCTATTTATAGGAAAATATAGTTTTAATAATTGCACATTTTGGGGCTCGAAATATTACAGTACAATACCTTCAACTTTTCTTTTATTTTTAATTTAGTCTTGCAAGTATTATCAAACTTGCACTACCTCCCTTAATAGTAAATCATGTGAATTAATAGTTCATTAATGTGACTCAATAGTATAATCATGTGAAAAAAACTAATTACAGTATAGTACCTTTATCTATACCTCCATTTTTAACTTAGTCATGCAAGTATTATCAAACTTGCACCAATTCCCCTAATAGTAAATGAATGTGATTCAATAGTACACACATGTGAACAAATAGTTATAATCATGTGAATTAATAGCAATTAATTGCTCATTTATCCGATTAATTACCCGATTGGTGAATATAACTTCCAGACATCAATTATTATCGAAATAAATGTCGGTTTCCACTAACACTAATAATCTCAACACAATGGAACTATTAATTTCATCTTTAATCAACATGAACTTATTCATCATTACTATTATAACTCACAATATTTAACAATCAGGTCGTTCTCAGGAAAGAGGGGGTTTTCCGATAAGGATTTCTCCTTATTGGTGCGAAATTAGGTGACCAAACATCTCCTTGACAGAACTTCTAGACATTGTCAATATTGCAAATAATAATATGAATAAATTTGTCATCTCAATTATTGATGTAATAATATATCATATTATGGAGATGATACTGTGATAATAATTGAATCAATAATATAAGAGATATGATGCAGCAATTACTATAGCAATAATTGAGTATAACTGAGTGACGTCTCATGTAAGCATCAATAATCAATACCGTATTCTACTATGCAACCACGCGTATTACTGTACTTTTACAACCGAGTAGTTCAACAATTTTAACGGTAATACTTTCGCTATTATTTTTATAAAAAGATAATTCTGTCATTTTCTTACTACTATAATACTTCCGTTGTGGGGTCCACCAATGATTGTGTCGTCCTACGGATATTCCCTGACAAAAAGAATATTTCCCGACCAAACGAATATTTTATAACAACTTGCATACTTTGAAAAATTTTCACATATCACCCTTAACTTTAACCCTTTATCAATTTAACCATTTACTAAATAGAATAATTATAAGAAAATTGAATACTTTCATTTCATAAAATTCGGGGTCTCAGAATCTCCCCTCCTTGTGAAATTTCGCCTTCAAAATTTACGTACCTGGTAGTTCGAAGAGATTTGAATACCTTGCTTTCTTTTCGGATTGTACCTTCCCGGTTATATCCTCTATATCATGATTTTTCTATTTCTCATCTCCTGTATTTCAGATATCATTCTAGAATATAGTTTCAAAATAAGGGTTAATTGACATACAACATATTATCCCTATATTCTGACCGACCAATTAAATAACAAGTAACTTAGGTAGGTCATACTAGCGAAAGAATTACCCGTCTCTCCCCTCCTGGTTCTAGTCTCACATCTCAGTCATGGATCATATCCCTAAGCTTTGATACCAACTGTGATGCCCACAAAACAGGTATACTTCACCCATCTTGAGTCGCCAGATACATGGTACAGAACTCAACTACAAACTTAATTATACAACTGTCGTGCAAAATACGACAAAACATAACTGAGAGTTTAAACACGAATATTACCTTCTAGACAATATCCACACTCAATGGAGTCCTCATTATAATTATTATCACACTATTTTATAAAAATAGTGAGGACTACTATAGCCACCATCTCGGACCAACACTCCATTCCCCGACTCGTCCCAGCTATATTCTCATTTCCTGAAGAGAACAGTGAAAGAAAGAGTTAGCTCAACTAGCCTAGTAAGAAATATTATGACTAAGATAATAAGAATAAATTATCCTTAGCCTTCAACAGTATAACAACTGATAGAATACAATAGACAATAAGTTTTAGATCAACAACTGCAGCGGAATAAGCAATCCATTAGAAGAGTCAAGTAGAGAATGATATCTACTATATTCTATGATTTAAAAGTTTATCATCAATTTTATCCCTGTAATACTCATCAACGGTTCTTTATTATACCCAAGACTAATAGAACTTTCATCATATGTATTCACCTGAACCACCAAAGATGTTAGTTAAATTCACAATTCATATTTATAATAATGTGAATCAACAATTTCTCCTTGCCACAAAGGCTTAATAGAACATTTACTCAATATCCTTACCCCAAAAGCTAAAGATATTCAAATGTAATAACAATGATAATACCAATCAGTTGTCTATCTTTGCCCTACTGGCCAAAGATATTCAACTATAAAACCAATGGTCATGATCATACCAATCAATTGTCTGTCAGTGCACTACGGCCAAAGAAATTCAACTGTTAACTAATTGTCATGATCTTGCCAATCACATCATCGAATTATCCCTGCACTACGACCAAGGATATTCATTAGTATCACAAGAGGTCATGATCATGTCATACACTTGTCCATCTTTGCATTACGGGCCAAAGCTATCAATTAACAGTTCATCTTAGCACGTAAGCCAAAGATATACTACTGTAAAACTAATAACCAATAGTCCATCTTTGTACGTAAGCCAAAGATATACAACTGTAAAACCAATAATCAATAGTCCATCTTTGCACGTAAGCCAAAGATATGCAACTATAAAACCAATAATCAACAATTCGTTTTTACACGTAAGCCAAAGATATACAACTGTAAAACCAATAATCAACAGTCCATCTATGCACGTAAGCCAAAAATGACTTTCATCACAATATAAGCATGAGGATGATGACAATGATATAAGCATTAATCAAACGAAATCAAGGAAAAATATTAAAGACTTTAAATTTATTCAGAGTTTAAAAATATCCAAATTGTCAACATTATACTGCTTTGTGGAGTAAAATTCAAGAATAATATTCATATACCAAAAAAATAATTTGGACAGAAAAGAAATATATTTTTTGGGTAAATAATACCCCGTGAATAGTAACTCATGAATTATGACACCCCCAAATCCAGGTACTTCATTCCCATAGGATTTGGTGTTCTCTTAATCAAACATTCATATCTAACTACCCAATCACAATAAAACTGGATAAATAAAACCTTTCCCATTAAAGGGTTACATAATAAAAATCTCCCAGGTTGTCTAACCTTTAAATACAATCATTCAAATGCAAAAATTATATAAACTTCATTACAACCATTCAATTAAAATCTAAAAATCAAATATCAAATTACAAGTCTTCAAAACGTGCTCAGCTTTCCTTTTCCCTTATTGGTGCTAGGTACATCAGCCTTTTCGTCTTTAACTGTAAGAGTTATATAAGCAAGAGTGAGCAAACAATGCTCACTTGAAACAATAAGGAATCGACAAGAGTATAATAATAATAACTGCCCATGATAGGCTCATCAAGACTGAATGGTACTCTAACAATGATAATCAGGAACTGAAATCCAAAATGTGGAATAAATATAACTGAGGGTCATAAGACCATGAACTATGTCCACAGTTGCGAGTAATCTTTCAACTCCAACTTTAATAGTCATAAGACTATAAGGACTCCTCGTACTTAGGGAGATCAGCCCTTCGTACCATGTATTGTGCACAAACATTTAACGCTACGCATAAGTTATCCCCTAATAATAGGGTTTTTCATCTCAGTATTTAGAGTACAAGTCCGCACCAAAGAGAGTTTGGTTTGGATAAGCTTTCAAGGGTAATTTGAAGTTCAATGTTCATCAACTAGAGGACTAGTTGAATTAATACCAATAACATCATATTATAGAATAATCGTAATTGAATCAACATGGTAAACCAAAATCAAGCTTTAGGAATAATCTAATAGCATATACTTTGAATAACTATAGCATGCCTTGCTTGAACAATATTAAGTCAAGGTTAATTAGAATTGAGTAATAAGCATGCATAGCAGTTTAAACGATAAAAATTTTTGACATTAGTATAAATAGTTGTGCATGCTAAACAACAAGTTAAATACAAGAATAACTTGTCAACATCCAACCAAAGTTTAGAAAGCTTGCATCATTTATAAGGTAATCGAATTGAGACAATAAATAGTTTAACAAGGTAAATAATTAGAAAACTTGCATCATTTATAAGGTAATCGATTTGGAAACAATAATGGCTTCAATAAGAAAATAGATTAGAGAACTTGCCTTGCTCATGGGCTAAACCGAACAATTCAAATCACAATATCCAATAAACATATGTCATCATGACATAATTAGTCATTACCACATTACAAACATATCTAAGTACGTTCATCATGTAAAAATTGGATTTTTAATCACATAATCAAATTACAAAACAATTTAATTGCTAGTAACATGATCATTCTAGGTATAGAAACATTAAAATCATAACTTAACAGTCCTAATATTAGCACATAATTATTTCTTAAAATTTTGAGTACAAAATTAACACTATCGGGCCATTCTGCTAACTCGCGCTGCGGCGCCACAGTTTATACTGTGGTTCGCGCTGCGGCGCGGAGATGGCACTGCGGCGCAAGAATAAAGTTTCAAGGTTGCGTTGTGGCGTGGTGCCGGCGCTGCGACGTGACAAATGAACTGTTGGGCCGCGCCGTGGCGCGAAACTGCAGTTTCGACTGACAACTTCGGCAACAGCATAAGAAAAAATCAATTTTGGCCTATAAGCTCGTTTCTAACAGTCTAATTCACATGCAAATCATACAAAGACTTCATGTAAACCTAATTCAAGAATTCCTAACATGATTCTACCCATACAACAACATAAACAACTAATTTAAAACATTCAATTTCACTATTTTTGATAAAAAAAAATCTTTTTGATATTTTGATGAAAATCAATACTGTAAATTTTGTTTTTCAACCAAAACAATTAATTCAAAGCATCTTTATCAATATTTATACATACTCTATCAATTTAAATAGCCAATTTATCAACTACACAACTAATTAACTCTCAATATCTATTTAACCCATATTCATTCACAAAACTGTCTGTAAAAAGGTTTTCTTCACAAACAACATAACAACAATACATTGATTATAATCATATATAACCTATAAAAATAAGTTTACAACACTAGTTTATCATATGAACACACATAAAATCAACAATTATCCTACCACAAGAATTTTACAGATAAATTGGAGAAGAGAAAGTTAAAACTTTTAAAACCAAAAGGGTAGAAGAATACCTTGATACAAGATGATGGTTATCCTTTAGATTATCAAGCCTTTCTCCAACTTCACTCTCAAATTCTCTAGGATTCTCTCTCACTTTTCCACTTTTCTTCTTTTCTTCTTCTCTTCTTCCTCTGAGTCTCTTCCTAACACTAACTAGCGTACTAACAAAATAACGTATATAATATAATAGGTACTAATTATATAATAGTATAACTGATATTAGTTATAATAGATTTGAAAATCAAAAGCCATAAGGCTTGTTTGGTTAACTAACTAAAAATAACCTATTAATCCTAACACCTTGTTTGGTAAAACACAATTAAATTAAAAACTTAATAGGCATTAGGCCTTGTTTGGCAAAACTGAATTAAAACCCCTTTAAGTTATTTTAATAACTACTGAATAAAAGGTTATTCGTCACACTTTTATTTAATTAAAATAATTCTAATAACAATTTATTAAATTACTACATCACATAAATCAATATCACAAAATTATAATTTTCTATATAATTATAACTTTATTTAATTCAACTAACACATCCTTTTAGTTACAAATTCAAATAAAAGAATAATAATTCAATTAATCAAAACTCTCTAACTTAATAATTAAATTAAATTAGAATATAATAATTAATTTCCTTAATTATTTATTTAACAAATAGTTAACCAAATTGAATCAAATTTGAACAATTATTTATTTTACAATAAACACATTCATTAAATACTTAAATATTTTAATAAATATTTAATATAACAATAAAAATTCTTGAATGTTACATTAATAGTAACTCATGAATAGTAACTTATAAATAGTACTCCGTATTCATACATAGCACCGTATACATAAATAATGTCATATACGTGAATAGTGTCGTATACGTGAATAGTGTCGTATACGTGAATAGTAATTCCGACACAAAAAAGATAAAGTTTCACAATAAAATATATATCAATATTTATAACACCTTAATCCAAATGTTATAAATCACTTAATAATCTCATAATCTAATATTATTAATATTACAACAATATTTTAATCATTTCTTAAACTTATAAACAATTTATTTTAATTATTTACAATTTACTAATTAATACATTTAATCATCCAAAAATGGCAAACTCATAAGATTTCATCACCAATAACCAAAACTCTCATCAAAAATCTGCATATACCTTATATAGAATTCTCAAGCCATAAAATCATATTTACCAATTTTTTAACTTCACATAACATATTTAATTCATATGTTCATAACTAAACTATTTTCATGAAAAATAACAAATCAGTCCCAAAAAGTTTTCTTTTCTAGAATTTAGCAGAATATAGTCCCATATTGAACATATATTTTTCTCAGAATTTTTAAAATTCATTTACTATTTCTCATATGGCCAAAGCTGCCGAATATTTAGACATTTATCATAAACTGTACTTTTGTCCAAAAATTCCAAAATTTACAGGGTATACTCCTGTGATATACATGTACTCCTAATAAAAATTTCATCAATTTTGGAGTTAACCACAAGGAGTTATAAGAGTTTACTTTTAAAATAATCTTTTCCCATAAAATTCATAACTCCTAATCTATACATTCAAAAATCGCCATTTTTGGACATAATCTAGAAAACTAATCAAATTATCATTTCAAAGTTTTCAAAAATTTTTGAGGGTAGGAAAAATGACAAAACTACCCCTGGTAGAACCCCTTACTTACAACGGTTGAACGAAAATAATATTCCTTACGAATATTGAACGGAAATAATATTCCTTACGAATATTAACGAATATAATGAATATTGAACGATAATAATATTCATATGAATACGAAAAAGAATATCTATTCAGAATAAAAAAAATAATAACCCTTACCTCAGAAGAAGACTGAATACTGGAGTAGTGAAGTAGCAGACTACTCTTCTTCTTTCTCTCTATAGTTTCTCTCTCTATAGCTTCTATCTCTATAATTGCTCTTGTGAGACTTAGTGAATTGGTGAGAAATGAAGGAAGAATGAGCTTCTATTTATAGAAAAATATAGTTTTAATAATTGCACATTTTGGGGTTTGAAATATTATAGTACAATACATTCAACTTTTCTTTTATTATTATTTAGTCCTGCAAGTATTATCAAACTTGCACCACCTCCCTTAATAGTTAATCATGTGAATTAATAGTTCATTCATGTAACTCAATAGTATAATCATGTGAAAAAACTAATTACAGTATAGTATATTCATCTATACCTCTATTTTTTACTTAGTCATGCAAGTATTATCAAATTTGCACCAACTCCCCTAATAGTAAATGAATGTGATTCAATTGTACACACATGTGAATAAATAGTTATAATCATGTGAATTAATAGCAATTAATTGCTCATTTATCCGATTAATTACCCGATTGGTCAATATAACTTCTAGACATCAATTATTATCGAAATAAATGTCGGTTTCCACTAACACTAATAATCCCAACACAATGGAACTATCAATTTCATCTTTAATCAACACAAACTTATTCATCATTAATATTATACCTTACAATATTTAACAACCAGGTCATTCCCAGGAAAGAGGGGGCTTTTCGATAAGGATTTCTCCTTATTGGCGCGCAATTAGGTAACCAAACCTCTCCTTAACAGAACTTCTAGACATTGTCAATATTGCAAATAATAAAATAAATAATTTTGCCGTCTCAATTATCGATTTAATAATATATCATATTATACAGATGATACTGTGACAATAACTGAATCAATAATATGAGAGATATGATGCAGCAATTACTGTAGAAATAATTGAGTATAACTGAGTGACTTCTCACGTAAGCATCAATAATCAATACCGTGTGCTACTATGCAACCACGCGTATTACTGTACTTTTACTATCGAGTAGTTCAACAGTTTTAACGGTAATACTTTCGCTATTATTTTTATAAAAAGATAATTCTGTCATTTTCTTACTACTATAATACTTCCGTTGTGGGGTCCACCAATGATTGTGTCGTCCTACGGATATTCCCTGACAAATAGAATATTCCCCGACCAAACGAATATTTTATAACAACTTGCATACTTTGAAAAATTTTCACATATCACCCTTAACTTTAACCCTTTATCAATTTAACCATTTACTAAATAGAATAATTATAAGAAAATTGAATACTTTTATTTCATAAAATTCGGGGTCTCACATCTGGGCCTCGTCGACATTTGCTATCACAAATGCCTTCTCTATTTCTTTCACCCACGTTTGGGCTTCGATAGGGTCCGTACTTCCTTTGAACTCCGGCGGACCCACACTCTTAAAATTCTTAAAGGTAGTAGCTCGTGCTACTCTCGGATTTACGGGGATATTAGCCCCATTGCTATTAAATGCTGCTGTTAAAAGATTAATAAACTCCTGCATAGGGTTAACCGGACCTCCCTCCGGTTGGTTTACATTAGCTCTTTGATTACGTTGTACTCTTCTTGGCGACATTTTGCTGATACAATAAACAACACATTTCGTTATTATTCCTTTCTTTATTATTTAGTTATTATTCGATATTAAACAACAACTTCAATCATCCATTACTCATTATGTTCCATAAAAAGGCTTATATTCATTGATTCATTGTAGTATAATACTACATTGGTTACATTACACAGCCTAAGCTGATTACATTACTTTTCCGCTATTGCTTTCCAAAAATTAGGATTTACAAAAGGCTACCCTTCGTTATACAAAAGAGGGTTTTACGTCACTACTAAGTACAAAATATTTATATACCTAAACTACTCTAGCTACTACTAGATTACATCTGCCTTAAGGCATTATCAAAATATGCCTTGGCAAGACCGGCAATAATATCACGGGTGATAGTATGTCGCGTCTGCCCTGCCTCTACAGGATAACCAGCTACCTGCTGCTGGAAATCTGTATGAGAACTCCTATGAAAATAGGACATTCTCCATATCTTCTATTGTTTGGTCTTTATCTCCTCCTTGAGCTCAAAAACCTCATGTTTTAGCTCATGGACTTTTTCCTTGGCCAAAATCCTCTCGTCGTGCTCCTGTTCCCACATGGACTCCACATCCGTCTTGTCCTCTATAATAGCTTGGAGCTCTGCCTTCAGCTCCTTAACCTCCTGATAATAATGGATATTTCTATCCAACACTGACATGAATAATGACATCATTGACTCCCCATGAGCCATCTCTGCTGCTATAGCTTTCGGGTTAAAGGACACTACCTCCACCTCCTCTTCTATCACGCCATCGAATACTGACATGAGGTCAGGATCCTCTGAGTCTCCAGACTCAATAACAACTATCTTGGGCTCTTCTATTATGGGATTAGGTATAACCTCTATTTGGTTAATCGAGTCCTCACTAACTGCCTATCCATCTATATGCATTCTATTTACTCCTGACATCTACACAAAACAATTAAGTTGATTAGTACATGTCAGTAGAATAATAAAAACACATAACATAATTATAATGCATTTTTATAAGGTTATTTTCTTCTTTTACTTCTTTGACTTCTATTAAGGTTATGACTTAAGGTTTTTAATTCCCCCTTAAGTTTTATAACATAATGCTTTGATACCAACCTGTGATGCCCCCAAATCTTAGTATCTTCCAACCCGACAGATGGTGCTACACGGTACTACCATTCACATATACATTCAATTGAAAAGTCTAAAAGGAACGAATATGTCTTCTATATATTCAAAATAATATTAACATTCCCCCAGGTTCTTTATAACCATTACATTGTTCTTGTCATAATATAAAATATATTACAATCATTCATCCTATACTATTACATAAGTATTCTACGGGTTCGTCTTCGCCTTGCCTTTATCCATGCCGAAGCCTTCGGTCCGTTCGATCTTAGTTATGTTCATATGGTTGAAGCAAGAGTGAGCATGACTAGCTCAGCAGGTACAACAATTCTAATAAACAACAAGCTTGAAACATAGGAATCATATATCTCCAATAACTGAACAATAGTTATAAAGTACTATCGATAATTTAAAATAGCACTTCTTTTCCTTTAAAACATTTTACAATAACAATATTCAGTAAAACATCAATTCCGGTCCAAGACCTTGAGCATTTCATAAGTTCTTTTGAAAAGGACATCCCGGCACTAAGTCCATAAGTCTGACATTTTTTACGAGCGCGTCTAGGTGATCAGCCTATACTCTATGTTAATCAACACTACATTCATTAAACGTATGTACGTTTAAGTTGTAGCAACCTCACGTTCCTGTCATTTAACGAAAAAAAAATTTTAGCATACTTAGTCTTTGTTTGAAAACTACACCAATATAACTTGGTAAACATTGACCATGCTTGATAGAAACATAATATAAGTCTAGCCGAAAGAGTTTCCCAGATTGAACTAAAACAAGGGTTAGAATACTTGCCTTTGGCGTCTGCTACTGTTAATAACACGTTCTCGTTTAAGTCTTTAAGTATCTACAGTAAATGATAACATCACATAACACATTAGGTCATGAATGAACATACATGGTTCTTAATGAATCTTACCCTTCTTCTCAATCTAATTATGACTTAGATTTGTTATATCGGTTCCGGCTTTTCCTGTATAGTTCACATTGTTCATACGTTCATGTTCAATTCATTATCATTAACATTTAGTCATCATACCCTAAGGTTTAACAATACCTTATAATGTTACAATTAATCCTTACTTCTATGATAAACTGTTACCATTCTTTCTCTAATTATAAACCTTCTTCTCTGTCAAAACCCTAGGGCTGGCGCTGCGGCGCCACCCTTCCTTCTCTATGTCGTGTTGCAGCGCCACTCTGCAGTGGCTAAGGACCGAACTCTGCGCTGCGGCGCGAGTCTATGTGCTACATGTTGCGCTGCAGCGCAAAAATTCAGTAGGATATGACACTGTGTCTGGCACTGCAGTGCCATCATTTGGCCTTGGGTTGGTGCTTGGCCGCCAAGTCTGTGCCTCAGATAGCTTTGACAGATTTTCAACTTTGCGAAATTCCCGGATGCATAACTTTTTTGTTACAAGTCTGAATTGGCTCATTCAAGAGCCTACGGTTCACAAATTACATACTCTATACGATCATGCAAGAATTTTATCTATTTGACTTCGTTTGCTAAAAATTCACCTATTAGTTCATTTTTAACGAAAACGGTAAACGTTCGTAAACGTTCAACGTTCGTTTCTTCGTTCTATGTCGGAATCCGGTCATTTTCGAGTACGCAACTCTATAATGCCAAATATAACTTGTCTCCATCGAAAACCAAAGTTTCTGAGTTTAAACATAAAATTTGACTTCTGTTCCGATAATTTCACGAATTCGACGATTATCGTCCAATCGTGTGAATTCCGGTGAAACTTCATTACTAATGAAATGATCATTGTTCTAAATAGATTCTAACCATCATATGAACATTTCAAACTACAAGTTATATCAACTTATTTAGGTTCAAGTTACTTATTCATGACTTATTCAACTTAAGTCCATTGCTTATTCAATTCTTACATGTTCTTAGCATACATACTTATTAGACTACACTTCTTTTATCACCCTACAATGATAGAGATGGAAAATTATTAGACAAGAGTCTTACCCTTGAAGAACTAGTACTTCTCTTCTTCTTGAAAATCTAGCAAATGATGTTGTGACTTAAAAGTGCTTATTCTCTCTAACCAATAAGTTGTTTAATGTTGGATGAAAATTAACAACCAACAAATGAATTGTGAGCTTGTTATTTATAGAAGTCTCTAAGGTTAGGGCATTATGGTCATTAAAACATCCCACCTCCTTTAATCATCTCCTTACTATTCATTACTTGCTAAGCACAACACTTATCCTTTACTTGGTCATTACTTAAAGTACTTGGTCATTACATAAATTTCTTGTCGCCCACCAATTCACCCATGAGTTGCTCCATGGATCCTAATTATCCAATGGATCATGATTTGAGCCCTAGTCCACTTAACTTAACTCCATCCTTTGGGCTTACATTACTTTTAGTTTGGGCTTTTGATTAACAAACACTTAGGTTTGTACATCCAATTCCTATTGGACTCTACCAATTTGTTAACAATCCTACAAGTCTCACTTAATTGGCTAAAAGCCTTATTACATATACTATACGTGTAATCCTTGTATTCTAGCTCGTATATTAATTTGTAATATACGTTATTCCATTCTCCATACATACTCGTATAATACTTCGTATTATACTTGTATTCAATACCTCGTACAATACTTACGTATCATACGATCAATACACTCTCTTCTTAACGCTTAATATTCCTAACGTTCTCTAATTAAGTCTACATGCGAAATATTGCATTTTCCATACTTAAATTATTATTACATAATCCATCTCACCTTGACATTATAACGTTACGTATTTCTCAGAAGTTCAAAAATTATTTCCGAGCAGAAATTGATGAATAGTGTTTTTCAAATAATTTCTCAGAAAACTTTTATTTTCGTCTTGGAAATTCAAACACTTTAATTCTCTTACGCAGTTAAACTACTATGACGTTCTGACGTTTCTAGGTTATAAAATAACATTCATCTTACTAACAGATAATAATAACAATTAATATTATTTTATTCATTATTAAATTATTTTACAAAGGATCCGAATTTCTCGGTCGTTACATCAAACTTAGTAATTTTCACTGTTTACGATGTCGCTAAACAATATATTGTGGACATCTAACAAAAGACATGCACATGCTGTAAAATTTAGTACCATGAGATGCCTTGTCCACACGATGCTGCTATTATGAGCAAGCGAAATTTGAGATGTTATGACTTTTGCTCAAAAAATTACTCTAAAACAATATTGGTCGACATATATTCAGCTTCCATCATGCCGTTAGATGACAAAGAGAACTGGGATGTACCAGAAGAAGTAAGAAACATATGTGTAAAACTACCGAACGTAAGAAGACCAGCGAGAAGATCAAAAATAGGGAGGTACAAACACGGATCTGAAATCAAAATTCAAAACAAATGCAGTAGATGCCAAGAAAAAAGACATAACAGGAAAACATGCAATAATCCACCAATTTTAAGACCAAAAAAGGTCTGATATAGTGCAGTTACATTAAGAGTGTAAATACAAGAATATATAATTGTTTACTATGAGTAACCATTAACCACATGGTTGGTAACATTTTGATTGTGTACTGTAACCAAAATTGTTATTGATTAATATTTTGATTTTTGATTTCATTATGAGTTGTCAATAAAAAGCAAACATATACATTGAACAATTGGTAACTATACTAAAACATTTTTATATAAATTTCTTTACCATCTAAAATAAAATGGTTACCCCTACATTCATGTTTAATTACTACCAACTAGATAACTATGTAATTTAAAAATATCCATCAGCTAGATAAATGGGAACCCACACATGTACACTATGCACTTGATAATTGTTCCAATATAAGTTGTAAATTATTTAGTTACTGACATAAACTAAAATGGTTATCCTTATATACAGGTTTGGATACCAACTGCACATTTCAAAAATATATTTATTTTAATATGAGTTTATAAATGACCATCATATATATTAATGGGAACTCTTAATTAAAATTTCTTATTCCATCATGATGATAGACTATAAATAAAACACATACATTTAGCAATTTATAACATTCGTGATACAAACTTATAACTGTTTGGTTACCAACAAAAACAAAAATTGTTAACATATATGTAAGTTTGGATACCAACCTAACATTTCAACTTAAATAACTGATATATACTGATTTTAACAAATTATATGTCAATTTGTTTACTTATAAAAAATAAAAGGGTTACCTCTACAATAAAAATAATGGTTACCAGAACAAAACAGAAATCCATATTAGGCAAGCATGTATAATAAACAATTACATATTAACCAAAATAAAAAATAAAATTAACAAAAATCCCTCATTGATTGCACAATAATAGTAGTTAAAAGCCATTAAATAACAATAAACAAAATATAATAAATAAGTAACCAAATAGTTACATAACAGTAACCAGAATAGGTTTTAATGGTAACTATAACAAAAACAGAAATCCATCTTAGGCAAGCATGTATAATAAACAATTACATATTAACCAAAATAAAAAATAAAAATGACAAAAATCCCTCATTGATTGCACAATAATAGTAGTCAAAAGCCATTAAATAACAGTAAACAAAGTATAATAAATAATTAACTAAATAGTTACATAACAGTAACCAGAATAGGTTTTAATGGTACACAAAACATAAACAACTTGTATATCCAACAACCTATAATGAAAGTGATATTGTTTGTTTAGGCAACCCATGTATACTCTCACATTCACATTTAACAATTGATATATGTCCTGATACAAGCTTGTAACTATCTGGTTAATATCAAAACATTAGATGGTTACCCTTTTATACATGTTTGATTACCATCTGTACATTTCAAAATAATGTATAAAACACAACTTAAAATAAACAAATACCAACCAACAAACAATATCACTTTCATTACTGGTAATATAATCAAATATGTAATCTCATCTACATAAGATCCAATAAACATCAAAAACTCATAAACCATACAAAAATGTTGTGCTTATCCAACAAAAACAAATAGTACAAAACACAATTCATAAAGATAAAACAACGAGATCCGAACTAATTAAAATCTGGAACAAATCTTCTTGGAAATTCTCTGTCAGTCTCATATCCCTCCAACTGTTTGTTCCTTGCATGCATGTAGAGGTTTGTGCACAACTTCTTTCGATACTGCGCAATGGGGAATGGAATAGGAATTTCATCAAACTTCTGGTGAATGACATGCTCAGCGAAACAAATCGTGAACATCCTGCAATCACTGTACAAACAGACAAAAGATAACAAAAATTAAAACTAAAATCAACCAATATGTAATAATTAAAATATGTAAAAAATGTAACCCGTACCCCTAGACTTGTTCAAGAACCGCCTCTGCAAATTCCAACTCAATTATATTATCTTCATCCTTGTTGCAATACGGTTCACTGCTAAAGTCAATGTCAGGCCTATCCCTCCAAAAACCACTCTTGCGCAGTAAAGTGCAAAGAATGAAAATGTATGGTTCACAAACATCCATAATTTTTATTTACATGGATTTCCTTTTTGGCTGCAGAGAATTGTAAACTGTTAGACGTCTACGATGCAGATCAATTGTCAACAAAAACCAATGATCCGGTGATGACATATGAATGGGGAACAACACGTAGTCAACATTTCTCCATGGTGTGTTGACATCCATGAACAACCCATGGATGTATTCAGCAACATCACCCTCCCTAGACAGAACACTTTTATCTGCATTTTTACTTGTATACTCCTCAAAAAGAGCGGTCATCTTGCCATAAAACCAACAATCTGTGGTCGTTACCCTTATATGAACACTATCAGAATGTCTGTCCAATTTACGGAAATAATATAACGCAACATTGATGTGTTGAACCAAAGAAACATAGGATATTAACAGTTGCTAAAAATGTAAGTATGTAATGAATGTAACTAAATAACGTATGTAAGTATGTAATGAATGTAACTAAATAACGTAACCATAACTAGAAAGACATAATTTAAAAAAAAAACTCACATCGTCGTCTAACCATTGTCCATGAGTCTTTAATTTGTAGAACCATATTTTTGATGATATTGGGACAGACCCAAATACAATAGCAGGTTCAATTTTGTCGTTCGTTCCAGGGAATGTTTCGGTCCTTCAATATAAAAGCATATTAGTATACATGCTAACATTAACAATTACCGTATTAGTATACATACTACCCAAAATCAGATTTAAACAGTCAATAATTAACATACTAATCAACAACTAAATTGTAAACAATAACCTAGTAACTAACAAATATTAATATAATAACCATAATCAAATAGTAACCAATACATAACAAAATAGTAACCAAAACATAAAATAATAGTAACCAGAAAATAATTTAATAGTAACCAAAACAGCAACATCATGTAATCAATAATAATTTAAACAACCTGAATGTACTAAAAAAATATCTAGTAATCAAATATAATATAAAGTAACAAACACTTTATTTCAATGGAGCATTGACATAAATCAAATATAACATAATAGTAACCAAAATATAATATAGTAGTAACCAAAACCTAATATGACAGTAACCATAATATAATATGATAGTAAATTAAACAGAAGTATAATGTAATCAAGACCAATTTAACTAACCTGTATACACCTAAAAATTACATAGTAACCAACATATAATATGATAGTAATCAAAATCCCATTTTGAGAGCACAAAAATGGTATCCAACTCATAATATAACAGTAACCATAACATAATAAAGCAGTAACCAGAACACAATATAATAGTAACCATAATAATTATTTTGTATTAACCATATGTTTCTATAGGAATACAAATTTATTTGTTTCATAAAAAAATATAGCAATGTTAAACAACAAAAAAACAAACCTTTTCCTGTTGTTTAGTCCAATTTTAAACCATTGTTCAAACAATGCCTCTTCAAATTTTGACGGCATATTCATGCATACTTTAGGAAATACAGAAAGACGTGCTAGTGTTTGACTAGCACCCACGGAAGTAGACGATGAACTAGCCGATCCAAACTTTGATGTATATGGAGATTGCAAAACGGCAATCTTTGCATGTTCACGGACAGGTCTACCACCAGCTTTATGGACATTTTTCTCTAACTCATCACACTGAATTATGTCATGTGTGGTCAGAACCATCTGATCAATTGCAGACTTGCTTTCTGCCTCACATTTATTCCCCTTTTTCAATTGACAGAAAAGGTAATAAATACAATTAAATTTTCAACATAAACACATGCAGTTAACTAATATATGCAATAACAAACTGAATGAACAATAATCGACATATTAAAATGAACATATCATAATAGTAACCAAAACAAAATAAATTAGTAACCAAATCATAATATAATAGTAACCAACACACATTGTAATAGTAACCAACCCATATTATAATAGTAAACATAACATATATAATAGTAACCACATCACAATATAATAGTAACCAAAACCTAGAGCATGTAAAAAAGAGATGGCATGTTGTGATAACACTAACTTCAGCAGCAACATACACAACAATCTATTTCCCAGTGCATTGGCTTAATATGTCAAAAGACGGCATGTCATTATTCTTTCCAATCTGTGCAAAATAAAAAACAACCAATTAATCATTAAAAAAAGACATATAACACATAACAAAACAAACAAATATGTCTAACCTTGACATTTTCTTCATCATCATTAATTTTTATTTCATGATGTTCTTCAACCATAACATCACGTTCAACTTCATTACCAATCTCAATTTCATTCACATCCTTCTTCTCAACGAAATTCGACACATCAATACCATCATTATTCTTATTAGTTTTGAACCATCATCAACATCATCATCAACATGGGGGTCTTCAACCATAACATCATCTTCACACTCTTTAACAACTTCAGTTTCAAACTCATCATTCTTCTCATCAGCTTACAACCCATCATCATCATCATTATAATTACCTTTAAAAACATCAGCATCCTTATTAGCTTCATCATCAGCTTCATCATCATCATCACTACCATCATCAGAATCAGAATCATCATCAGAATCAGAATCATCATCAGAATCACCATCAACTTATTTGTTCCCAACTTCTTTGATCCCGCGTAACTCATCTCTAATAATTAACCTAAAGTCCCTACATATCTAAACGTGTAAAATCTGTATCTCATCTCTAATATCAGCCCACAATTTTCCAATGTCTTTCTTAATTTCAGACACTTTCTTCCCCCAACGACGTAAATCGTGCATCAATAGCATCTTTAACGTCAGATATATCAAATTCAATGTTGTCACCCTTTACTTTTTTTTCAACCTTCTTATCAGCATCCTTCCTATTAAAAAAGTGAATCCCGCCCAAATTAAGTCGATCCTTCTTCTCAGCCGTGGGAATCAAGCTTTTTATCCTCAGCTGAAAAACATTAAGTACACTTTAGTATAACATCTGACAAACATTGTACAATTACAGTAAAAACAATCAGTAAATAAAGAATCATAAAACATAATCAGTAACCAAATACGTATATGCAGGTAACCAAATGTATAGAAATTAGTAACCAAATACATGTATAAAGGTAACCAAATGTGTATATTCAGGTAACCAACAACATTGTTATAATTAACCTACATGTAATATAATCAGTACCCAAATGCGTATATTCAGGTAACCAACAACATTGTTATTATTAACATGCACATAATATAATCAATAACCAAATGAGTATATAAAGGTAACTAACTAATTTGTTAATTGTGACAACCCGATATTTTCTATATAAATGAATCATAAATTTTGCGTATAATTTTTTATTTATTTATTTATTAAAATAAATATGAATGATATGTGTAAAGGTAATGTGTAATTATAATTATATGTGTGATAAATAAAATTTATTTATTACATTAAGTATTACAAATAAATTTATTTTAGAATTATTGATTATTATCAATTATATTTTTTATACTAATTAATTCCTTATTGGAAATGTTTTATTAATTATTTTTCAAGGAAAATATAATCTTATATTATTTAAATAATATAGGAAATGATTTTAGAATAATTATTTATTTTAAAGGTAAGAATGCGTGAAAGGTATTATGTATGTAATTATGTGATGAATATAAAATATATTTATTACATGAATGGTTATGAATAATTTTATTTTAGAATTATTGTTCATTATAAATTATATTCTAATAATAATTAGTTTTATAGTAAAAATGTTTTTAATGTTTATTTTTCATGAAAATATGATAATTATATTAATTGAATAATATATAATATGAATATAGAATTTTTATAATACTTATTTTATTATATGAATTTTGTTCAAGATATTAAGTAAATTATTTCTACTTAATTATAAGGTTAATTATGGCAGAAAAATCAGATAAGGAATCCAAACCCTAATTCTGGGTTTTGATCAAGGAATGAAAATAATAATATTATATTATTATTTGTTAGTGTTATAGATATGTATGGTTATGTGTGTAATGTTAATGTGTGGAACAGTTTTAGTGTTAATGATAACCCTAATTTTGGTTATGGGATAAGGAATGATGATAATAATATAATACTAATTATATTTTGATTTTTCAGTGTTATGAATATGTACTGTATTTCTGTATTGATAATGGTTGGTCAATTACGGCGTATTATGACCAAACCTTAGTAATAATGTTAAACCCTAATTTGTTATCCAAATTAGAGTGCAAGATTGTTTTATAAGTGTGTTATATAATTTATGGCATGTATTAAATGTATTAATTAGGTAAACCCTAATTAAAGTTCTAGAAACCTTAATAATTTTTAGAAAACCCTAAATTATTAAAACCCTAATTTTAAGTGTTAAAACCCTAATTTGAAACTCAGCTGTGAGTTCAAGATTGTTGTTTAACTGTGTTATATGATATATGTTATGCATTATATAATTTTGTTATTAAACCCTATTTAATATTTAGAAACCCTATTTAATAAATAGAAACCCTAGTTTCAAATTGTTAAACCCTAATTGATTTGAAATCCTAATGTAAAAGTCATTCATGACTTTGAGAATTTGTTAAGTCGTTAAGTAATCACGATAATGTGATTTTTGATCGGTGTTATATGTATTGACCCTAATTAGGGAGAATCGTAATCATTTAAAATCCTTATTAATTTTTTTGTATTATAAACCCTAATTTCAAAAGTTAGAAAGCCTAATTTGCTTATGGTAACCCTAATTATTGGAATTGTAAACACTAATTGCCTAATTGGCAAGGTTAATATAGGTAGGGGTACTAAACCCTAATGTTCTTGTATAATTTAATTATTAACCTAATCTAGTTAATTATTTTAATTTTTAAATTTTAGAAACTAAAATAATTTTATTTTCTTAATAAACCCTAGTTGCTAAATCCTAATTTTGGAAATCCTAGATTTTTGTTTGCTTGGAACAAATCCTAAACCCTAAACCCTAAGGGTTTGCAAATGACAAGAATGCCATTTAAATGAATTATCAAATGACCAAAATACCCTTTTTGCATTCTTTAATGAGCTTGCTTGTAAATCTTGTAAAATCTTGAGTGGTTGGCCAACCCTACCAACTCTTGGTGACTCACAAGGACAGCAAATCAGCCTTAGCCAGCCTTATTCATGCACCATGTTGTCTATAAATAGATTTAAGGAGAGAGAAAATCATTTTTTACACTAATTTTGTTCAACTCTCATACTTGACTCTCTCTCACTAGAACCAACGAATTTGTTAAGTTTTATAGACCCATTATCAAGCCCCACAATCACAAACAACAAATCAGAAACACAAAATCAAGAATTGAGCATAAAAGAGGTATAAACTCTAATTCTAGAAATCCTTCGATTTGTTGTTAAATGTTGCAATTGATTGTTGAAAGTTGTGTAATAGGATGTCAATTGATGTTCTGGGTTGTTAAATCCATGACCCATAACATCAAAGTCCACAAATTTGAAGATTTAAGCAAACTGTCAAAACCAAAAATTTTGGTCTGACAGTCATATATCAGTGGCTATAGATCTTTTCTCGATCATGATTTTTGTTGTTTTTAAGTTGTTATTTGTAGTCTGATATGTGGTCTTTAATATGGAAAAAGAATAAAGTTCATATATGTTATAGATCAGGAGTTATAAACGGTCAAACAGCGTTGACCGAAACTGCCAGGAACATGAACCCAGAAAATTTTTGAGCGTTTTCCGTGGTGAACTTTGACCAGCGATTTCCAGTTGGATCTTTTATTGTTATGATGATGTTAAGTTTTAAAGTTGTAGTCCTACACGTTGTCTACACACTGTAATTGATAGATCACATAAACGTTACACTGATTTCAAGTTATAGAGGTCCAAAGTGACCCCCACGAACTGTTCTTCATGAAGAACAGCTCTGACAAGCTACATTGATGGCTAATAACTCTTAGATATGATGTTTTTTAGCCATGATGTTTGTTGATAGTTGTAGTATTACATGAGAACTACAATCTAGAACTTATAGAACTTCTAGAAACATTTTGGACTGAAAGTTATACACGGTCAAACGAGCCACCATGAAACTGGCCATGTCAGTGTTCTTGAGCTCAAGAACACCAACAGCGACGGTTGTCTGTCGCTATAGCCTTTAGCGACGGATTCTAATTAATTTAATTTCTGAATTTTCAAAAATTGATTAAAAATAGAAAAAAATAATTTTTAATTATGAAAAATACAAAATAAATTCTAAAAAATTATTTTTTAAAGTCCGAAAAATAGTTTTTAATTATTTTGAGTATATTTTAACAATATTTAATATTTTTGGAATATAAATGGTATTTATTTATTTAATTACAATATTAGATAAATTATTTAAAAATAGTTTTAATTCATGAAAAATCATGAAAAAATTATATTATTGTGTTAGAAAATATTTTAAGTCATTTTTGATGAATTTTAATATTTTGTGATGAAATTTCATTAATTAATTAATATTAGTGATGTTTAAGTTATTTAATAAATATATTAAATACATTATGGCAAATAAAATTTATGATTTTAAAAATCATTTAAAGTATTATAAAAATATTTTAAGTTATAAAATATGACTTTTGATATTTTGTCATGAAAAATATTATTAATTTAATATTAATGATATTAATTTATTATTAGTGATATTTAGTTTATTTAATAATTATATTAAATAAATTAGTTTAAAAATGATTTTATTATTTTAAAAATTATTTTAAATGAAAATAAAGTGTTTAAAGATATTTTAAGTTATAAAATATAACTTTTAATATTTAAGGGATATTTTCATTAATAATTTAATATTAATGATATTTATTTAATGATTAATGATATTAAATTTATTTAATAGTTATATTAAATAAATAGTTTTAAAATGGTTTTATTTATTTAAAAATCATTTAAAAGGGATATAAATGAATTTAAAAATATTTTAAGTTATAATTAATAACTTTTAATATTTGGATAAATAGTTCATTAATATTTAAATATTCATAGTAATTATTTAATAATGATTTTAAATGTTTTAAAAATCATTTAAGGGTAATGTTAATACTTTAAAAGTATTTTTAGTTATTATAAATAACTTTAACCTTTTGGTAATGGTTTCATTAATCTATTAATATTTACTAAATGTTAATGATAATAGAATTTTTTGATATTTAAATCATTTAATAATGATTCTGATATTTCAAAAATTATGGTAAATGGTAATAATTATTTTATAATTATTATAAGGTCATGAAAAATGATATGACTGTTATTTAATTAGTCTAAATGGATATTGAACAATTGTTTAGAGTCTTAGACTCGATAAATTACCCGATAAAGATGTCGGTAGACCGATATGGTTCAGAAATTGATCTGGACTTAGAAATTTAGTTAGTTAATTATTTTATTTGTGATTCAATAATGGATAAAGTTGTGTGACAATGTGATTAGGAATGAGTTGATGTTTGTTTGTGATGCCATGATTGTGAAACATGTGTGATAAGGTGATTAGGTTATGTGCTGACTGCGAAATGCAGTACTATGTGTTAAGGTATATTGTTCTAATCGAATAAATGATTTAATTAATGATAGGTTTCGGTATAAAAGATTAATCTAAGTTGTGTAATTGTAAGCAGCGCATCTGGCAAGTATCTGATGAGTGAGTTTTATACACACAAATTGGATACATTCAAGCTTAATTTATTGTTGTTCTCAAGTCTTTTAGGATGTTTTTATGTATTTGTGTCTACTCATGCATGTTTTATATTGTTTTGTAGGATTTGGGACAAAAGTTACATGGATCAACGTTTAGGGTGGCTAGATTCGCGTTTTCGGCTTGCCATTTACACAGCAGTCACTTCAGAGCCAATTTGACTATAGCTCCGGATATTATTTCACGAAACTTCAAGAATGAAAGTTGTAGATCTACTTTTCCTCTTTCCAGAACATCTTGAATCATCTAAATCAGAGTTTGGACAAAGAAGTTATGACCATTTTCCCAAAGGACGTCGGAGCAGAAAATGTTGGAAAAACAACAAGCGCCTAGGCGCTCCAGACAGGCACAAACCAAGCGCCTAGGCGCTCCAAGTCAGAAACATAATGCAGCCCAAGCGCCTAGGCGCTTGAAAATGGCCTATGATGAGCGCCTAGGCGCTCTAGTGCGTAGAAAGTTGCGTTTTTCTGCTGTCAAGTGGGTTTTTGAAGCCAAAGAGGAGTCTGAATGAGGGCTGAGACCAATACAAATAGGAGAGAACTCTAGAAAAGCAAGACGAACGAATTTTGCAAGGAATCAATCAATTTTTCAAGAGATTTGCAGAGAGAACAAGGAAGAAAAGCACGAAGGAGAATTGCAAAGGCTGAAGATCTAAGAGAGAGTATTGGAGCAAATTCAGAGTTTCTTCTTCTCTTCTCTAGTTTTATCTTTTGTAACTATCTGGGATGTTTGGTTTATTAACTTGGATGATGTTTTTCTTTATTACTATCATGAACTAAATTTTAATTAAGATTGCAACGGAACTTGGTATGTAGTTTAAATTACAAGCTTCCCATTGATTGAACGTTGGTTTTTATTGAATTGTTTATTATATCTTATGCTTATTGATTAATTGTTTGGCCAACAATTACTGTGATAATCTATATAAAATTGGAAGATGGAGTATAGATTGAGATCTGGATATAATAACATCTGTTCATATAATCTGAATAGGATTAATATGATTAGTGTGTAGGATAGGAATATACCTATGTGTCTTTTGTATCCGTTGAAAGAATTTGTGCATAAACCCTAATTAACTTGATTCACATAGGAATATAGTGAGTTGATTAATTGGGGTGTTCCTTGTAATTCTGCATCTTAAAGATTGGATTTAGGAGGATTTGTTTACGTGTCTTTGGAAGAAGTGCGTGAATATTCATAAAGCATTCTTGGATAACAATTAATATTAATTGATTTATTTTAAATGGGAAGTAAGTTAGTTTGAATGAAATACCAAGGGAAGTTGTAATCTTAACCTGTTAAATCTGCAATTATTCTTGTGAAATTCTTATTTTAATTATTAGTTTGTTAAAGTTTAATTTTCAAATCACAAACCAAATTTTCGTAGTTTAAAATAGGGTTAATTGCATTAGAGTTAGTAATTGATAAATATTAGTCTATTTCCTCTTGGGAACGATATCCTTGCTTGCTGAATATTACAATTGAACGCGTATACTTGCGTGGTAAAGTGCTATTAAAAATTTAGGCAACAAGTTTTTGGCGCCGTTGCCGGGGAAATTAGTTTAATATTTTGTCATTATTGATTTTTATAGCGTTAATCTTAATTTAAACTTTTTTTTCTCTAGTCTAATTCCTTTTCAGGCACCATGAACAACTATGACTATCATTGGCTAAATTCGAATATGACTCGGCCAAGGGAGGCAAAGAATTATGGACTCGATGAATTGTCAGCACAATTTGGGACACTTTCAAGGAAGATTGATGCCTTATCAGCACAACGTATTCAAAGTGTAGCGGTGATATGTGAGTATTGTGGTGGAAACCATCCGAGTCATCAATGCACCATCAGTTTCGAGTCGTTACAATATAGTGGTAACTTCAGCGATTATCCCAACAATTATGATTATTCCAGTAATTATCATCATGAGTGGGGGAATCCACTAAATCTTTCATGGAGTGATGACAATCAAGCCCAACCCTTTGCTCCATGCCAATCATACACTCCTGAATTACAAGTTCAACTCCCTAATCATGAAGAAGAAAGGATTTTAAACTTGGAAGGACTTATTTCCAAGTTCATGGTTTTGTTTGAGGAGCAGACGAATAGTCAGGAGATGTCGATTCGAAATCTTGAGAACCAGGCGGGACAACTTTTTAATGCCATCATCAACCTCCCTCAAGGTGAAGTGTCAAACAACATGGTTCCCGAGGCTGATGGATTGCCCACGCTAAATCTGGAATCGGATGTTCCAAAAGAAAAGGATATGGAAAGGGAGGAGACAAGTGGGGAGCAGGAAAAGAAGGTCGCCAAAGATCTAGCCTTGAGTTCTGACATAGATGAACCGATTTTGATAGTGCCCCATATATCTTCTCCACCAAAGTTTAAGGATCCGGTTAGATTTGCAATCACTTGTCCAATTGGTAGTCATGTCATTGGCAATACTCCATGTGACGTAAAAGCGAGTACAACTTTGAAGCCATGGTGCGATGAGTTGGAGAAGATAGAAGAAGAGATTGTTGTGTCTGACACGCCTCAATGCCAGAATTTATTCGCAGACACAATGGAGAAAACGCCTAGATGTTGGACGTTCTTCAATCTAATCTTATATAAACAAAGCATGCTAGGTGACTTTAACTTGATGGCTATCTCAAATGGGAACCTACCAAAAGCTATATTATTTCCGATGGATGGAAGGTTCCTCAACTTTAGAAGAGGAATTGGATAGCATTGACCAGACAAAGTCAGGCTGAAAGACTATAAATCAAGCGCTGACTGGGAGGCAACCCAGGAATTTTTTATATTTATATGCTTTACTAGTTTATTTAGTAGATAGGAATTAAGTTGCTTATTAAGTTCTCTTATAATCTAATCCATGTTGTCTCTCTTCTTTGCAGGTATTGGAGGTCCAATGGATAGCAAAATGATCGTCGTCGCCATCGCCACCATCAACTCACGCTTAGCTGATTACAGGGAAGTTCTCTTCTATTTATCGTTATATTCTTACAATGAGGACATTGCATTGGTTAAGTTTGGGGGTGTAATTGTCCAGCTCCAGTTCATTCATGTAGTATTCATCTAGTGCATGCATATAGTATTTAGTTAATAGTTTTCATGTAGTTTGCATTCATAAAAAAAAATTGTAGTTTTTGCATGTTTCCAGCCGTTAGATAGTTTAAGTCTGTTTTGGCCAGTGATGAGTTTGGAATTGAGTAGACAAGTATAGTATTGTCTGTTAAGAATTTGATGTGATTTCTTGTCATGATTTGAATCTTTACCTGTTTGAAACTGATATAATAAGGATAGCACAGTAAAAATAACTATGTTGACTGATTGACTTTAAATTGACACATAATGGACTTCTAGAGGATAATGCTAGTTTAAATGAATGAAAGACATGAATAGGCGAAGATGACTGAATTTAGATAAAAACTTAAGTTTGGGGGAAAAATTTGGGATATATAAGCTTAAAAAAAAGAGAAAAATAATATCGTGACTAGTTTTGTTTCGGGGCCTTTGTTACTTGAGCAAGTACGCCCGAAGGGGTATCTTAAAACCTAGCGCCCTAAGGTCTTATATGGTCTGGGAGTCGTTGGTCGAAAGCTCGCTAAGGGGTAGCATTGTTAGCCTAATGGAATGAGACGTTGCACAGTCATAGTTAAAAATATATATATGAAAAAAAAAACAACAAAAACAATAAAACGGGAAAAGAGCAAAAAGCCCCCGTGATGAAAAGTAAAGCATAAGTATCTCGGATTGGACTCTTGAACTTGGTGGATGTTTGATTTTAGTTGGATCTAGCTTGTTAGTGAATTTTGTGAATTTGCACTGTATGATGCCTTCGAAGATATCTATTATGTCTTAAATTTGACTTTATATCAGTTAACATTGTTGTGGACCACACACGCACTATATCAGTGATAACAGTCTAAGATTTGATGATTGATTGGGAAATTACTGATTTGTTTAAATATGATGTATTATCATGTTTACTTGATTTCTCTAAGGCCGGTTAAATAGACTTGTTTCTGTCATTACTGTTGGATTCATAAGCATATAGATTAGTTTCATTACATTGCATTGCATAACATTTTTGTGTTTTTGCTTGAGGACAAGCAAAGGTTTAAGTTTGGGGGTATTTGATGAGTGAGTTTTATACACATAAATTGGATACATTCAAGCTTAATTTATTATTGTTCTCAAGTCTTTTAGGATGTTTTTATATATTTGTGTCTACTCATGCATGTTTTATATTGTTTTGTAGGATTTGGGACAAAAGTTACATGGATCGACGTTTAGGGTGGCTAGATTCGCGTTTTCGGCTTGCCATTTACACAGCAGTCACTTCAGAGCCAATTGGACTATAGCTCCGGATATTATTTCACGCAACTTCAAGAATGAAAGTTGTAGATCTACTTTTCCTCTTTCCAGAACATCTTGAATCATCTAAATCGGAGTTCGGACGAAGAAGTTATGACCATTTTCCCAAAGGACGTCGGAGCAGAAAATGTTGGAAAAACAACAAGCGCCTAGGCGCTCCAGACAGGCACAAACCAAGCGCCTAGGCGCTCCAAGTCAGAAACATAATGCAGCCCAAGCGCCTAGGCGCTTGAAAATGGCCTATGATGAGCGCCTAGGCGCTCTAGTGCGTAGAAAGTTGCGTTTTTCTGCTGTCAAGTGGGTTTTTGAAGCCAAAGAGGAGTCTGAATGAGGGCTGAGACCAATACAAATAGGAGAGGACTCTAGAAAAGCAAGAGGAACGAATTTTGCAAGGAATCAATCAATTTTTCAAGAGATTTGCAGAGAGAACAAGGAAGAAAAGCACGAAGGAGAATTGCAAAGGCTGAAGATCTAAGAGAGAGTATTGGAGCAAATTCAGAGTTTCTTCTTCTCTTCTCTAGTTTTATCTTTTGTAACTATCTGGGATGTTTGGTTTATTAACTTGGATGATGTTTTTCTTTATTACTATCATGAACTAAATTTTAATTAAGATTGCAACGGAACTTGGTATGTAGTTTAAATTGCAAGCTTCCCATTGATTGAACGTTGGTTTTTATTGAATTGTTTATTATATCTTATGCTTATTGATTAATTGTTTGGCCAACAATTACTGTGATAATCTATATAAAATTGGAAGATGGAGTATAGATTGAGATCTGGATATAATAACATCTGTTCATATAATCTGAATAGGATTAATATGATTAGTGTGTAGGATAGGAATATACCTATGTGTCTTTTGTATCCGTTGAAAGAATTTGTGCATAAACCCTAATTAACTTGATTCACATAGGAATATAGTGAGTTGATTAATTGGGGTGTTCCTTGTAATTCTGCATCTTAAAGATTGGATTTAGGAGGATTTGTTTACGTGTCTTTGGAAGAAGTGCGTGAATATTCATAAAGCATTCTTGGATAACAATTAATATTAATTGATTTATTTTAAATGGGAAGTAAGTTAGTTTGAATGAAATACCAAGGGAAGTTGTAATCTTAACCTGTTAAATCTGCAATTATTCTTGTGAAATTCTTATTTTAATTATTAGTTTGTTAAAGTTTAATTTTCAAATCACAAACCAAATTTTCGTAGTTTAAAATAGGGTTAATTGCATTAGAGTTAGTAATTGATAAATATTAGTCTATTTCCTCGTGGAAACGATATCCTTGCTTGCTGAATATTACAATTGAACGCGTATACTTGCGTGGTAAAGTGCTATTAAAAATTTAGGCAACAGTATCCTACCTTTGCATTTTCTTTATGCAATGGACAAGTGTAAGAATGTTTCAGAAATATTATTATTACTGTACAGATTGTTAAACCTATATTATATACGCCCATTGATTATCAACATGTTAGTATATGATAATTCAGATATATATTCTGTTCGTTAATTTCTATAAATGATTATACAAGTGTCCCCACTTGGATAATCATTGTATTTAATCACATGTTGATACACCTTTGATATACATATATGTTGAATTATATAAGACCTTTGTTATGAAAACCCGACAGGTATGAACATCCCGATAATGGGAAAAATTTTATGCTCTACGGCGGACAAAGGATGAACGATAATATCGTTCTAGCAATGTGGTATTGATCAATACAGAGCCCATGGACTGTACACCCTCAGGCCCGTAAGCAATGCCGGTTTACAGATGAATTTCTGTTTAACCTTTTCGAAAATGAAAAACAATGTTCATAGTATGTCACAGAAATCCCATGTATAGTCAATACACAGTTTCAAAAATTTGAACGAGGGTTGTTATGTTATTATTATTGGTACAGATTACTTCACAACTATTGACCGGTTGTAGAAGAATATTATAAAGAAAACATTTAAATTCTTTCAACTTATATATATATATATATATATATATATATATATATAAATACTTGTTATATATATATATATATAAATACTTGTTGGGCACTCAAATGCTCATCCTTGCTTAATTTAAATATTTTCAGCTAAGTGTGAACAGCTAGAAGGCTCGGCCAGGATCAAGTGAAAAGGAAAGCAAACAGGACATGTTATTGGTATCATTTGTAATATATAGATTGTATTAAGTTAATGATATGCATTATATATCATGTAAAGAATGTAGTAAAGGTTGCGTACTTGGGATTAGACTCTGATAAATGTAAGTTAAGTTTAAGTTTTATATTATGGTTATTATTATTAGTAATTATTCCGCTCATAGAAATGGTATCGTGAAGTACCGAATTTGGGTTTCAAGTATCCGGGTTCGGGGACTTTACATTAATTGTAAACTTCACAAAATATAATCAGTAACCAATTATATAACTAAAGGTAACCAATTACATTTTTAGTAGTAAACTGCATACCTGTCTGGAACAAAATACTAAATCATTCAACTTATCATTTGTAGGGGGCTTCACTAGCTCCTTCCATCCAAATAAACTAACATCCGACGGATGCTCGTCATTGCATATACCCCGAGCTTTGAATGTCAGAATAGTTTCAAACATAAACACTTGGAATACATAAGGAAGCCCGTTCAACTTGTACAATTTGGTATAATGATCCTTGTAGAAATTATATATCGAAACACCATTCCTTCCTTTCTTCAAATGCCCCTTCAAAGAATTGGACAAAGAGTACTTTGTCATCTCAAACGTAACTTTCCCCCAAGGAAAACTACTAATATCACCATAACATAAAAAATTAACCATTGCACCATCCACATAATTTTCAAAAATTGTTGATAGAATGAAATTAAACACCAACAAAATCATTGACATCTTAATAGCCTCATCATCATCATCAAAAACTACCTTCCGATATACCCTACCTATACTACTACGCGTCATAGCTTCCTCACCAAAAAACTTTTCAACAAGCAGATTCTCAATACCTTTATATGCAGTTATGTCATCCTCACCTTGCCATCTCAACCCAGAAATCAGACAGAACTCAGGCAAACCAAACTTGACCCTTTTCTCCCCAAACAAAAATCACATTTCACCGCCATCCCTCTGGTGAACCTCCCTTACAAGAGCATGGTGAAGAATCTGGGAATACATTTGGTGCTTACCAAACTCCAAAAAATTCCCAAAACATGTTGCCTTAAACTTCTCCAACTGACTTTGGTTCAATTTCTTGACAATAATGTTGGGGACTTCCATGTCACACCAATATATAACTTTTTTAGTGAATTTTCTGTTGCATTCCTCATAGTAAAGATCCCATAACTGCAAATAAATAAAATCATATTTGCACAGTTATTAGTAACCAATATAAACAATATTTATACCATAAACAGTTACATAGTAACCAACAAATAATATCATACTAACCAAAACATAATATAACAATTACACAGTAGCTAAAACAGACTATAAAAAGTATCCAACATCCCACATTGACTGCACAATAATAGTTACCATGTCATAATATAATAATAACCATAATATAATAAAGCAGTAACCAAACAGTTATATTATATAATCTAATTCTAACCAAAATATTAACAAGATGTAGTACAAATCAGTTTATGTAGTAACCAAGCAGTTATATATAATATTAACCAAAACATAATTTAAAGGTAACCAAAACAAAAATATGTAGACCAAAAACATACTGAAGAAGTAACCGAACAGTTATATCATAGTAACCAAACCATGTTTTCATGGTAACCAACACATAATCAACATGTAGACCAAATCCAGTTTAGCCAACCAATGTATACTACGCAAATACATGGTAACCAAAACAACATAAAAAAAGTAACCAAAATCCCAAATTGAGGGAACAAGAATGGTATCCCAATATTAAGCTAACAGTAATAAAAAACATACAAAACAAGTAATCAAACAGTTATATGATAGTAACCAAAACATATTTTCATGATAACCAATACATAAACAACATATAAATCAACCACATTTTAGTCAATCCATGTATACTAAGCATGGTAACCAGAACAACAAAAAATAATAACCAAAATCCCAACTCAAGGGAACAAAAATGGTATCAAAATCATAAGCTTACAGTAAACAAAAATATACTAAAGAAGTAACCGGACAATTTTATGATAGTAACCAAAAAATATTTTAATGGTAACCAATACATAAACAACTTGTACACTAAAACCAGTTTAATAAACCATGTATACTAGGCAAATACATGGTAACCATAACAACCTAAAAAAATAACCAAAATACCAAATCGATGAAACACAAATGGTATCCAAATCAAAAGCTAACAGTAAACAAAAACATACTAACTAAGTAACCAAACATTTATATAATCGTAACAATAACAAAATTTAAATTAACACACCTTTAGAATTTTTTGTGTTGGAATTATCTTCTGATTAAGCACTTGACCTTCGGTCTTCACTACAGGGACATCAAAACCAGAATCTAACTGCACTTCAGTATGCTTGATATCATTATGTATCACCAACCTATTCTCATTCTTACTCAATTTCTGTGTTAGAGTTTATGCCCTAGAGGCCAATTATTTGATATAATTACTTAACATTTTGATATTATATTTGATTGAATAAATGAATGATTTTATTATGGTTTTATTTACTGCGTTATATAAATGTTAACATAATAAAAATTCCTTAGAATAATGATACAAATTATATAGTTTCAAGTATGTGACTTGAACATGAGATTATATAATTACAATTAGTATCATTGTTCTTAAATGTCCCTAGTCGAGTATCATTGTTGATGGGACAACAATGATGCATTAAGACTAGTATGTGGATTGACTGATGACTGTTGGGTCTCCAACTTTTAGTTTTATTTTGATGATAACAATAATTAGTAAATAAATTAATTAAATGGGTAGAATCCTCTTCATAGGATTTTTATTATATTTATTTTATTTATTTTATTCACTTTGACCAAAAATATTTTCTAAATCTTATTGATCTTGATGCTTAAAATGTTAAATCAATTGGGTCATGCATTGTGGGACAAAAAGTTATATGTTGATTATCAAATGCTTGTTTGACCGAATTTGAAAAGAAGATGGAAATATCATTTTTAATTGTGAGCATCTTCTATTTAGTTTTGAATTAATTTTATTATTTAAATATTTCAAAAATTATTTTATTGGGCAAAAGTATTTTATTTATATTTTTTATATATATTTATTATATAAATTTTATATAATTATATATATCAAAAACTATATATATATATACATTATTAAATATATATTATATTATAATATATATGTTATATATATATATATATATATATATATATATATATATATATATATATATATGTTGTAATCATTATATTATATATAATATTTTAAACCATGTGTGTGCATAATATATTAATATAATATATGTATACTTATTATATATTTATATTCCGTTTATATATATATATATATAATATTTGCATGTATACATATATGTAAAACCGTATATATATAATATATTATAATATAAACTATATATATATATAGTAAATATGCCATATTTTTTTATAGATTTCGTGTGATGTATTATATATATTATAATATAATTCATACATGTGCAATATATATAATATATATGTATAAACCAAGATTGAATTCATGTGCAGTCAATTTATTTCAAACAATTAAAGCATGCATGCATTTGTCTAATTAATATTATGTTAATCCATGCATGCTAGCACATCATATATATTACTCACAAGTAGTTTTCAAAACCGTGTAAAGGCTTGCTAGCTATTAGAAACATGTGGTCAAAATTTTGTAATAAATGTATTAAATGCTATGTTGATGATAAATGGCCTAGGCGGAAAATTAAAGACAGAACATCTGGCAATCCGTGTGCTTCTCTTTCAATCTAAACCATTGATTTTAAATTAAAGCAATCCTAGTCATTCATTTAAAATCAGATTTCAAAAATTACTATTTTACCCCTGATTTCAAAAATTTATAAATAGGAGGCCTTTCTTTTATTTTCAATTTGCCAATTCACTTACAAAGAAAAGCTTATTTTCTCTCCCACGTACTCTCTCTCTCTGAAAAAGCTTTTTATATCTCTTCTTATAAAAGTTCTGATTATTTGAGAAGAGGAAATTGTTCTAAGCATATTGAGATAAGTTATTTGATTTATTTATTTGAATTATCTATTACTTATTTATATTTATAAATATACGAATATAAATTATTCTACACAATTCTATATATCTATATTTCATTTATTTATCAAATAAAAGGATACTTGAGCGCCACAAGGCTACGGAGATAAACCTCTACGGAGAGGAATCCGACCATACGATTCCTTATAGTCTTCAGTAACCTTTTATTGATATTATTTATATAAATATCGTAAAATAGATACGACACTTGATAGCTCAAAACAACACTGAGATACTGCTCCAAAAAGAGTAGTCATCCGAACCGGATTTGAGAATCGTAGTGATCTATTGAAAATATTTATATAAATATCAATTGTGAAAATTATAAATTTTGTCATACTTAGACGCCGCAAGGCTACGGAGATACACCTCTACCAAGAGGAATTCGAACCGTACGATTCCTTATAGTACTAAGTGACATTATCTATAAAAGTTCCAATATAAAGATAAAATATTCTTATATATTGTTTGAGTTAAACAATAATATTTGTTATATCAAGTATTGATTAATTGATTTATATATTATACTTGATATCTGTCATCACAAGTATTTGATCATAAATTTATTTATTCATAAAATACTTGTTGCATTATAGAAAAGTTATTTAAACTTTTATTTCACAAACTTAAGTGAATATATCTGCTTAAATAGAAGCATATTTGATTCAAAGCTTAAAATAACTTATTTGCTTACTTAGAAGCACTTTCACTCTAAAAAGTTGTTTAAACTTAAAGTGACTTTTCTTCACTCCTTAAAGAATAAATATTTCTTTATAAATTTGCATTAAATTATATATCTGCTTAAACAGAATCATTTTTGAGTAAAAGCTAAAATTGACTTATTTGCTTATTCAAGAAGCATCTTTTCACACAAAATATAAAAGTTATTTAAACTTTTATAATAGTACGTAATTTACATATTTTCTTACACAGAAGTATTATTTGATCTGACCACAAATTACTATCTGCTTACTAAGAAGCATATTTTCTCAAGTATAAAAGTCTTTGAACTTTTATAAATACATTTTCTCTTTAATTGATATCTACTTATTTGAGAAGCATCAATCTGTACTAAATTATATCTGCTTATTTGAGAAGCATATCTGTACTAAATTCTTATTTGCTTATTTGAGAAGCATCAATCTGTACTAAATTCTTATCTTCTTATTTGAGAAGCATCTTGTTGTAAAACCATTTGTAAAAAGGAGAAAAGGTTAGAGTTAGTTTATTTTATGTACCTGTGAGAAAGACGAGTAATTTTTTGACCAAGACCAGAGTCTTAGAGAGGTCAACGGGAAGTTGGGTCTCTAGTGTACTTGTGAGGTGAGGAAGAGGCTGTTGTTTCAAGACCAGATCATAGAATAGAACTAAACTCAAAAGAAGGTACAACTAAACTTGAGGAGGGAGCGGGGAGCTTGCTCTCCAAGATAGAATAGTTGGGAACAGTTGGAAGTTTGACTATAAAACTTTGTAAAGGCTTCTCCGCCTGTTGAAGGAGTTTTTATTACTGATAGTAATAGGATCTCAAGTCCTGGAGAGGAGCTTAAAACTGGACGTAGCAGCATACCCGAGATGTATGTTGTGAACCAAACAAATCTCTGTGCATTGTGTGATTGATTTTTTACTGTCTTGCATATTAATTTCTAACACTACAAATTAATTATACAAAAAATCAAAAAGGCCTGAGATAATTTTTAATCTGTAATAATCTATTCAACCCCCCTTCTAGATTATTATTGGACTTTCAATGACCAAATCTCATTGGTCATAAATATATGAGATATTAAGTCAATGCATAGGTACATGTTAGAGAATGATGTACTGGACAGACCCACCATGAGAATTCTATGTGGAGCATTATGCGAAGTGTCATTAGCAATTCTCATAGTGACAATGATGTAATGGTCCTCCGACCTGAAATCACTATATTTCTATACGGGAATTTATGTACTTTGATATCATCAAATGTCACCTTTAATAAGGTGGACTATAAAGGTGATTATTGGGTACATCATAAATTGTGTGAGGAATATGAGTGATCTAGATGGAATTTAACCATCCTATATATTAGGGGTGATATCTAGAGGCCTCTTGATTGAGTAGGACTATGAAATGCATGGCCATGCTCAAATAGTGATTTGTTTCATATAGTCTACTCATTGATCAAGAAAACTCAGATTAAATTATGAATAGTATGACACATTCCATGACTCGAGTTTAATTTAGGATATTAAGTTTAAAAGGATTAAATTACATTGAAACATTGGTCACGAAAAGGTTGCATCGAATCATCGATCTTATTATTACTTGGGTAGCAGTGATGCATTACTAGATGCCGCTCACTGTTTATAATTTTATAATATGATTTTAAAATTATTGACAACGTAATAATAAACTATAGGGTCACACACATAGAACGTAATTTAAAATGGAATTAATTTAAATTTTAAGAATTTAAATATATTAATGTGATTAATAGTATTTAAATCACGAATTTAAATTAAAAGGATAATTTGTATATGTGTATATTAATTAAGTAAGACTTAATTAAGATATATATATATATATATATATATATATATATATATATATATATAAATTTGGATTTTATGAAATCAGGTTTTGATTAATCCCCTTTTAATACTATATATATAATATAGTAGCCACTTCGGGTTAAAATCATAGCTTCATAACCCTAGCTGCTCTTAGAGAGAGACTAGAGAGAAACAGTTCTAAAATCCATTCCTTTTGGTGGCTAGTACTGCAGTTCCTTTTACTACAGATCGTACAACGGTTCGCGGGGCGTTCGTGTGGATACCGTAGAGGCGCGATTCGTTTGGATTGCGTTGGAGATTCGAGCGCATCAATTTCAGAAGCATTTTCATATTCGATATAATTTCTAACCACTAAATTAATTGTTTTCGCATGGATCCTGTTTAGGGTTTCGAATTTGGTTTAAATTATTCTATTTTCGCTGTGCGTTTCTGTGTTGAAACTCTTCATTCTGACCTACATCATTCCCCTTCCCCTTCCTCTTCCTTTCCATCTCAATAGCAAACTTCTTCAAGTCCTTAACAGGATCACCCTCCGTGATTCTTTTCCTCTTTCCATCCTTGTATCAACCATTCTATACAAAACATAAAAACAACACAAACCCAAACAATTAATACTCCATTCTGTTAGAAAACTACTTTAATAGATAATATATTAAACTATTTAGAAATTACTTACCTGAAACAATAATAAACAACAGAATCGAACAATGGAGAAAAAGAAACCAACTGAACCACTTTGCAACAGCGATAACGAGTAACAACGATGATGACGAACAACTAAACGAAGATGATAACGAGTAACGATCACTAAAATGAAGAATAAATCACCAAAAACGATGAATATAGAAGACTAACACACGAACAGAAGAGAGAAAAAGGGTTTCAGAATGCAAACAAGGGTATTTGTCAACTGAAGAGTCCCGTACAAATGATGGCGATTATCACATGTTTCAAAAAAAATCGCAAAAAGCACTTTTTCGCCACTATGGTTGTAGTATTTTAAGCAATTAGTCACTGTGCTTTTAAAATATTCAATTACCCACTGTACTTTTTAAAAATTAAAAATCAGACCATTCCGTCCAATTTTCGTCACAGACGTTAAGAAATCAGTCAAGTTTTTCTAAGTGGCTTTTTGAAAAAACACAACAAAACACATCATTTCTTACCTGGCTTAAAAAAAGACACCTAAATGTTGACTCTTCTTTCCACTTTTTTCTTTCTTCTCTCTCACATTTCCTCTTCCCGACCATCATTTCATCTCTCCTATTTCTCACAAACAATTGATGAAGGAAAAAATAAAAATACACAGACAATTGATCAAATTGAGAGTCGGAAGGAAGTAGTTATCCGAAGGCCTTAGTGGCAATTGCTAAGCAAAACAGATTTAGGGTTCTCTCCAAAGATTGTTACTTGTCTAGATCTGAGTCTCACAAGAGTGATTACAGATCTAATCGATCACAAATCTCACCGAAAGAAATGGTGTTGACGTTGAAGTTGATGATCGACAGCGGATCCAACCGCTGATCTCTCTCTCTCTCTCTCTCTACTTCTTCAATAGAAGCCACTGTTCTGGTATAGGATGAGTAGTGAATCAGTCATTTCTCTCTTCTGGTGTTCATTTATTTTATTAATTTTGTATGTGTGTGTGTATAGCTAGATTTATGTGAATATTAAGATTCATGGACATGGAAATAAAATGATTCATGTATATATGAGTACAACAATGGTAGACAACGGTGATGGAAGAACTGAGGAAATCCAGGAAGAACGTTGATTCTATGCAGAGTGGTGGTTTTTCTTTTTGTTTAAGTAATTTATCAATTTATTTAATTGGTGTAATGGTTTAGTTTTATAATTTACTAAATTTGTATGATTGTTATAATTGTTAAAAAAAAAGTATATATTCAGTTAAAAATATTTTACTTTTAAAATACTTTTCATTTTACAATGTATTTTAAATTCATTTTCCTTATCTATTTTCCTTATTTTAATATTATTTTTATTATTTGGAATTAATTTTAAAAATAAAAATAATTATTAAAAGAAAGGAAAAGATAAAAGGAAAAGAATAAAAAAATAAAAATAATACAAATATATATATCAAAATTATATAGAAAATAAATTAAAATATTTATCTTAATTTTATTATTTTAATTATTTCTTTGCCACATAATTAATGATTTTTTATTTTTATTTTTTTGTTGAAATTAATGTAATGTTGTAATAGATCTCATTGATACAAAAATTTTGATATATTATTTGTATTATTTGGAATTAATTTTTAAAATAAAAATAATTATTAAAAGAAAGGAAAAGAATACAAATAAAGAAAATGAATTAAAATATTTATTTTAATTTTATTATAATTTTAATTTTTTTTCCACGTAATTAATGATTTTTTATTTTTAATTTTTGTAGAAATTAATATAATGTTGTAATAGATCTCATTGATACAAAATTTTGATATATTATTTGGAAAAGAGATAAAAGGAAAAAAAATATTTAGGTAAAGAAAAAGAAAGAAAATAAAACATAAAAATATTTTTATTTTTAAAATTTTATAAGTATTTTAAAACATAAAAGTATTTTTATTTTTATTTTTAAAATAAAACATACATATTATAAATATTATAATATTAATTTTTATTAATATTATACATATTATAAATATTTAGGTAAAAAAAAGAAAATAAAACATAAAAATATTTTTAAAACCAGTGGGCCAATTGTATTTTTTTTTAAAGTGCAATGGCTCAATAGTGTTAGGAATTTTGCTGACTGGTTTGCCACGTAGGAAATAACTTGTTTTTCTCTTTTTTTTTCAAAAGCCACGTAGGAAAATCAGCCCACTTTTTTAACGTCCGTCTACAAATTTGGACTGAATGGCTTGATTGAACATTTTTAAAAAGTACAGTGGGCTAATTGAATATTTTAAAAGTACAATGGCTAATTGCTTAAAACACTACAACCACAGTGGTGAAAAAGTGTTTTTTGCCCAAAAAAAACAAACCCGATTTTAAGATGGACACTAATTTGCCATGTCAGCCCATTAATATTAGGAACAATTACATTTTCTATTATATTTTAAAAAATAATTACAATAATAGTGCACTCATAAAATAATTATAAAAGTATTACATTTCCCATATTTATTTACAAAATTAATACATTTGAGTATCTTTGGCCCACTATTATCTTCCGTTAATTGTGACACACTTTCTTTTTCCTCTCTCCTACTTTCCTCTTTCATATCTCCAAAATAAAAACTCCCTGAAATCCGGCAACCACTGAAACACTTTCTCAATGAAACAATATCCCACCACTTTCATTTCTCAACCACTGAAACACTTTTCTTATAGTATATGACTAAAATACTCCATGAAACAATATCTCACCACTTTCATTTCTCAACTAATACCCACAACCACTGAGTCTGACGTCTCCGTTGAAAGTTATGCTGCCACCGGTATCGATGCATGTGAGGCTTATGAATGGATATGGGTCGGATGCATGAAATATGAAAGGTCTTCGTGTGTCAGCATGATTTGTTAAAGGATACATTTTTGGGCTTTATTAGCATTTTTTTTGTAAGTTAAATGTAATGCAGTTGGGTAGTCAAACCTTTTATGCAGTGGGTAGCCAAATCTTCATACCAAGGTAACCAATTCAGTTTTATTAAGTTTTCAATTTATTTTGAATGTGATGCAGTTGGTAGCCAAACCTTCATGTTGTTGGTTGCCAAACTTTCATACCAAGGTAACCAATTCATACTGCTTGTGTGGAGGTAGATTGGTTACATTGGTATAAAGGTTTGGTTACCTTAGTATAACAGTTTGGTTACCTTGATACGAAGGTTTGGTTATCAACATTACATTACATATCACTCTCTTATCTCTCTCTCTTTCCAATACAGTGTTCTTATTTTCTTTTGAACATGAAATTGGAATTGAAATTTCCGGACATAAAAAAATTGTGAAAAATCAAATAGCCATGCTTCTCTATCTAGTTGTTGAAGCTTGACTTATATTTTCTATGCGAGTCCGCTGTAATATTTGAAAATGAAGGTTTCTACTTGAGGTGGCTCGCACCAGATTACAATGGCGGCCAATGCTATGATCTCTCTTCGTTAAGAAAGGAAAAGTTTGTAATTCATCAAGTTTTATTTTTATGTTTTGGATGTACAAGTAATTTGTTTTGTTTGGGTTATTGGACTTACTGACGGACAATCTGATCTATGCTCATATTAGTTTAGGTGAATTATTATTTTGAATTTGAATTTGTTTTTATTGTTAGATCTCAAATATTTGAATTTGAATTATTAATTATAACAGTTATTTCTTCTTAATTTTAGGTTTCCTTATTAACGTGAATTGTACTATTTTTGTAATTATTTTAAGACCAAGTCAAGACCCAAAGCAGGTCGGGTTTTTTCAAAGCACCTTTAAGTTTTCGGAAGAGTTAATTTTTAGCCCAAATAAAAAATGACAGACTTGGACTTTTTTGTTCTCTTCCATTAAGCCTTAAGCTTTTAGCAAGACCTCTCTTCAAAAATTAGAGATATGTTGATTTTTATAGTCAATTTATAAAATTTTAAAATTTAAAATTAATATAATTTCATTCTAAATTTTAAAAACAAAAAAGATGATAATTAATAATATTTTATAGTTAATTTACAATTATATTTGTTTATACTAAAATTAAATAACTTAATACCAATTTCAAATTTTAAGATTTCTCTAAAAAGTCAAAATATATCTTTAATTTTGAAACCAACGCAGTTCATAGATAAACAGTACCATACCCAAGGTACACCCAAAAAAAAAAAAACTAAGGCAATGTTCTTAAAAGCTCCAACGGACCTAGCCAACACTGAGATATAAGGCCGCCTCAAATTAACCAGGAGCTTTCACGTGGTTTCATAACAATCTAATTTCTATATTGCTTTCAATGTACCAATCAGTCACTTCTCTGATATAGCCACGAGCTTCAAATGAATAAACACAACATATTGGTAAAGTATTTCAGTAATATACAATCAGTTGCATGCACAATAAGATCAGAAAACATCGTCAAAACTTTCTCAAAGAAAACAACATAAAAGTGCGCATAGTATCTGCCATAATAGTTCTGATTACAAGAGGATGTTGGCAAAAATTAAACAAAACAGAAATGTGAATAGTTGAAATGCGTAATAATCATAGTTTTTTGCCCATTAAACTTGGACTCGACAAAATGGACAGAACTATCTTGACAGCAGAAAGATTGCCAGTAAATTCTGATCGAGTTTAATCTTCACTGCTGCTTTACAATTTCAGAAAATAACATCAAAACCTGGGTACACAGATATATCAGATACGAGGAGCACTACTTGCCTATGCTCACTTTTTTTTAGATAAACTCAAGGGTTAGAATTTACAAGTTAGTAAACTCAAGGGGGCAGATTAATAAAAAAGTTAAACTTGGTGGGCAAAAGAAAAAATTCCATTATAATCTAATTCTTCAAACTATGTTTCCAGCTTACAGAAAGCTAGAGAGGGACGATAGACTAGAAAAAATTTAGTTTAGATCCACCCCTTCCCGTACTATGATACAGAACAATAGTATCCACTATGCAAAATGCAAAGGCAATAACAGTTCCCTGGTAACTCTAGTCAAAACAACAACTAGGCATCCAAAACTTACACAGATTAATAGTCAGATTCACGAAAGAGGAAGCTGAAGAGATCCGTATCCTGCAAGTTGAGAGTTCCTCAATTTCACTAAAACTGAATAGTAGATCTTTTATACACAAAAAGACTCCAAACAAAACTGAGACCCTCTCCGAGTTTGACGAACCCCAGAATCTTTGTCTTGAGCTCCAACATTTATGCCTTCATGCATGCTTCTGATAACCTTCTCTTTTGTGGCAATCAGCCAATCACCACTCAACGCTTCTCGTAAACAAAACTGACCCTTCGTTAGCTATTCATGCCCAAATTGAAGCGCCCCAAAATCAACGCCATTAAGGCTCCATATTTTGTGACTTTAAAGCTGATGGGCATCTTCCTTTTAACAACCACCACCATTCAACCATATCCCAACTTTACTGGACCTTCTAGAATCTAAATTTTCTAATTCACTATTTTGAAATTCCAACCTTTTTATCCCAAGGATTTTCCCCTTTCCCTCCATCGACTATCTTCCAATGTTTCACCAGGCTGCATTTTCCAAGAATCGACACCATATACGCATTTGACTAGTTAAAACTGATATCCCAACAGTTCCACTTCCAATCTCAATTATTCCCAGCATCTCACTGACCTTTTCCCTTTACAAAGTTAAAACTTTGTTCAAAAGAGTTACACCACTATAATCCAAATTAGACTTTTTGTTATCATTTAGCCACTAATCCCAACCCCATGATATAATATAACCCTACAAATTCCCAAATTGTTGTCGTTCAAAGCCTCATTGACATTCTCAAACTTCCGAGAGTTGGCTCAACTATTGCAACCCTGTTCTACATCTTCAAACATACGGCTCTCAGTAGAGGACACTATTACCTAGATTTTCATCATTCCGTCCAGAAGTTATCTGCAAATCAATCTCAGGGTTCCAATCGATTTTACCAATACATGTCCGGATCAGGTTCACAGCCCAAGAATGTTTTTGTATCAGAAAAGCCTTGTTTCCAGCTGAAACATTTCATTTGACCACATTATCCTGGCAGTACATATAGCAGAATTTCTGCCATAAAATTCCTGCCATACTGCAGAACTTCTTCTCCCGTGAAAGCACACTGTTTTGTAATATCTCTGTAGGAAGAAAATAATGATAAGAGAAAATAAAAATTCACCACTGACGAGACCAGTCAAATCATTTTCTTAAATTGCAAAAATTATTCACAACACTGCAATGCAAATAATAATATCAAGGAGAAGGCGAGACAATTTTGTAACTTGTTACAAACTTACAATAGTAAAAATAATTGAAGTAAGAATTTCAGATAGACAAGGCCAGAGAGAGAGAGAGAGAGACGGACACACACACTAACAAAAAGAAAACAAAATATTACTTTTTTATAATAAAAATGTGGTCATTGACTATCATGCAGTAGTCCAAGCCCAACTCATTCATCAGATAGAAGTTAACAGGCATATATACTCCCTTACAAGACTATAGTTCATAATTATATTTAACCATCTTTCTGAGATATATCTAAAGCTATTACCTCATTAAATAATGATTTTGAACCCCATAGCTGTTAATCTATCACCCCGGCTGTCGTGTTGACCTTTGAGAATTTTATGTTGATATCTAACTTGCATATATATTGATGGATAAAGAATAAATTTTCATCACCTTAATAATACTGTGAGGCAAGAGAAGGTTCAGAATGGCTTGGAAAATAGTTGAGGAATGAGAAAGAAGGGTAAGAAAGAAACCTATCCTCACATATCGAGAAAAAGACGCAACAAGACAAAGCCTTAATCACCAAGAATATATCAAACTCTGAATTCCAACGATGGGATTATATCAGTTTATACAGAGCATACAACTCTAATTTTAATATAATGGGAATCTAATTTAATTAGGAAAGAAACTCCCAAGTGCTATTCTAATAATGTACCTACTTTAATTAAAAGATCTACAATAAATACAATTAACTTATCCCTAAACAGTAATACTAAATAATTAGTAAATATTTCTTTATCTTTATATCTCCTTCCACATCATACTGCTACAGATGTTATATAAGAATTATGGAAAAGAATCTACTAAATAAATTTCTATTTGGGAGAGGTAAGATATATAAAAACTACTTTGTATAGAACATTAGAACATAAACACAGAAGTTCAGAACAAAATCACAGAATTCGCGTTAATGGAAACAACAATAATCATCTCAAGTGTGCATAGAAGTAATAAAATTAACATGCAAATTTACAAATGTGGAACTCTAATGAAAAATAGACAACAAAATAATTGTAAAAAATAAATACTCCCTCCGTCCCATATCTATTGCAACAGTTGACGATTCACGCATTTTATGGATTTATGTTGACTTTATACAATTTGCTTAAAACACTCTTGAAATAATACACTATTATATTAACAAAAATATCAAAATTGGTGCGAAAAGTCAAAATTTTTTAATGTGTAAAACTAAGTAAGAAACATTGTCATAATGATGGTGGGACCAATAGCTTTAAAGGTATCATACTGGAAAATGGATAAAGAAAGTAGAAAGAACTAAAGAAGGGTAAGAAAGAAACCTATCCCTGTTAGATATCACACTATGGCACACAGCCTTAATCTCATAGAGTATGTTAACTCTGAATTCCAACGATGGGAGTACATAAGATTAAATAGAGCATAAAACTCAAATTTTAATATAACTAAGCGAACCTAATTTAATAAGTAAAGAAACTCCTAAGGGCTATTCTACTAATGTACCTACTATAATAAAAGATCTACAATAAATGCAATTAATTTATCCATAAATAATATGTTTCTTTAATATTTATTCTCGTTCTGCATCATACTGCTATAAATGTTATAGAAGAATTATGGAAAAGAATCTACTAATAAATTTCTATACGGGAGAGGTAAGAAATCTAAAAACTATTTCGTGTACAACATACACGTATAAGTGCAGAACAAAATCAATGAATTCACGTTACTGAAAAACAACAATAATCATCTTCAGCGTGCATAGAAGTATTGGCATTAACATTCAAATTTACAGATCTAACAAAAAACTGGCAAACAAAATAATTGTATAAATAAAAATAAGGTAATACTTATATGGTTAAATCATGACTACTTGTCTATGCCAGGATCTTATATCTAATATATAATACATGTGAATCTGCACACAATGACACATTTAACAACAAACTAATGAAGAAAATTTAAATTTCCCATATCTATCTATGGTAATGGTAACCAGTAATGCATGTAAAACCCGGCAGTAGCATTTAAATTTCCCATATCTATCTATGGTAATGGTAACCAGTAATGCATGTAAAACCCGGCAGTAGCATAAAACTCCAATGTCTGTTTTCTCCTTGGCATCTTGTGAGAACTGTAAGTCCAACAAGTTAGCATACAATTAACTGCAAGAAAAAGAAGAAAATGTTATGGGAATAATAGGCTTCTGATCACTATGAGGTAGAGTTAGTAAAAATCTATTTTGGGAACCCTCACTCGGCAAGCCAAGGGTTGAAATTCCCTCATCAATTAGAAACCATAATCTTCAAAAAAAATCAAATTTCTTAATCCACATCTATCCTCCTCTCATGTTATATATCTATAAATTAGTACAAGAAACTAGGCGCTAGAGACCAGTCACTATATATATATATATATATATATATATATATATATATATATAACGATCCAGGGGGCTAGGGCCCGTGCTTGCGTTGGCCCTATTTTTGGCCAGATACCGTTCATCCAAGAATTGAATGGCGCGATTAGAAGGTCACTTAAAATATCTGTAAGAAATTGTTTCGGATACTGCAAGTATTTCTTGCGGATAGTGTTTACATTAAAAAACTCAAAAAGGAACGGAACAATCATTCGCTTTCCTGAGCTAACATTTTCTATTTCTTCAATCAAATTTTAGAATTCATTAACTTTTTTGTTATAAATTCAAAAATGACAATGTATATCGTTGAAAAGCTCTTGTTAAAATCTTTAAATACAAGATGCGTTGTTAATATATTTTGATCGAGTTAAAATGACCAAAATTGAGGTTAACGTTTTGTATTCTGGAATTACCTTTGTAGGCTTTGGGGTTGCTTGGTATTTTAGCTACCTCAAAATATATCAACAATGCCTCTTGTTTTGAAGATCTTTTTGAAACCTTTCCAATGATATATAGATTGAGGATTTTGGACAGTGTTCTAACAATCCCCGCCTAGGCCCCCGGCGCCTCACCTAGGCGGTAAAAAATCCCTCCAGGAAATAAGGCGAGATCTAGGCGGAGAGTTTTTGTTTTTTAACTACTCAAATCAGATCTTGATATATTTATTTTTCTAATGATTTATTATATTCATAATGCAAACTGTAGTAAATTTTGTCACAACAAGAAGTGAACAATATCAAGTCAAAATGGATAATTTTATTATAGTTGTAATTTTTTATTTTTTTGAACTTGTACCAACTTCAAATTATATAAATGATGATACATTTGTAATATTTAGTTTAATTCAATATAATTCTTAAATGTATGTTTAGTTTCTTAAGATTTAATATTGAATTGAATTCTTGAAATTTATTATTTAATAGCAATCTTGTTTATGAATAAAAATAATATGTTAAAGATATGTTTGAACAATTTCATGTTTGTGTTTGAACTTTGACATTGACAATAAGTACAAGTGTTTGAACTTTAAGAAAATGTCTTTATTATAGATAGTTTTGTTGTATATTATTATTTTATTTGGATAAATATAAGATAACATATTAAAATTAACTTACAATAAAAAATCCCACCTAAACCCCGCTCAGGCCCCGCCTAGGCCCCCTCCCGCCTAGCGCCTTTTAGAACATTAATTTTGGATTTGTAACACAAAGATATTGAATTTTGAAGTTTGATTGAAGAAAGAGAAAATTTTATTTTATGAGGAGTGTTCTGACATTTCTGGATTTTTTTTACGCTAAAAGCTATTGCAGGTATTAATTGCAGGTACTTCAAATTATCTCCAAGAATTTCTAGCAGATAGTTTCATAAATTTTTAAATATGAACCTTTCACTCATAGATAGAATGATGGAAGATGATTTGGCTCTAGAAAGTACTATATATATATATATATATATATATATATATATATATATATATATATATATTACCTTGTCATTAGAAAGAAAAAAAAATTGCACTAGCAATTAAATTTTACCTCTAAAAGAGAAAAGTTTGAATTCAAATGTCATTTTTAATTGTGTAATTAGTAGCTACTTTACTTTGTGTACAAAAATTTTTAAATTCAAATCTTATTTGATATAATTGAGATCTAGCAAAAAAATTAAAGATTGATCTTACAAAAGCTTATATGCGACACCATCTCTCTAGCTATAATTCCAAAATGTGTACGTTTTATTGAGAAGACATCACTGCAAGTCTGCAACCACGATCATTTGATATATTATAACTTCTTTGTATTGATGGGGACGGAGGTTTTGAGATGAAGGATAAATATCATAAAGATAATTCTCACACAAAACTCAATCAATTAATCATTTAATGTATTAAAATAATAAAATACATCACTATTTATAATACTCCTAGACAACTTTTCTAACCTAAATTGGACTCTAATAAGATAACTACAAATTAAATAAACTAATTAAAATACAACTAATTTATGGGCTTCTAAAACCCTTTATATTGTTCTAACCAACTTTCACAAGTTTGTCATACATCAGTTCTCTTCCGCTGAGAAAAACTCGACTCCGTCAAAAACATTAATACAAGAATAAGCATGTTGGATCACCAAAGAATTCTTTACAACCTTCAAATTTGGCATGTCGATAGCACAAGAGTAGTTAATTTGGTATTGTCTTTGATAATCGAATAAACATTAGCACGAGCATCATGTTTTGCTAATGTTGATCCCACCAAATACGGGTTGTCCCTTTCAATTTAGCTTCCGCAAAGAAAAGTTTTCTTTCATCGGAAAATTCATACCAACGAAAGAAGCTCTCAAAACTATGAATCCAATCGAAGAATGCTTCGGGCGCTTGATCACCGTTGAAGTCTCCAACATCTAATTTCGCTCCTCTATCCACTACATTCATCCTAAGATCTGAAACATCAGGATTAACTCGTAAATTAGGGTCATGTTGTTGTAGTCTTAAATATAAGATCAGGGATGAAGTCTTCAAAATTCTTAATTCTTATGAGCATCTTCTTGTACCTTATCAACCAACGCATTTCATGAGTACGTCAACTTTTGAGGCAAGAGTTGTAACAGAAGCTTAAACATTTGTTGCAGTCAGTGTTGTGATCGAATCTTTAATCCTTTTGAAACGTGCATCTTGTTGTAACATATGAGCATCAAGCTTGGCGTTGATTTCTTCAGAATTTACCATGGTTCCTGTAAATAAAAAACTAACTGTAATTTAGCAGTAGATATTTACTCAAATTTGGTCTCTCTTTTTTTTCTTCACGGGTCTTTCTAGTCTTCTTTGTATTTTGTCTAATAAGGTATAGAGCAGCAAGCTTGGAGATGAGAAGGTTAAAGAATTACGCGACAAAGATGAGGATGGCGGTGGCGGTGGCGGCGGGATGCGGCAGCGACAGTGATAGCAAGCAAGGGGCAGTGATACCGGCAATGTCATTTCTACTTCTCTTTTTTTCTCGCTTCTTTTGGGTTTTGTTTGGAAGCTAATTGTAGTAGTTCGATATTGGCGGCTAGGGTTTTTAGGAGGTTTTGTGGTGTTCAATTTGGTCTATGGCGGTGGCTATTAAGGCAGATTACGTTGGCGTGTTTGTGTACTATTGATGGCTCAAGGCAGTATGGTTTAGGGTTTGGGTAAGGCTTTGTTTGGATGGATGTTAAATATAGGTTGGTTGTTTTGGCAGATAGCAAATAGGTTGGGCAGATTAATGGCGGTTATACGACTGTTTTTCTGGTCTTGGTATTTTGTAGGGCAGTAGGGGCTAATGATTTTTTTGACTTTCTGGGCAGCGACTGGTTGTGGGATTCTGACCGGTTTGTGGGCAATAAATTTGGGACTGCTGGAAATTGATAACAGGAACAAAAATTGCAATTAATGAAATTGCAAACCTTGTTCTGATACCAAAAATGATGGGAATGGAGGTTTTGGGATTAAGGACAAATATCACAAACATAATTCTTACATAAAACTCAATCAATTAATCATTCAATGTATCAAAATAATAAAGTACATCACTATTTATAATTATAATACTCCTAGACAACTTTCTTAACTTAAATTGAACTCTAATAAGATAGCTACAAATTAATAAGAAAACTACTAATAAAAATACAACTTCTAATTTATGGGCTTCCAAAGCCTTTTATATTGTTCTAACCAACTTTCATGGACTCGTCCTACATCAACTGTATTAATGAAATATAAGCTACACATGGAATAGTGTTTTTCAAAAATTTACCAGGAATTTCTCTATTGCATTTTCAAGAAGCCTATCCAATAAATGACTTCTAAACTAAAGCTCGACTTATCAAAGAAGTTAAATAAATAGTGTTTAGCTCTATTCTATAGAAGTGAAGCATAATTACATTTAATTTCCTTTTCATTTTAACAGTACAATAATTGTAAGGAAATTTTTGACTTAGATATTTAGAAGCAATAGTAATATATATTAAGAGTAAATTACACTGAACCTAAAGATAGCAATTATTCCTCCTCCAATAATAAAAGTAACACTCAGCACCATATAGTTAACTAAATGTAATGTCGGCTGCCCCAATGTGTTTGACCCTCTATTTTTAATGACCCAAGTCTCACTCGTTCCTTCTGTCTCTCTTCAATCTTCATTTTTTGCATTGTCATTTTGCCAAATAGAGGGTTAGGGTTGAATCGGGGGTTTCAATTTAGTTTCAAAATGGGGGTGATTGTCTCTCACCCATTTCACTTTTTATCTCTTCATTTCTCTACCATCATTTCTCTGACTCGCTCTTCATCCTATATTTTTCATCTCCATCTTAATCTCTCTATTTTCATATTTGTTTTTCCAACTTGTGGGAGTTGGGTTTTAAATTGGGTTTCTGAAACTGCGGTTTCGAAATTGGTAGCTTCAGTTCACTTTGAAAAGTTATATCTAACAAATTGCAGTACAAATTTCGTAGGTAAGAAAGTTCAAAAGAAATAGCAAAGATGATCTTTTACTTCTTTCTGAGGAGGTATCAAAATCAGCCACTTGGTAGGCGACGCCTCAAATGCTTGGTTATCCCTTCTGGTGGCTTCTCGACTATTATCTAACTGGCTCTAGATTCTCGAAGAAACAGGGTCTTATCTTTAGAGCTTTGTCCATTAGAAACGATATTTTCGGATAATATTAGAGGGTCTTATTTAACTTTGCTGATTTGGTAAACAAAAATAACCTACAAGAGTACTGGGTATATTATTGAGAACTAAGGGCAATCAAAATATGGTTTTTGGGGGTGGAATTTGTGGCGTCAACCTGTAGGTTACTCGGTGTAATCACTCTACATTTAACTGTTCATGGAGTAAGTACTGATATAATTATACTTTTTACAAGTAATGTAAATAAGGCCACTACCATAACGTTATACGCTCAAATGGAAAGTTGTTAACTGAAAATTTAGCATGTGACTTCCAGTTCCAGATGGAGAATGCATCAGCTCCCGTGGATTAAGCCATGGGTTCAAACATAAATCTCGATTAACAATAAAATTTTGAATTATAAACAATAACAGTGACTTGGGTGTGAAGTATCGGGAGAGCTACTAAAAAATAACTGCCAATGTTCAAATCCAGAAAAAAGTTATATAAAGTAGGCATGTGAAAAGAAAAAGTAAAAGTATTGCAGCATTTGGCAAAAAAAAAAAAAACTTTCCCAAGATGTAACCTCATTGAATTGTAATTGCTCTTTCATCAAATTCCACAAGCATGTTACAAAGAAGACAAAAACAAAATAACTATCCCACAGATACATTGCCAAAAGCAATGTTCTAAAAGGCGCTAGGCGGGCGGCCGAGGGGGCCTAGCGCCTAGGGGGCCTAGGCGGGGCAGGATTTTTTATTTTAAGCAAATTTTAATATTTTATCTTACATTTATCCAAACAAAACAATAATATAAAGCAAAATAATTTAAAATAAAGATAATAAAGACATTTGCTTAAAATTCAAACACATATCCATATTGCTAATGTCAAAGTTCAAACACAAACATGCAATTGTTCAAAATTCAAACATATTTTTAACGTATTACTTTTATTCATAAACAAGATTGCTATTAAATAATAAATTTTAAAATTTCAAGAATTTAATTCAATATTAAAACTTAAGAAACTAAACATAAATTTAAGAATTATATTGAATTAAACTAAATATTACAAATGTATCATCATTTGTATAATTTGAAGTAAGTACAAGTTCAAAAAATTACAACTATAAATAAAATTATCCATTTTGACTTGATATTTTTCACTTCTTGTTGTGATTTGATATGCTACAATATGTATTATGAATATGGTAAATCATTTGAAAAATAAATATATTAAGATCTGGTTTGGGTAGTTATTAAAATTAAAAAAACCTCTCCGTCTAGACCCCACATAGGCCCCGCCTAATTCCATGGAGTGATTTTTTTGCCGCCTTGGACCTAGGTGAGGCGCCAGGGGGGCCTAGCGCCTAGGCGGGGCGCCAAGGGGGGGCCTAGCGCCTAGACGGGACCTAGGCAGAGATTTTTAGAAAACTGGCCAAAAGACGGGTGTAATATTTATAAGAACAGAACTATAGGAAATTTGCATCTTTGGAAAACAAGAGATGTGCATAACATTATCTACCACAAAAATTGTGATTACAGGAGGATACTGTAACAACAGAGAAAGCCAAAAGCATGTGAATAATCATACCTTTTCCCAATTGGTTTAGACCTCTATAAAATATCAACATAAATATCTGGACAGCTGGCTACGGTCCAGAGAATTCTGATTTGAGTTTTAACCTTCACTGCAGGTTTATTGTTTCCAAAAAATACGTAATCACAACCACCATGTGTACCATTGTAATTTCAAGGATCAATAGCAGAATAAGGCAAAGAGGAAGTCCAAGGTCTCGTAGCCCTGAAAATTAAAAAACTTTTCTGTGTTTCTCTAAACTTTACTTGCTAAGAATCATTGCTTTGAAGCCTCCAGATTTTATACCTTAATGTGCCGCTGAGAACCTTCTATTTTGTGGCAACCACCACTCAATGCTAGTCATAAACAAAACTGGCACTATTCTGAGTTCTTCCCTTCCTTCAAAATTGACGTGCCCCAGAACCATCACCTTCAAGCTTCCAGCTTTTACGCCTCGATGTATGCTGCAGAGAACCTTCTCTTTTACGACAACAACCACTTGAACCTCTCCCACCTCTGCCAGATCTTCTGGAATCAAAATTTTCAAAGTCATTATTTTGATTGGCCCACCGTTTCGAGTCCCAAGAATTGTCTCCAGAGTCCCTCCATCGTCTATCCTTTGAAGTTTCACCAGGCTGTGACTTCCAATAATTGACATTATTATACACATTCCTTGACTCGTTGAAACTGATATTCCAATGATTCCAACCACAAGAATTATTCCCAGTATCTCCCCATCCTTTTTCCTTCACAAATTTAGAACTTTGAGCACCATGGTTCAAAAGATTTCCACCACGACGATCAAAATTATTTGACTGTCTGGTATTATTTTGCCCCTTATTCCAGCCCAATAAATTATCCCCACAACTTTCCCAATTGTTGTCCTTCAAAGCCCCATCACCACCAAGGTGGCTCTGCTCCCACGGATTCTCAACATTTTTCGACTTCTGAGAGTTACCCCACCTGTTCCAATCCTGTGCTACGTCCTTTAAATCTACAGTATCCCGTACACGATAAGCCTCCCAGGGGTTATCATCATTACCTACATTCTTATTATTCCCATCTGAAGTTTGATCATGGACTGAGATGTTTGCTTCATCAGGATTGTAGTATTCTTTGTCCAAGTCTGACATCAGTCCAGGATCAATCTTCGGGTTCCAATCAATATTGTCGATAAACATGTCGGGATCAGGTAAGGGGGCATCAGACGGAAGGTCATAAATCATAGCACAAAAACGCTCTTTCGCATTAAAAAGTGCATCTTTTCCAGCTGAATCATTCCAATTTACCACATTTTCATGGCAATAAATATACTTCTTAGCAGCCACAACCTTATGCCACGGAATTCCCGCTAAAAGGCAGAACTTCTCCTCCCATGGAAGTGCATTGTTTTGTAATACCTCTGCAGGGAGAAAATAACAGCAAAAATCGAGTGAAACCATTTTCTTGGCTGGCAATAAGTATCCAATACAAGACAATTCAAGTTAAACTATTTGAGGAGAATGCAGATACAATTATGTAACTTGTTTTAATAGAAAAATAAACTTATGTAAACAATTCATATAAACATGTCCAGAGGAGAAAGAGACAACACCACTAACAAAACGGAAGTACAGGGGGAGAAAAAGTTCAAACCAACAAAACGTGGTTATAGAGTATCAAGCAATTTCCCAACTCAATCATAAAGATAGAGGTTAACTGGCATAGAATAATATATAGACTCTTTTACATGCCTAATATTTCTTAATATATTTTAATTGTCATTATGGCATATACAACAGTCTATTAATTTGATGTAGGACAAGGTAGAAAGAAGGAATAAGAATACCTATCCCCACAAAGAATTGGTAGAGAAACAAACACAAAAGCACAAACTCTTCTCAACTCATTTCATATTTAATAATCTGAAAAATAATAAAGATTACTGCTCTTTATATAGGAAACGTATGGCTTAGCAACCAAGTAAAAACTAAAAAGCCTAACATAAAAAAGGAAACAATTATCTACTTCCAAATAATTATCTACAATTATAGTTATGTTAATAATTACATCAATTTATCTCCAAATAAAGTAATAAGTATAACTAATTAATTTTTGGGTCTTCTTCCACTCCGCACCACTGTTCCGTCCTTAAATAATGATTTTGGAACTCAAAGCTGTCAATCTATAGTACCAGCTGTAGACTGATATGGTACTGTGAAGTACTGAAGTCTGAAATTTTCTGCTAATCTTTAATTGATATAAAAACATTCTTACTCTGAACAGTATTTCCTACAAACATGAATGTCACATAAGAATTTTGTAAGAGAATTTAATAACTATCGACATGAGAGAGGGTCTAAATCCTAAAATCTAAAAACTACTTCTTACACCATACACAGATAAGTAAAATTACTACAGGAAAAAAAGAATCAAGGAGAAGTTGCTGAAAACAACATTAATCATTCTCAAGTGAGCACAAAAGTAATGTAATTAACATTCAAATATACAGATCTGGAACTTTAGAGATCAAAACTTGAAAAAGCGTATCCAGTAATGAATAACGCTTAATTGCAGAGATACAAGGATCCACTGCCAATAAAATACATAAATATTTAACTTGATACCTTCCAAATGAGATGACATGAGCATAAATAAATGAAATGTCATGAACAAAGATCTTCTCCTTAGCATATCGTGAACAACTCGACTCCAAGAAATTATAAACAATTCAACGGAAGAAGAAAATACTATGGGAAAAAAGAACCACATGGACACGCACCCATGCAAGGGTTAAATTTTCCTCGACAACTGGAAAACTATTAAAAGATAAACACCCTCATAGATGATACCCCAAAATATGAATTTCTTCATCCATTTATCATCCTCTACCACATTAGATATCTAATTACAAGTACAAACACTAGTCGTTGAACTAGCCGTTAGGAGTGTTCAAAAAATTCGGAACGACCAGTTTTTTACTGCTAACAATTGGTTCGGTATGGATAATTTGGTAAAATTTAAAATCGGTTTGGTACTAGTAAAAAAAAGGTATATACCGTTTAATCGATATCGGTATCGGTATTTATTTTTTTCAAACGGTGCGGTATCTACCGGTTATATTATATACAATATAAATATTTAGATTTAGTCATCAAGAAGTATCATAGGAATTAAGAAACAATATCTTTATGAGTACCAATATCTTTAACATAAAGAGCAAAAAAAAACATATAGTGGCACCATGGGAACTTACTAGTGCTCTTAACCAATAAAAGGGAAGCTTACTTGCTCCAGTTACTGCTTCAATAATAAATCATTGTAAACTCATATTACTATATATTTATCTCACACTATGGCCACATAATTACAATAAAATTATGTTTTAAAAAAATTAACAAAACAAAAATAAAACCAAAACCGATATTACCAGTACCGTCCCTATACTGAATCGGTCCATACCAGTATGGGATACCGATATTTCGGTAACGGTATTGGTATCCATTTTTTAAGACATTCGATAATCGGTTCAGTACGGTGTTTTACCAATGAACACTCCTAGCCTTTAGAGAATAGTAGTTAAAAATTATTTAATAAACAAACAAATAAACTAGCCGTGAAAAAGGAAAAGAAATCTCACTAACAGCCAGATTATGCTTTTATTAGTCTACAAGTAGGAAAAGTTTAACCTTGAATCTTATTTGATATGATTGAATATGTCAAAATTAAATACTCCCTCTATTCTACCAAAAGAGTGCCATTAGAATTTTTTTACTAGTCAATTTGTGAACTCCTAAAATTTAAAATTGACCTTAATTTATTTGATTTTGATTGATGCGCTAATTAATATTGTAAATTACTTAAAAAGTGTTACTAAATACAAAATTTTATTCCAAAAACATAAAAAAATTCAAAACACAAATTGAATTTTAGGATTTCACAAATTAAGTAGGATCAAAGTTAAATAGATTCTTTTGTGGAATAGTGGGAATATTATTTTACAAAAGCTTATGCGTAATGTCGTCTCTATAGTCAATCACCTTTCCAGTGTCGATTTTATTTCAAAAATGTCCTTGTGACTAGGTTTATTTGATCGCTTATAAGTTGGAATCCTCACTTGTGACAGAATTTGAGAATACTCCCTTGCTTCAACCTTGTATCCCTTCATGATTGCTTAGTTGCGGCTCTATATTAAAGTAATAGAAGCTGCATATGTTACAAGCCCCGAGTTCAACAGTATGCACTCGCGTCATACAACTCCGTTCCCAAAAAAAGGAGGAGAAGCTATCTTGAGTAGAGCTACAAAGATATTACATTAGGTTTTGTTCAACAATCAGTCGGGATTTTCGCTATAAACTTTTCAAAACGTCTCATGTTGATCACCTCAAATTTCATGAAAGGCTTTACCAAATCGTCTACAACATCTTTTTTGAATTATATACTTAAAAGTAAATAATTATTGATATATTTTATTAGTAATGTAAAAAAGCCACTACTAATCACATACTCTTAAATAGAAAAATAGTAAAAAATATTGGCACATGCCAAATAATGGTCAAAAGAACATCTCCCCGATACTTTGAAATAAAAACTAAAATTAATTGGGCAGGGAACTAATATTAAGACTAGATGAATAGTTGTTGCAAGTAAAATATGCAAATGGTCAAATCACAATTTTCTAGTGGCCTCAAACATTTGTCGCAAATTACTAACATTACTAGAAAAAATAATAACTTGGGTGTAGTCGTATCATAAACACTACTACGCAGTGAATCTCATTGTAATCCATCACTTCCTATCAAAAAAAGGTAGGCATGTAAAAAGCTACACTAAAATTAAACTTGCAAAGGAATCATTGTTATCCAGTGTAATTGCGTTTTGATACGGACGTTCCAAAAAATGGTACACTTTCGTTTTGAAACATAAAATGTGGTGATCCAAAAAAAAATTCCTATTTTCTTAAGCTTCTATTGCACAAGCCCGATTACAACTTCGTTTTATGATTTAAAATGTAGGAACTTCTCTAGTATAGACCTTGGGACGCACAACTAATGACAAAGATCAAAAATCTAATGAAACTCTAGAATCCATTATCTAAAATAGATAGGATATTTACAAAGTATAATATTTACATGAGTAAATATAGAACATTTTATTTGAAACTTTAATATGTAAAAGAAGATTCAAGTGACTACCACTTAATATAGCCAAATGAGCGCTTAGTAAGTATCAAGTAAGCGTCTAAGCGGTAATATGGCATAATCCCATTGAAAATGTGCTTGTTGTAACATAATGCTTAAAAAACTCAACTAATTTCAACTATATCTCAACTAGTTTTAATTATATCTTTTTAGAAAGTTATTTCCAACATGTTTTGGTTAAATATATTTTATACCAAGTAAGCAATTCAATAAACAAACCCTTGCGTACTCCGTACCATATACCATGGAAAATGACGTTTTCCATTCCCGATTCACTCCACGAACCACATTTAACTATGATTTAGGTTACATTGATATCAACTAATACAACTTTTCTTAGATAAAACCTCATTCAGTCGTAAGTCCATAGTCACTAGATACTCTCATACATCTAGCGAACCGCGTATTGGTACTTGTGTACCCAAACAGAGTACTTTTACGTACTAATACTCTAAATTTAAAATACCGAAAAATTTCTTTGTTGTTTAATTATAATTGCACAAATATCAATATTATAACTTAGTATTGGATGTTCAAATATTACATTTGTACTAAAAAATTTATAAAACTATAAACTTGTTGATTTTACTAAAAATCTTCTATAAAACCTAGGTTTATTACATTTGGATTCTAAAAGAATTCCTAACTATAAGAATTTATGTAAAGATACCCTAGCGAGTTGCGTTTTAGCTATGTAGCGTACCGCATATCCATATTTGTACTGAAACGTACCACGTTTCAGATAACACTCGCAACTATCTTTGTCCATGAGCAAGTGCATGAGAAGACAAAAACAAAAGAGCAATCCCACAATCATGTTGCCAAAAACTCAAGTATATATAGAGAAGTGTCATAAAGATACGAATTTAAAAAAGTACATATAATCTAAAGTTTATAGAAATAACTCATAAAGGTATAATAAAATACATTAGCAACAGCAGCACACCAAACTATTCAAAATTCTCTTCATATATTTTTCACCTTTTTCCCCTTCAAAAAAGTTACTTTAGGTTTTATAATTTTTTGTGGCAAGGAAAGTTAATACAGATTTGATGGATGGGGAGAGGACTAGGAGATAAAATCTTTCCAGTATTAAGCGTGCCACGATCTTTAAAAAAATAAAAATAGAAATACAATAACAATGGTAACGTTAAACTTCTCACTCTTGATTTATCGATAGTGCAGAAATGGAAAGATATATAATAATGCAAAAAATTGTAAATTATAATGTTGAACAGGGTTATTCGTAAGGGACAAGTACATTAAAAATCAACTAAAAGTTGTGTAGTATCATATACGTGATAACTTTTTCCCATGACTTGGGCTATTTTAAATAGTCAACGACCTCCATCAAGATCAGTTGAGACTCATAGTCATCTATCCAACCACCATAACAGCCATGAAGATCGATATGTTGGCTTAAAGTCGAAGTCCCTCACATAAATGTAACTTACACAGATGGTAATAAAATTATAAAAGCAAAACACACACACAAAGGTTTCATCAATCTAACAATTTATCCACATACATGCTTGAAGAGAGTAAAAAATTTGGAAGTAATGTATGTTTAACATACAAAAATTAGATTTTCTTTTCTTTATTTTTCCTTGATAAAGATTAAAATTAGAATTATAAAAATCAGTTGTCCAATTCTACATCATCACAACTGTAACTGTTTTCGATTTAACCAAACCCTAATTCTTTTCCTCTTAATTTTCCTATAAATTGCTTCATCCCTTACTCAGAAACAAAATGAGCTTCTAAATTTACAAAATTAAACTAGTTAAGGAGAAAAAGTTTCAATCTTGAACTACTTTGCAATTCCTTACAAATTTAAAACTAAAATTATAAACACAACAAAAACAGATCCTCCATCAACCAAAATCCATTTTTCAACAATGAAAATCTATACAAATTGTGTACATGCATCCAATTATAATGTTCTGAATTCATCAATGAACATTCACATACATACATTACACTGATTTTTAAATCAATCTATCATAATTGTTGCCCAATAAAACCATAAAAGCACAATTACCTTCAGGATTAACTTTGGTTTGGTAGTAATTCGGCGGCGATGGTCGGCGTTCTTCGTCGTACCTCCGGCGAGGGACCCATCGCCGGTTATTCCATCTACCCATTTTGAGATATGTATAATTATATATATATATATATATATAATTGTGTGTGTATATATATATAAGAAAGAGAAAAAGGATTTGAAATTAAAAATCAGAAATTGGGGCTACTGCAGAGGAGAGAGAGTCCAGTGAAGAAACAAGAGCGAGATTGCAAGACGAGAGACAGGAGAGGCAGAGTTGAATTTATATAGAGGCTTGTGGGTCAGATGTTTGGGTTTTCCTATTCTTTCTTTTTTAAAGAATTTAGTTGTCCAAAATAGCTCGAGTTCATAAAATCCTCCTTAGAAATAGATTTATATGTGAATAAATATATTATCAAGTTGGATTATAATTTATGGGTGTGTTTGATAAAATTGAATTAAATACTACAGTAAAATATCTATTTAAGAATAGATTTGGGATCAAACTATTTATATTTTAATTGAGAGGTTATTACTAAGTAGAGATATTAGTACAAAATATTTTTCGAACACCCAAAAATATCTATTTTAATAAAAATATAGATTTTATAACAAAAATTAAAAAAAACATAAATTATATAGATTTTCAAACTAGAAAATGTAGTCTTTTATAGGAAAATATGGTCTTTTATAAGAAATATAGTATTTTATAGGAAAATATAGTCCTTTATAGAAAATATAGTCTTTTATAAAAAATGTAATCTTTTAAAATTAATATTATCTCTCATATATATATATATATATATATATATATGAAATTATTACTATATAAAGATATAGTTTCTTAATACGGGACTTAAAAAGTATATAACATATTACAATTTAGAAGTTATTCTTATTTATAACTTGCCCAAATTGTTACCAAATTTTTTATAATGTTGTAGATATTATTCTTATATAGAGTATTTTTAAATAGGGGTTTTACTATATCTTCGTTCCTAAAATATTATCGTTTAAAGTTTTTGTACATGAATTAACAAAGTACCATTTATCAAGTAAAATTTATTTAAAATTTCATCACTACCCCTTTATGGGAAGTTAAAAACTATTAATACAAGGGAGAGAAATTCTTGGGACAATAAGAGAAGCTAAGGGTAATATAAAAAAATAAATAATTTATTCTCCTCAAAAGTTGTAAACGACAAATTTTTTAGAACAAATTTTACCTTCCAAAACGATAATTTTTTAAGAACGGAGGGAGTAGTTCTGAATGTTTAAGTAATCTGAATGAACTAAATAAAGCAGAATTTTGAATACTGAATGAAAAAATTATTTGATAATTGACATATCTGAAACATCCAAATAACAAATTTTTATTATTTTACCTCTCAGAAAAAATTTAAAATAATTGTAAATTTATTTAATATTACTTAATATAATAGTTAATATTGTAAAAAACTTAAATATAAAATATTTTATTCAGCAGTCATCCAGCCCATTCAACCAAAAAAATTATACTTCATCATTCAGCCCAAAAATCTGACTAATACAACCATTCACACGATTTTTATCCAAAACAAAAGTATTGAATGACTGATCGATTCAGTCATTTAACTCTAAACAAATTCCCCATAAGTAGCTATTTGTTTATAACTTAATACATCTAGTTGAATCGGTCTGTCATTAAGTACGTTTGTTTTGGAAAAAAATCGTCTGAATAGCTGAATCAGTCAGATGATTGAGCTGATGACTAAGTCAGATTTTTTTTGTTGAATAGCTGAATGAGCAAATGAATAAAGAAAAAAAAAATTAAAAATTAAAAAAAATATATTAACTATTATATTATGTAATATTAAATAAATTTACAACAACTTTGAATTTTTTCAGAGAGGTAAAATAATAAAATTCTGTCATTTAGATATTTCAGATATGTTAATTATTAAACAACTTTTTTTATTCAGATTTAGCTCATTCAGATTCAGATTCAGATTCATTCAGATTTTATCAAATACCCCTAAGTTAATGTCTAAGCCATAAGATATGTATGTCTTCCAATAAAAAAATATCATAACTTTCACTACAATCAAATGTTATGCACATTATGTAAATTAAAAATTATAAAATATTTATTACAAGATATATTATTTTTCCAACAAAATTTAAATTGAAATATTAATTGGCATTTTAAATACTTTTTTTTATTTTATTACTAAATACAACGCATTTCAAACTATGACTTAAAAGAGAGTCAGAAAAAGGAGTCGGAAGGGAAATTAGGGAGATTTAGGAAAAACTTACGTTTGATTTTCAGTAACGCCTCTTCAATTTAAACTTCTTATTGATAGTAAACTCAAAATTATCATATTACACGATTTAAAAAAAAATACCACTAGGCGACCTTTGATCTGATTTATAATAAGAGTGTTTTTACGATGACAATTTTTTTTAAAAAAAAATTAGTTTACAAATTGTTATTAGTGGATGATCCACCATTACATAGATGGGCCTAGTAATAATAATCAATCATAATCAGCCAAATTATTTTATAAATAATTTTTTGTAAAATTTTTTTTGTCATCAAAATATAATTGATAATAATAAAATAGAGAATATGGAGATGCACAAGTTATACGGTCTACGATCGTAGAGTGAATTCACTTTACGATCGTAAAGTAGTCACTCTACGATTTATGAATTCACTCAACTATCGTGGACTATTCTACGATCGTAGAGTGAAATCACTCTACAATCGTTGACCGTGTAACTTGAAAAGTTTCACGGCTGTATAACTTCATTTTTACCTAATAAGATATAAGATATTCAAATTTATAAGTTACACTTAAATTTATAAGTAAATTTGAGTGTAACCTATGTGTTAACGCCAAGATCTTTCTACACGCTTCAGTCGCCGAAAAGCGCATCCAACCCTGCACAGTAAACAAGTCAATACCAGAAACTTAACGGTTTGGACTGTCGAGGGATAGCTCCGGCGTGAGAATCAGAACGGACAAACACAAAGTTAACAATGGAGGTGATAAGCTCTGGTGTTTTGATGATAAAAAATATCAGTTACCTCTCTTATGATGTACCCTGTCCTCATATACTCCTTTTTTCGTCTTGCATGCCGCCGACCTGCTATGACCTCAGTTAACTGCATGCAGCCCACCTGCTAATCCCATCATTGTTCGCTACCCCATAACATTATGTCAAATCCTCATTAATTAAGTTACAGCAGAATCAGTCAATGATTATCCCTCTAATGATTATCAGTCCAAGCCCAAATGAAACCATATTCACATAATGGTCCGGCCCAATACTCCCAAGGTCCCAATAGAGGTGGCCCAATAGGTCCAAAATTTTATGGCCTAACATTGCCCCCCCCAGTCTTTTATTAAACAGAATATTTAATAAAAGAGTATATAGAAAAGACCCATATAAAATTGGAGCTCATATGTAACTGAATCAAGCCCAATCAATAAGACAAACCAAGCCCGGAAGCCCAATCAGCAGGATACCCAAATCCGGGCACCAACTCTCCAAATTCACCATCATAACCCGTATTAAATGCGTCGGCTTCGTGTTTCGCAAATAAATGAAAAGACAACCAATATAAAAGCCTTTCCCCCCAATTTTGACAGTTTTACCTGTTTAATTTGAATTTCAAACTCCTTTGGCTTTCTTCTTCCTCTCGATTTCTTTCTCTCTGCAAATCGCTATCAATGGCTTCTCAAAATCCAGATACTGTCATTCCCCTCTCCGTGACTCCTATTTAATCCATTCCTCTTACTCAAAGCCCTACTAAAGTGGTTTCGGGATCAAACCCCAAATCCCTGCTACTTCCAGCAAGAATCCACCACCAAAATTTGCCCCTGATAATTCTCTATTATTCAAAAGTGAAGAAAATTTTTCACACGCCAATACCCCTTCTGCACTTTTAGAGGATGATCTTCGTATCATCCGAGAACGCTATATGATACCAAATACCCACCATCTGAGGTTTCCCTCTTCTGTCAAACGAATGTAACAACGTCCAGATGGTTGGACTACTATCCCTCTCATTCTCCTAGAGAAAGGAGTTCATTTTCCTCTTCAAGCCTTCCTTATAACCCTTCTAGGGTTTGTGGGTGTGGCATTTGCTCAACTAGTCCCCAATTCCTATATTTATGTCCTTGCGTTCATTGCTTTCTGTCATGAGTTAGGAATTACACATACTCTTGACTTCTTTTTCTTTATCTACACCGCTAGTAAATCTCGAGAAAAGGGATTTAAAGTACTAAGTAAGATATCCCCTAAGCCCAATGAGAAGTTCGAGAGGCGGTCTCTGATAGCTACCCCTTAAAGCAATAAATAATGGCATAAGGAGTGGTTTTTTGTTAAGGGACATGAAATCTCTTCTATCCCAGACTAGACTACTGTTGATCGCCTCTCTGTCGACTTTGGTGACATCACAGATGAACGCATAGGTGAGATGATAGAGCTTATGGAGAAGTTCCCGAAGATGGAATGGAGCTTCGGACTCCTAACCAAGCAAGCGTGGTTGTATGACCACAAATATAAGTCCCGAACTCAATTGATGTACAAATTTTCAATTTTCCTTTAATAATTATTCTAAATTATCATTCCTCCTTCTTCATATTGTCTCTTATCAAGCCGACTTCTTCTGACCAAAGAGATCTCGAAGCCTTCTTGTCTGCTAAATCTTCTGAAACTTCTACCGAACTCCCAACTGCTGAACCTCTAGCTTCTGAACCCTAAATCTCTGAACCACCAATTAGTGAACCAAAACCTACTGAAGAAATAAGCCAACCTCGCCGAAGAAAAAGAGGTGCCAGAAAACCAAAACATGTCCCTGTACCAACCTTAAACGAAAGTCTTCTCGACATGCCTATCGCCGAACGCACCCAAATCCTCCGTACCAAAAAGAGAAGAGTCAAAATAACCCCCCTCTCTGCCAAAAAACTTCGAATACCCCCTACTGAAGCCACTCAACCACCAGTTATTCCAATTGAAATCAATGTTTCTGAAGAAGAACCCGAAGAACAAGTTGAACCCACTCCTTCTCTTGTTCGAAAAAGAAAACACGCTTCCGATAGCCAACCAACACCACCACCTGAACCTACAACAACCAATAATCCACCTCCCCCCCGAATAACCTATATCCTCTCCACAAAGACCAGCTTCCTCTGAGGCCAGACCCAAAGCTGTGGCGTCTCCCACTCTATGGCAAGACCTTAATGAGAACTTCCCTTTCTACCTCTACAATTCTTCTGCACGTGATACCGATGACCACTGTTTTGGAAACAGCTCCATCATGGATCTAATTGAAGCTTGTATGATGCACCAAGCCAGAGTAAGTTATCAATGACTTATCTATTTATATTCATATTTATTTGCTTGAAATCCATTGATTGACTCTGAATAACTGTAGGTCAATGGTATCTTCGGGCGCCTCCGTCAAAAGTATAAAGAAGCTGAAACTGAAGAGGACGCTGCCCGAAGAGAGAACAAAATTCTGAAGTCTGTTTTGGCCAAAAAGAGAAGTCAACATGATATTGCTCTCTTTAATAATGAATGCCTCAGAAAAGATCTTGCCAAAGCTAAAGAGCAACTAGAGACAATTGAAGCCATTCATCGAACAATTGTTGAAGTGAATGTAAATCTGGTTTGAAAAAATGAGACTCTTGCACAATCTAACCAGAGCTTGGCGAAGTAAATTTATAACGCCAAAGTTACCGAAGAACGACATCTTGCACACCGTCGCAAGCTTGAAAATGAACTTCGGGAACTCAAAGCTCTTGGTCCCCCACTTACTAAAGAGATCCGTAAGGAAATCTAGGCGAAATACCGCAAATCGACCGAGCTGAACAATGAGATAATTAAGATGTATGTTGAGGGATATGAAACTTCCCGAAGCAAAGGCAAGGCAAAACTTGCTGCTACTTCGGTAAGTCTAACTCTCCTCGACTCTTCGGACAATGAAGATGAGGATGATGCCTGAAGATGACCTTCCTTCACTTTAACTTTAGAACTTTTTGTAAAAATTTTACTATCTTTTTGTAATCACTTTTATATTTTAATGAAATGCTATTAACTTTTCATCCTTATTACTCCTTTTAAATTTATCCTGAACTGTTGGTAAATAATATAACAATCTGTACTTCATATAAAATCAAGTAGAAATATATTTTGAACTCAACACTTTAAATAAAATCAGGTAATAAAGCAATGTAATACTTATTTATTACCGTAATGTGGAACATATCTATAATAATCCGATTCACCATCTTTAGGACGAATTGATCCAACTAAACCTCCGAACATGCTTGTTCGCCATCTTTAGGAAGAACATGATCTGTTCACCATCATAAGGATGAACATTCCCCCAAACCTCCAGAAAATCCAGTTCACCGTCTTTAGGACGAATTAGGACCTTACTCACCATCTTACGGATGAACAAGTTCTATTCACATCTTAAGGATGAATAGATCCAACTAAACCTCCATTTCATTTTATTCGCCCTCATAAGGACGAACAAATCCCACCGAACCTCTAAAAAATCCAGTTCGCCATCTTTAGGATGAATTAAGACCTTACTCACCATCTTAAGGATGAGCAAGTTCTATTCACCATCTTGAGGATGAATAGATCCAACCAAACCTCCGTTTCATTTTATTCGCCATCATAAGGACGAACAAATCCCACTGAACCTCCAGAAAATCCAGTTCGTCGTCTTTAAGACGAATCAGGACCTTACTCACCATCTTAAGGATGAGAAAGTTCTATTCACCATCTTAAGGATGAATAAATCCAACTAAACCTCCATTTCATTTTATTCGCCAACATAAGGATGAACAAATCAACCGAACCTCTAGAAAATCCAGTTCACCGTCTTTAGGACGAATCAGGACCTTACTCACCATATTAAGGATGAGTAAGTTCTATTCACCATCTTAAAGATGAATAAATCCAACCTAACCTCCATTTCATTTTATTCACCATCATAAGGACAAACAAATCCAACCGAACCTCTAGAAAATCCAGTTAATAAAACACGATTGGAGAAAAAGCTTCTTTTATTTATAGCTGTTGGCATAATTACAAACTTCTATACATTAACATTACCCCTACTGAAAATATTCCTGAAGCCTTCCAGCATGTCAAGTATTATTGATTTTAGATCCATCTAATGCTCGCAACCGATAAGTCCTTGGCTTTAGCACTTCAATAACTTCATAAGGACCTTCCCAATTTGGCATCAACTTTCCCAAATTTTGAGGCATAGAAGCTTCTACTTTCCTAAGAACGAGATCTCCCACTTCAAACTTTCGAAGCTTGACCCCTTTATTATAATGCTTAGCAACATATCGCTGATAGGCTGCCAACTTTATCAAAGCTTCTTCTCTAACTTCTTCAAGTAAATTCATGTTGACCTTAAGTCCTTCATCATTATATATCTCCTTAAACTGACTAACCCGAAGACTTGTAGATCCAATCTCCACATGAACTAATGCATCTGTACCATAAGCCAACCTGAAAGGTGAATCTCCAGTTGTAGTCCTCGTAGTAGTTTGATAAGCCCATAATACACTAAGCAGCTCTTCTGTCCATCTTCCCTTCGCCTCATTTAGTCTTTGCTTGATTCAATTTAACAACATTCTATTAGTTACCTCAACTTGCCCGTTAGAATGTGGATGAGCTACCGAAGTCCTTCTCTACTAAATCCCCAATTCCTTCAAGAATGCTTCGAACTTCGATCCCACAAACTGGCGAGAGCGTTTGTCAAGACCTCCCAAAAAGCGAGGAACCCGAATGAGGTTATCACGGGTAAGCTAATCATAAACTCTTGCGAAGTCTATACCTTATTTGATACCGGTTCTACCCATTCTTTTAACCACACGTTACCTGTCGATCTTATTTCTTTGAAAATACTTGCATTTGATGTGATTTTAGGGATTGATTGGTTAACTACTCATCATGCTAAAATCAATTATTTTCGTAAGGTTGTTAGCTTTCCTATTCTTAACCAACCTATTATGTGTCATGGATTTGAATAAAAATACTTCAGATTTGAATGATATTTCTATTGTTAATAAATTTCCTGACGTATTTCCTGAAGAACTTCCTGGCCTACCCCCAGAGCGTGAAATTGAATTTTGTATCAACCTTGAACCCAATACAAAATCCATTTCCAAAGCCCCATATCGAATGGCTCCTATAGAACTTCAGGAGTTAAAAGCCCAACTGCAGGAATTGTTAGACATAGGTTTCATTCGTCCTAGTACGTCTCCTTGGGGTGCTCCTGTTCTATTCGTAAAGAAAAAAGATGGAAGTATGCGACTTTGTATTTACTATCGGGAGTTGAATCATATCACCATCAAAAATAGGCACACGTTGCTTCGCATTGATGACCTATTTGACCAGTTGCAAGGAGCTAAATTCTTTTCAAAGATCGATCTTTGTTCTGGATATCATCAGTTAAAGATTAAAACTGATGACATTCCAAAGACTGCTTTCAGAACTCGCTATGGGCATTATGAATTCCTAGTCATGTCTTTTGAATTGACTAATGCTCCTACTACCTTCATGGATATGATTAACTGAGTATTCAAGGAATATTTGGATCATTTCGTGGTTGTCTTTATTGATGACATCCTCATATACTCTAAAAGTAGTGAAGATCATGAGCAATGTTGGGTAAAATCTAATTATACACAACACGCAAGTATATGTGGTCAACAAGTAATAAAGTGAAAGTAGAGTATCGTTCCTATGAGGAATTATTAATACAAATTACCAAATACTAACTCTTAATCAAACTAATTTTATTTAAACAAACAATTTAGGATTATAAATTAAATTATCTAATTACACTAATTCTAATTACGACTAATTAAAAATTAGATTATGGAGATTTAAGATCACAACTTCACTTATTGTTTTATTCAAGTTAACACACTTCTCATCAATTATTCTCTATCCTGAATTGTTAATCAATAACACTAAAGCAGATAAAATCACCTCTCGATGCAATATACCCATACTCACTTAAATCCACAATTGATAGAATTAAGCAAGACACCCTAATTAACTAATCCACTATATCTCTATGTGAATTACAATTAAAAAGAATTTAAAGCACAAGTTCCCTATAAGATTACATATGGCGTAAAGACACATCTCTATCCTAAACACGAATCATGAATTCCATCTATGCATAAATCACAAACACATGCTATCATGAACAGATCTAAATCTAAACTTCATCTCTCGACTTCATATAGATTATCACGGTAATTGATGGCCAATCAATTAAACAATTAAGTCCAAATCACAATAAACAATCCTCACAATAGAACATAATAATTGATATCGAAGCATATTAAAATAAACTACACAATAAGATCCATTGTAATCTCAAACAAAAAATTAGTTCATTGAATTAAAACTAAGAATCCACACTTGAATAAACATTAAAAGACAAAAATAGAAGTAGAGTGAAGAATAAATCTGTTGTCAGCAAATCTCCATCTTCCTCAAGCTCCTGCTCTTGATCTTCGTTGGTCTCCAAGTTGCATTAATCTCCAAAACTAATAAGAGCTAGGGTTTTTCCTAATCTACTATAATCTAATCTAATGGAATCCTCTTTAATCCTTGCAATTCTCCTCCTTTTATATGACTCTTTATATGGCTTTAAGTCCTCCTAGAAGTCCTTGAATCAAACGGATCAAACCAATCCTTCTTGGACTCAAATTTTGACAAAATTCGCTTTTTCTACGCGTACCCCCACCCTGACGGGGGTTTTTTACACTGCTATTCCTGCCCCAGCGAGCTGGGGTTCTGTTTTACATCTTGTAGCCCCACCTTGGCGGGGGTTTTTTGAAGAGAAAGCCTGCCCCGGCGGGCATCCTTTTTTTACTGTAGTGTCTTCTGGTAAAATGGTCATAACTTTTGATCCGGGAAGACTTACGAGGTCTTCCACCTATCAAATCAAAGATATCGACGAGCTCTACAACTTTCTTTCTTTGAGAATTGAGAAATAACGAACAGATGAGGGTCAAAATTGGACTGGAAGTGGATGCTATGTAAATTGCAAGCATGAGAACTCTTAGCTTTGATCTTCATTGATAAAAAGGCCATAACTCTTGCATCTGAACTCCGATTGGGATCATTCAAGATATTACGAAAAGATAAGAAGAAGCTCTACAGTATAATCCAAGTTCCAAGCTAAGAACATGCATCCAACTTGGTGTTAAAAGCCCTGCAATCTCCCCTTCTTGTATTTGCTTGCATATTTTAGTCCAAAAGATGTCCAAATTGCTTTTCCTTGCTTCTTCATGCCAATGTTATGTCATAGCCTACAAAATAACATAAAATGTATGAAAAGTAACTAAGAAACATGAATATAAGCAACTAATTCAAGTAACAGATACCGAAAAAGTAGGTATAAAACCTACTTATCAAATACCCCAAAACTTAAACTTTTACTTGTCCTCAAGCAAAACCACAAAACAACAATGCTATGCAATACAACTAATCTACATGCCTACGAACCCATCAACAATGATAGAAACAAGTCTATTCAAACGGCCTTAGAGAAATCAAGTAAACATGATAATACATCATATCAAAACAAATTAGTAATTTCCTAATCAATCATCAAATCTTAGACTGTTATTACTGATATAGTGCGTGTGTGGTCAACAACAATGCTAACTGATATAAAATCAAATTTAACACATTTTAAATCTCTTTGAAGGCATCATACAATGTAAACTCAAGAAATCCACAAATGAGCTAGATTCGACTAAAATCAAATAGTTTTACCAATATCGATGGTCAACATGGGATACTTATGCTTCATTTTTCATCTACGGGGGCTTTTTGCCCTTATTTCCCATTTTATTCATTTTTTTCTTTTGGTTTATATACACATAGTTATGTAATGTCTTATTTCCTAAGGCTTTTCAATGCTACCTTAACGAGCTTTCGACCAATGACTCCCAGACCATTAAGACCTTAGAGCGCTAGGTGTAAAGACAATCCACTCGAGCTTAATTACTCAAGTAACAAAGGCCACAAAACTAGACAAGCACGCCACAGTGTTTATTCATATTTTTTTTCTTTTTCTTTTTTTATATAGCTTATATACCCCAAATATTCTCCTAAACTTAGGTTCTTGTCTAACCTTAGCCATAACTACTTATTCTTATCATTCTTTCATTCAAACTAGCATTATCCTTTAGAGTCCCATTATGAATCAATTTAAACTCAATCAATTAACAAGTTATTTTTACTGTGTTATCTTTATTATACCAGTTTCAAACAAAAAAAACTCAATTCATAACAAGAAATCACATCAAAGCTCTAATAGTCAGTACTATACTTGTCTACCCAATTCCAATCTCGACATTGGTCAAAACAAACTGTAAATATCAAACAGTTGGACTCATGCAAGATGTACTAAATGCTATATAAACATAGTCTAACTACTATTTTTGAAAATTTTCAATTTTTTTTATTATAAACAAAAAACTAAATGCAAAAACTAAATGTAAATAACCCGTAAACATAACGAACTACAATGTAAATAACTAACTATATGCAATACGATACTAAAATGGCCCTAAACTTAAACTAGACATTGTCCTCAATGACTGAAATAGAAAAAAGTAATGTAGATGACTTCCTTGAAAATATAGCAATCCTCCTCCTTGTCCGCTAAGTTTGGAGAATAGGTTAGGCACATGGAATAAATTGGGCACCACACTTGAATTTGACTTGTATAACCTTTCCATTGAACCTCCAATACCTGCAATGAAGAGAGACAACATGGATTAGAATAACACTTTGGATTGGTAAGAGAACTTAATAAGCAAATTAATTCATATCTACTAAATAAACTAGTAAAACATATAAATATAAAAATTCCCAGGTTGCCTCCCAGTTAGCATTTTAATTACAGTCTTTCAGCCTGACTTTGTCTGGTTAATGCTATCCAATTCCTCTTCGATGATTGAGGAACCCTCCATCCATCGGAAATAATATAACTTTTGGTAGGTTCCCATTTGTGATGGCTATCAAATTAAAGTCACCTAACATGCTTTGTTTAAATAAGTGCCCAATTGAGAATGTTGAATAACTAGGTGCTTTTCCGTCCGTTGAGCCTATGATTCGATTAGGGCTTTGAGGCTTGGCAAGAACAACAGGCTCTTTTTCTATATTCTCTTTCTCATCCCACCATGGCTTTAAATTTGTACTAGCTCTCATGTCATAAAGAGCCTTGTCGATGACATGACTACCAAGCGGGCACGGTTTTGAAAATCTAACTGGACCCTTGATCTTTGGCGGAGAAGGAACTTGGGGCACTAATAACATCGGCTCATCCTCGTTGGTACTCATAGTTAGTTCTTCACCGACCTTATTTTCATTATCCCCACTTGTCTCCTCTTTTTCAACATCTCGTGTCTCATCCAGTTGTAGATTTGGTTCGGGCACTTCGTCAATATCGGAATCCAAATCATAACACCAATTATATTGAGGACATTTGTTCAAGGCTTTGAAAATTTGATCTATCTTATTCTGAAGATTCTGAATTGACCACTCTTGATTAATCCTCCTCTCCTCATTTGATGCTACGAATTGGACAATAATTCCACTACCCCTGAATTATCTGTCTCAGTATTGGAATCCATGTATTGAGGACCATGGGTTGAAGTGGTGATGAGTTGTTCCATCTGGTGCTGAAAATTGTGGCTCGATATTTCTTGACTCATCATCCTCTGTTCTTGGTTTGCTATGATCTTTGACATGAATTCCTCCAAGTTTGACTTTTCTTCTTGCAATGGAAGTTGACATGAGAATTTCGAAGTGAATGTTTGATTTGGAGCAGAGTATTGATCTTCATAATTGAAACTCCATGAAGAATCCGGGTGATACCCCCAATCTTGATGATAGTTGTTGGGATAGACATAATTATTGGGGTACTCACCACCACATTGTACCGGCTCAAAACTGATGGCGCATTGATGACTCAGATGATTTCCAACACAATAATCACAAGTAACCGCCACACTTTGATGACGTTGTGCTGCAAAAGCGTCCAACTTCCTCGAAAGTGTCTTAATCTGTGCTGACAATGCAAAAAATGCATTGAGTCCATCAATTCATATGTCCCTTGGTGGAGTCATATTTATGTATGGCCATTGATAATTGCATCCATCCATGGTACCTGAAAAGAAAGAAAAATAGGGAGAGAATTAAATAAAAAAAGTTTAAATTAAGACTAATTTGATTGAAGCTAATATTGGGAAAAAAATATTAAACTAATTCCCCGGCAACGGCGCCAAAAACTTGTTGGGTATAATCTAATTACGCACAACACGCAAGTATACGTGGTAAATAAGTAATAAAGTAAAAGTAGGGTATCGTTCCCACGAGAAATTATTAATACAAATTACCAAATACTAACTCTTAATCAAACTTATTTTATTTAAAGAAACAATTTAGGATTATGAATTAAATTATCTAATTACCACTAATTAAAAATCAGATTATGGAGATTTAAGATCACAACTTCACTTATTACTTCATTTAAGTTAACACACTTCTCATCAATTATTCTCTATCCTGAATTGTTAATCAAGAACGCTAAAGCAGATAAAACCACCCTCGATGCATAATACTCATACTCACTTACATCCACAATTGATAGAATTAAGCAAGACACCCTAATTAACTAATCCACTATATCTTTATGTGAATCACAATTAAAAAGGATTTAAAGCACAAGTTCGCTATAAGATTACATATGGCGTAAATGCATATCTCTATCCTAAACACGAATCATGAAATCCATTTATGCAGAAATCACAAACACATGCTATCATGATCAAATCTAAATCTAAAATTCATCTCTAGAGTTCATATAGATTATCACAGTAATTGATGGCCCATCAATTAAATAATTAAGTCCAAATCACCATAGGCAATCCTCAAAATAGAACATAATAATTGATTGCGAAGCATATTAAAATATACTACACAATAAGATCCATTGTAATCTCAAACAAAGAATTAGTTCATTGAATTAAAACTAAGAATCCACACTTGAATAAACATTAAAAGACAAAAATAGAAGTAGAGTGAAGAATAAATTTGTTGTAAGCAAATCTCCATCTTCCTCAAGCTCCTGTTCTTGATCTTCAATGGTCTCCAAGTTACATCAATCTCGAAAACTAATAAGAACTAGGGTTTTGTCCTAATCTACTCTAATGGAATCCTCTTTAATCCTTGCAATTCTCCTCCTTTTATACGACTCTTTATATATCTTTAAGTCTGCCTAGAAGTCCTTGAATCAAACGGCTCGAACCAATCCTTCATAGACTCAAATTCTGACAAAATTTGCTTTTTCTATGCGTACCCCCACCCTATGCCTGCCCCGACGGGCTAGGGTTCTATTTTGAAGCTTGTACCCCCGCCCCGGTGGGCATCTTTTTTCTGCTGTAGTGTCCTCTGGTAAAACGGCTATAACTTTTGTTCCGAGAAGAGTTACTAGGCCTTCCACCTATCAAATCGAAGCTATCAACGAGCTCTACAACTTTATTATTTGATAATTGATAAATAACGAAAGGATGAAGGTCGAAATTGGACTGGAAGTGGATGCTATGTAATTTGAAAGCATGAGAACTCTTAGCTTTGATCTTCGTTGATAAAAAGGCCATAATTCTCACATCCAAACACTGATTGGGATGATTCAAGATGTTTTGAAAAGCTAAGAAGAAGATCTACAGTATAATCCAAGTTTTAAGCCAAGAACATGCATCCAACTTGGTGTTAAAATCCCTGCAATCTTCCCTTCTTGTATTTACTTGTATATTTTAGTCCAAAAGATGTCTGAATTGCTTTTCCTTGTTTCTTCATGCCAATGTTATGTCATAGCCTGCAAAATAACATAAAATATATGAAAAGTAACTAAGAAACATGAATATAAGCAACTAATTCAAATAACAGATACCGGATAAGTAAGTATAAAACCTACTTATCAAGCAACACTTGAGGCTGATACTCCAAAAGTTTCGTGAAAACAAGCTTTATGCCAAGTTGAAAAAAATGCGAGTTTTGGCTTGAGGAAGTAGCATTCCTTGGGTACGTGATATCAAATCACGGAATATCTGTTAACCCAGCAAAGATTGAAGCAATACAAAGTTGGGAGCAACCTAAGTACGTAGCTTTCTGGGCTTAGCTGGTTATTATCAGAGATTCGTGAAAGAGTTTTCTCGAATCGCCATTCCATTAACTCAGCTGACTTGAAAAGATATAAAATTCGGTTGAAGCGAGGAATGTGAGAAGAGTTTTCAAGAACTCAAGAGGAGACCCATTTCAGCACCTGTTCTGACAATACCATCTGGTTTGGACAAATTTGTCATCTACAGCGATGCTTTAGGAAGAGGGTTAGGATGTGTTCTCATGCAACATGGGAAAGTCATAGCCTATACCTCACAACAACTCAAAGAATATGAGAGGAATTATCCTACTCATGATCTAGAGTTGGCAGCTATCGTTTTTTGCGCTTAAAATATTCGTTTAGTCGTGGAATATTCTTACTTTCGGGGAATATTCGTACGATGGCGCAGTCTTGTGTAGGCCCCATAACGGAAAGCGATTGGATGAAGAAAATGACAAGTATGAATTTTTATAAATAATGACGTATTTATTACCGTTAACACTATTGGAGTACCAGGTGGTTAAAACATAGTAATACGCGGTGTTGCACAGTGGAACACGGTATTGCACCAATTATTGATTCTTACGTAGGAAGGCACTACTCAATAATTGTTACAATAATTACTATTCAATATTTTATTTTATTGATTCAATAATTACTATGTTGATATTTTATATTATTGTTGTTTCAATAATTGTCACTGCACAGTACTTCCCATTATCAGATCAATAATTCATATTATTTGAATAATATTATTAGATAGCATTATTGGCAATGTCTAAGGAAGTTCTGTCTAAGGAGAGGTTTGGTCACCTAATTGTGCGCCAGTAAGGAGAAATCCTTATCGGAAAGTCCCCTCTTTTCTGGGCACGACCTGGTTGTCATTATTGTGATTCTGTAATATTATTTGTGAATAATCAATTATTAATTTATATGATAAGAAAAATATTTATTTATGTGGATATAAATGGAGGAATGTTTAGAAAAGTGACAATTGTTGAAAATTGACATTTTATTCATTTAAATATATTATTATATTATATAATAATGGTGATATTTTTACAATAAATGTGTGATATATGAATAAATGAGGAGAAAGAATATTTTTGTTACAATAAATGTTAAAAATATATTAAACATGTTGGTGGACCCCATTTTTGACTGAAATTTGATTATAGCCTGCAAAATCGTCCGTATGTGGATTTCGGTCAATTTATGTTTAGAATTTGAAAAAACTTAAAGCTACAAATTTGTAGAAAATTAAATTTCTTATTGAATTGACATAAGATTTAAATATTTCTAATAAAAGGGCTATTTATTATGAATTATTGAAGTTCCAAAATATTGGGTCTGAATTAATTTGTTAAAAAAAATATTTAAAACATGTTTTTTATTTTGGTGGGCCCCACTAGCATGTGTAAAATTTTGAATTCTGAATTCTAAGGTGTGTGTAGGAAAAAATTAATAAATAATATTATTTTATTATATTTTTTGCTTTGATGTTCTAAGCATTTTCTTATAAATAGGGTGCTTAGGTTAGAATTGAAAATCACACTAGAAACTAAAGTTTTCTCTCTCTATATTATCGAGCGTATTTTTGCGATATTTTGATACTTTGAGTGTTGCTATACGGTGCAAGTGTCCTTCAGCATTATATCTGATATTCCAGCCAGAAGTACTATTCTTTTGAGATGAGGGATGTTATTTTCTTCGTAAATGATATTATTTCTTTCAATATCATTATACCGGAATATTGGTGAATTTTATTATGAAATTTTTACCTTTTCATGTCGGGGTTACTATTCATAAGCTACTATTCACGAAGTATGATGATTTTTCTTATGGAATTTCTACCTTTTTGTGTCGGGGTTACTATTCACGTATACGAAACTATTCACGTATACGATACTATTCATGAATACGACACTATTCACCAAAAAATAAAATTTTTCTTTCTTAGTCCATGTTATCTATTGTTGTTACTATCTTTGATTGTATCCATGTTTTGATCTTTATTTTTGAATTCTGCTCCATAATTGATTATTATGGAGTATTTTTGAACTTGGATAAATCGAAGTACGAATCCCTAATTTTTGTCTTTTGATCTCTCTGGATTTGTTTTCTTGAAAATATTTTAATCATCCTCAGTCCTAAATGATGATATTACTGAATATCTTTGGCCTGTAGTGCAAAGATGAATGATTTTCTGATGAACATCTTTGGCCCGTAGTGCAAAGATGAACAGGTGTTGAGATGAACATGACCAACTGATGAATATCTTTGGCCTGTAGTGCAAAGATGAATATTTGATTCAAGATGTATATTGATTAATGTTACAAGGATAAAATATCGATGATGGACTTTTAAATCATAGAAGATAGTAGATTTCATTCTCTACTTAACTCTTCTAATGAATTGTTGTTTCCGCTGTAGTTGTTGATCTAAAACTTGTTGTCTATTATATTCTATCAGATTTTTCCCTATTGAGGACTAACGATAATTTGTTCTATATTATCTTAGTCATAATATTCTTTATTGGGCTAGTTGAGTTCACCCTTTTCCTTTTTGTTCCATTTTTCTTCTCAGGAGGCGAGAATATAGCAAGAACTAGTCGGGGTGTGGAGTGATGTTCCAAGGCAGTTGTTATAGTAGTCCTCACTATTTTGTAAAATAGTGTATCAATAAGTGTAATGAGGACTTTATCTGAGTGTGGATTTTGTATAGAGGATAATATTTGTATTTGAACTCACAGTATATGTGTTGTCGTATTTTGCACGACAATTGTATAATAAAGTTGTAATTATTTTCTGTACCATGTATTTTGCGACTCAAAATGGGTTTGGTGGATTGGACCTATTTTGGGGGCGTCACAGTTGGTATCAGAGCTTAGGGATATAGTATCCAGCGGAGATCGGGGAATATAACTAGGAGGGGAGAGACGAGTAAATCCTTCGCTAGTGTGTCTTACCTAACCTTATTTGTTATTTAATTGGCTGGTCAAAATATAGGGGTAATATGTGGCATGTAAATTAACCATTGTTTTGTGACAGTAAAATGGCATCTGAAGATGTTGAGATAAGCAATGGAGCACATGAGACCATTGAGTCACCACTAATCAATACCCAAGATAAGGTGCATCAAGAAGGCAATAACCCTCCTGTAAATAATAACACCGACCAAATGATGAACGATGTCATGTTTAGAAACTAGGGGTGTTAGCCGAGCAGAGTAGCTCGATACTCGACTCGAGATCGGTTCGAAAATATGATCCAAAGCTCAAATTCTAAGTTTATTAGAGTCGAATATGATCCATACTCATTTTCTGTTTAATGATACACGAGTCGAATTCGAGTATATCAGTATTCGCTCAGATTAGGGTTCGAGTTTTTTTTTCCGAACCATACTCGATACCTGCTCGGTGGATCATATTCGAGTACTGGTCTGATCCATACTAATATGCTAAATATGTGATATTTGTATCAATCTTTATAATTTATAAATTGTAGTATTAAATTGTGTAAGTTTGTACTTGAATAAATCAATGAATTGATTGTCAATTCGTATTACATTCTTTATAATTTCTTGACATAAATAAAAGTAAAAGACTTTTATATATAAAACATTAGTTCAATAATCAATTTAGTATGTAGTGGTTCAGTATTAAGCGAAATGGTTCATATTCGAAACTTGATTTGAAGGCTCATGAGTAACTCGTTTTGTAAACGAGTCGAGTACTTGCGAGCCGAGTAGCTCCGAGTAATGATCCGAGTCGAATCTGACGCAAAATTAGAAATTCTTTATCGAATTCGAGTCGAATCCGAGCTTAATTTTTTCGAGTCGAGCCGAATCTGAGCATTAGAGTGTTCGCTGAGATTCGACTCGTTTTCACCCCTATTAGAAACTTTTTAGAATTCATGCAAAACCAAACTAGAGAGACTACTGTTCAAAATGCAGGTGGAAACACTGGCAACTCATGGATGGTCACCGCTAAGCAGTTCAAGGAGTTGGGATCACCTGAGTTTTTGGGAAAGCCAGAACCACTTACGGCAGAGACGTGGATAAAGCAGATCACTAAGATATTTGATGTCTTGGGATGCTCAGAGGAGCAAAAAGTTCCTTTCGCCACCTTCATGTTGCGAGGAGAGGCAAATTATTAGTGGAAATTCGTAAAGCGTACTCAGTCTGCCGCACTGAAGATGTCTTGGGAGAAGTTCCAAGAATTGTTCAATGACAAGTACTTTCCCGAAAGTATTCGACACATGAAAGAGGTAGAGTTCATCAAGCTGGAGCAAAACAAAATGAACGTGTCGCAGTACGAAGCTAAGTTTGCCGAGTTGTCCTAATTTGCATCGCATTTAGTTGATAATAAGGAGAGAATGACACGAATGTTTCTGTGAGGTTTGAAACCTGAAATACGTCAATACCTCATTTCTAACAAACTTTGTTTATATTCAGATGTTGTGAATAGGGCTCAGTTATTGGAGTACGATAATGAGTCAGCTCAACCGAAGAATAACGACCAATAACTCGATGATAATCGTACCGGTGGCAACGGTCATTGGAACAATATGGGTTAGTTAATTATAAATTCTTGCGAAGTCTATACCTTATTAGATACCGGTTCTACCCATTCTTTTATCTCTCCTACTTGTGCTTAATGTTTGAACTTGACTCCTGAGAAATTAGACTTTGACTTATCTGTGGAGACTCCGTTAGGAGAAACTTTCATTACATCTACTGTTTAGAAATCTTGATTGATTCAGGTTGGCACTATCACATTACCCGTTGACCTTATTTCTTTAAAGATACTTGCATTTGATGTGATTCTAGGGATTTATTGGTTAACTACTCATCATTCTAAAATTGATTATTTTCGTAAGGTTGTTAGTTTTCATATTCCTAACCAACCTGTTATGCGAATTCAAGTAACCAAACCACTAAAGTCAATCACTCTCATATCAAGCCATAAAGCCATTCGTTTATTGAAAAACAGATGTCAAGCTTTCTTAGCCCATTTCATGGATTTAAACAAAAATACGTCAAATTTGAATGACATTTCTGTTATTTCCTGACGCATTTCCTGAAAAACTTCCTAGCCTACCCCCAAAGCGTGATATTGAATTTTGTATCGTCTTTGAACTCGGTCTAAAATCCTTTGTGGAATGTCTAAAATCTCATATCGAATGGCTCCTATTGAACTTCAGGAGTTAAAAACCCAACTATAGAAGTTGATACCCGAGACTCTATTTGGTGACTTCCTTTGTGGAATGCACTGAAGACAAACTCTCCGTAGAGGGCGTCATATTCGTGCGGTGGTAAACTGATAGGTGCCATTGTGACGTGCTATCCAAGATTGGGATATGAGTCACAGTTGAGAGCAACCCAAGTCAGTAATCAAAATACGTAGCTTTCTAGGCTTAGCTGGTTATTATCGGAGATTCGTGAAAAGATTTTCTCGAATCGCTAATCCATTAGCTCAACTGACTCAAAAAGATAAAAAATTTAAATGGGACGAGGAATGTGAGAAGGGCTTCCAAGAACTCAAGAGGAGAATCATTTCTGCACCTGTTCTGACCATACCATCTTAGAAAAACAAATGTGGTAGCTGACGCATTGAGTAGAAGATCGTATGCGGGTACGAGTGCTATGTTATTAACACAAAGACCCATTTCGTATAATTTACAAATGATAGAGATAGAGTTAAAGACTTTAGGGACCCATGTGATGATGTCAAATATACGCGTAGAACTGACCTTAATTGAAAAATTTAAAGCTGCTCAAGCTACAGACCTGGAGCTGATGAATATGAAGAAGAAGATGCAAGAAGTCGTTATTTTAAAAGCGAGAATCGACGATGTGAGGAAAGCTCAAACCTTCGATTTATTAGTTCATTTGAAATTCTCGATTGAGTAGGAACTGTGGCCTATAGACTTGTTTTACCTCCAAGTATGTCACATGTTTATAACGTTTTTCATGTATCGACGCTACGTAAATATGTGAAAGACCCAAATCACATTATTAAGTTAGAACCAGACAAGATAACTGAAGATTTAACGTACGAGGAGGTACTTGTCAAGATCTTGGATATGAAAGAGCATGTCCTACAATCAAAGTATTACCTCATGTCAAAGTTTTATGGATTGAAACACCAGGAATGTACGTCAATTTCGAGAAAGAAATTTCATAATGAGGGGAGGTTCTAAGACCCCAACTTTTTATAAATAAAGATTTAATTTCTCTAATTATTATTTTGAAATAGTAAGGGGATGATTTGATTAATGTGGTTAGTTATGGATAAAATGCGCAAATATTTTAAATAAGCAAGTGGTTATAAAATATTCATTGTTGTTGGGAAATATTCGTTTGGTCGTGGAATTTTCTAACTGTCGGGAAATATTCGTACTATGGCGCAGTCTTGTGTGGGCCCCATAACGGAAAGCGATTGGATGAAGAAAATGACAAATATGAGTTTTTATAAATAACGACATATTTGTTACCATTAACACTGTTGGAGTACCCGGTGGTTAAAACACTGTAATACGCGGTGTTGCACAGTAGCACACAGTATTGCACCAATTATTGATTCTTACGTAACAATTATTGATTCTTACGTAGGAAGACACTAGTCAATAATTTTTACAGTAATTACTATTTAATATTTTATTTTATTGATTCAATAATTGCTACGTTGATATTTTATATTATTGTTGTTTCAATAATTGTCACTGCACAATATTTCCCATTATCAGATCAATAATTCATATTATTTGAATAATATTATTAGATAGCATTATTGGCAATGTCTAAGGAAGTTCTGTCTAAGGAGAGGTTTGGTCACCTAATCGCGCGCCAGTAAGGAGAAATCCTTATTGGAAAGCACTCTCTTTCCCGAGAATGACCTGGTTGTCATTATTGTGATTATGTAATATTATTTATGAATAATTAATTATTGATTTATATGATAAAAAAAATATTTATTTATGTGAATATAAATGGAGGAATGTTTAGAAAAGTGACAACTGTTGAAAATTGACATTTTATTCATTTAAATATATTATTATATTATATAATAATGGTGATATTTTTACAATGAATGTGTGATATATGAATAAATGAGGAGGAAGAGTATTTTTATTACAATAAATGTTAAAAACATATTAAACATGTTGGTGGACTCCATTTTGACTGAAATTTGATTCTAGCCTGCAAAATTGTTCGTATGTGGATTTTGGTCAATTTTTATTTAGAATTTGGAAAAATTTAAAGCTACAAAGTTGTAAAAAATTGAACTTCTTATTGAATTGACATAAGATTTGAATATTTCTAATAAAAGGGCTATTTATTATGAATTATTGAAGTTCTGAAATATTGGGTCTGAATTGATTTGTTACAAAAAACATTTAAAACATGTTTTTCATTTTGGTGGGGCCCACTAGCATGTGTAAAATTCCGAATTCTGACTTCTAAGGTGCGCGTAGGAAAAATTTAATAAACAATATTATTTTATTATATTTTCTGTATTGGTGTTCTAAGTATTTTTTTATAAATAGGGTGCTTAGGTTAGAATTGAAAATCACACCAGAAACTGGAGTTTTCTCTCTTTATATTATCGAGCGTATTTTTGTGATATTTTGATACTTTGAGTGTTGCTATACGGTGCAAGTTTCCTTCAGTGTTATATCTGATATTCTAGCCAGAAGTACTATTCTTTTGAGGTAAGGGATGCTATTTTCTTCGTAAATGATATTATTTCTTTCAATATCATTATACCGGAATATTGGTATGAATTTTATTATGAATTTTTTACCTTTTTATGTCGGAGTTACTATTCATGAGTTACTATTCACGAGTTACTATTCATGAGTACTATTCACAAAGTATGATAATTTTTCTTGTGAAATTTCTACCTTTTTGTGTCGGGATTACTATTCACGTATACGACACTATTCACGTATACGGCACTATTCACGAATACGACACTATTCACTAAAAAATGAAAATTTTCTTTCTTTGTCCAAGTTGTCTATTGTTTTACTATTTTTGATTGTAACCTTGTTTTGATCTTTATTTTTGAATTCTTCTCCACAATTGACTATTATGGAGTATTTTTGTACTTGGATAAACCGAAGTACGAATCCCTAATCTTTGTCTTTTTATCTCTCTGGATTCGTTTTCTTGAAAATATTTTCATCATGCTCAGTCCTAAATGATGATATTACTGAATATCTTTGGCCTGTATTGCAAAGATGAATGATTTTCTGATGAACATCTTTGGCCCATAGTGTAAAGATGAACATTTGTTGAGATGAACATGACCAACTGATGAATATCTTTGGCCTGTAGTGCAAAGATGAATATTTGATTCAAGATGTATATTGATTGATGTTACAAGGATAAAATATCGATGATGGACTTTTAAATCATAGAAGATAGTAGATTTCATTCTCTACTTAACTCTTCTAATGAATTGTTGTTTCCGCTGTAGTTGTTGATCTAAAACTTGTTGTCTTTTATATTCTATCAGATTTTTCCCTATTGAGGACTAACAATAATTTGTTCTATATTATCTTCGTCATAATATTCTTTATTGGACTAGTTGAGCTCACCCTTTTCCTTTTTGTTCCATTTTTCTTCTTAGGAGGCAAGAATATAGCAGGAACTAGTCGCGGTGTGGAGTTATGTTCCAAGGCAGTTGATATAGTAGTCCTCACTATTTTGTAAAATGGTGTATCAATAAGTGTAATGAGGACTTTATCTGAGTGTGAATATTGTCTGGAGAACAATATTTGTATTTGAACTCACAGTATATGTGTTATCGTATTTTGCACAAAAATTGTATAATAAAGTTGTAGTTATTTTCTGTACCATGTATTTGGCGACTCAGAATGGGTTGGGTGGATTGGACCTATCTTGGGGGCGTCACACCAACCAAACAAATATTTTATGACAAATTGCTTACTTTGCAAAATCTGTAAATATTATCCACAACTATAACATTATATCAAATCCACACCTTATTATTCAAAATAACATTTAGAGAAAATTAATTTTTTATTAATAAAAGTTGGGGTCTTACAACCTCACCATCTTATGAAATTTCATTCTTGAAATTGATATACGTACCTGATATGTCGAAGAGGTTAGGATACCTTGTTTTCATTTTAGATTCTAACTCCCAGGTCATTTCCTTAATATCGTGGTTTTTCCAAAAAACTTTGACTTCAGTTATAACCTTTGAGCGTAGAATATGTTCATTCTTATCCAAGATTTTAACATGTACATCTTCATACGTTAAATATTCCACTATCTCATCCAGTTCTAATTTAATAATGTGGTTCGAGTCTTTCACATATTTATGTAACGTAGATATGTAAAAAAACGTTATGAACACGAGACATACTTGGCAGTAAGGCGAGTCTATAGGCCACAATTTCTACTCGTATATTTGACATCATCACGTGGGTCACTAGAGTCTTTAACTCCATTTCCATCATTTGTAAGTCATACAAAATGCGTCTTTGTATTTGACAATATCGCACTCGTACCCGCATATGATCTTCTACTCAACGCGTAAACTACGTTCGCTTTTCCAGGATGGTATTATCAGAATAGGTGCTGAAATGAGTTTCCTCTTGAGTTCTTAGAAGTTCTTCTCACATTCCTCGCTCCATTTGAATTTTGTATCTTTACGAGTCAGCTGAGTTAATGGAGTGGCGATTCTAGAAAATCCTTCCACAAATCTCTGATAATAACCAACTAAGCCTAGAAAGCTATGTATTTTGATTACTGACTTAGATTGCTCTCAACTGTGACTCATATCCTAACCTTGGATAGCACATCATAATGGCACCTATCAGTTTATCACCGCACAAATATGACATCCCCTACAGAGAGTCTGGCTTCAGTGCATTCCACAAAGGAAGTCACCAGATAGAGGCTTGGGTACCAACTCCTGTAGTTGGGTTTTTAACTCCTGAAGTTCAATAGGAGCCATTTGATATGGGGTTTTAGAAATGGATTTTGTACCTGGTTCAAGATTAATACAAAATTCAATTTCACGTTCTGGGGGTAGGCCAAGAAGTTCTTTAGGGAATACATTAGGAAATTATTAATAATAGAAATATCATTCAAATCTAACGTATTTTTGTTTAAATTGATAACATAGGCTAAGAAGGCTTGACATTCATTTTAAATAAACGAATGGCTTTATGGCTTGATATGACAGTGATTGATTTTAGTGGTTTGGTTGCTTAAATTCACATAATAGGTTAGTTAAGAATATGAAAGCTAACAACCTTACGAAAATAATTAATTTTAGTATGATGCGAAGTTAACCAGTCGATTTCTAAAATCACATCAAATGAAAGTATTTTCAAAAAGATGAGATCAACAGGTAATGTGAGGGTGCTGATTTGAATCAAACAAGATTTATAAATGGTGGACGTAATGAAGGTTTCTTCCAACGGAGTTTCAACCGATAAGTTAAAGTCTAATTTCTCAGGAGTCAAGTTCAAACGTTGAGCACAAACATGTGAAATAAAAGAATAGGTAGAACCGGTATCAAATAAGGTATAGACTTCACAAAAATTTATTATTAGCTTACCTGTGATAACTTCGTTCGGGTTCCTCGCTTTTTGGGAAGTTATGACAAACGCTCTCCCTTAAACTACCGACTTTGACTTGTCTGGGATAACCTTTGGTATCTCCATCCCAGATGGGCCTGAGTTTGCTTCATGACAAAATCGAGCTAAATGACCTTCCTTTCTACAATTGAAACACACTTTGGTTTTCTGCGTACAGTTTGAACGGATGTGTCCCTCCTGTCCGCATTTTTAGTATACGACCAGTGGTCATTCTACTTCCTTAGAAACGGGTGCTGGTGCTGTGACGCCCCCAAATCTGGGTATCTTTCAACCCGACAGATGGTGCTACATGGTACTACCATACACACATACATTTAATTGAAAAGTCTCAAAGGAACGAATTTGTCTTCTATATATTCAAAATAATATGAACATTCCCCCAGGTTCTTTATAACCATTACATTGTTCTTGCCATAATATCAAATATATTACAATCATTCACCCTATACTATTACATAAGTATTCTACGGGTTCATCTTCGCCTTGCCTTTATCCTTGCCGGAGCCTAAGGTCCGTTCGATCTTAGCTGTGTTCATATGGTTCACGCAAGAGTGAGCATAACTAGCTCAAAAAGTACAACAATTCTAATAAACAACACGCTTGAAACATAAGAATCGTATATCTTTAATAACTGAACAATAGTTACGAAGTACTATCGATAATTTAAAATAGAACTTCTTTTCCTTCAAAATGTTTTACAATAACAATATTCAGTAAAACATCAATTCCGGTCCAAGACCTCGAGCATTTCATAAGTTCTTTTAAAAAGGACATCCCGACACTAAGTCCGTAAGTCTGACATTTCCTACGAGCATGTCTAGGTGATCAGCCTATAGTACTCTATGTTGATCAACACTACATTCATTAAACGTATGTACGTTTAAGTTGTGGCAACCTCACATGCTTGTCTTTTGACGACAAAACATTTTTAGCATACTCAGTCTTCGTTTGAAACCACACCAATATAACTTGGTAAACATTGACCATGCTTGATAGAAACATAATATAAGTCTAGCTGAAAGAGTTGGCTTGGACTTCATTATACAATACTTCATGTGTAAGAATACATGAACTACAAAGCTTGTCCAGATTGAACTGGAATAAGGGTTAAAATACTTGCCTTTATTGTCTACTACAGTTAATAACACGTTCTCGTTGAAGTCTTTAAGTCCCTACAGTAAATGATAACATCACATAACATATTAGGTCATGAATGAACATACATGGTTGCTAATGAATCTTACCCTTCTTCTCAATCTAATTATGACTTAGATTTGTTATTATTGGTTCCTGCTTTTCCGATATAGTTCACATTGTTCTTACGTTCATGTTTAATTAATCTTTACTTCCTTGATAAAATTTTACCATTCTTTCTCAACTTGTAAAATTTTACCATTCTTATCAACTTGACAATATCCGCTATTTGCTACACCAATTCTAGCCCTAGCATTCGGCTTTCTCCCACTTCATCCTAATACAATGGTGTTCTGTACTTCCTTCCATACAAAGCTTCGTAAGGCGGCATACCTATGTTTGCATGATAACTATTGTTATACACAAACTCTACTAATGGTAGATGATCATCCCAACTACCCTTGAAATCTATGACGCAAGATCTTAACATATCTTCTAACGTCTTAATTGTTCTCTCGTTCTGTCCATCAGTTTGTGGATGATATGCCGTACTCAGCTTCAACTGTGTTCCCATCTGCTCTTATAGACTCCTCTAAAATTTCAATGTGAATTGTGGGTCACGATCTGACACAATCGATACTAGTGCTCCATGTCTGGAAATTATTTCCTTTACATAAAGTCTAGCTAAATGGTCTAAGTTATACTTGATCTTAATTGGCAAAAAGTGAGCCGACTTCGTCAACCGGTCCACTATTACCCAAATCGCATCATACCCTTTTGTTGTAGTCGGAAGTCCCACCACAAAGTCCATCGTTATATGCTCCTACTTCCACTCAAGAATCTCCAATGATTGTAACAAGCCACTTCGTCATTGATGTTTGGCCTTAACTTTCTGGCAAGTCAAGCACCTACTCACATACTCAACTATTTCTCTTTTCATGTTCGGCCACCAAAAACTCTGTCGAAGGTCTTGATATATCTTAGTACTACCAGGATGAATCGAAAAGCTCGAACTATGAGCCTCTTGTAACACCTGCTCCTTTAATGACGTCTCATCCAGAACCCAAATTATTCCTTCAAATCTTAATAATCCCTCATTATCAAGACTGTACTTATTATCTTTTTCATTGGTTAGCTGCTCCTTTACCCGGTCACACTCATCAGTTTTGAGTTGAATCTACTTAACTCTCTCTTCGATGGTAGATTGCATCTCCGTCACAAATAGTATTTGTCCTGCTTCATTCGGTAACTTCACTTCTAATTCCATCCTAGTCATCTATGTTATTATCTCAGTTTGAGCCGTTAACAAAGACAACTTTTCCTGACCCTTCCTACTTAAGGCGTCGGCAACTATATTGGCATTTTCAGGGTGATACAGGATTTCACAGTCGTAATCCTTTATCAACTCCAGCCATCTCCTTTGTCTCATATTCAACTCCTTCTGTGTGAAGATATATTTTAGACTCTTGTGGTCCGTGTATATCTCACATTTTTCTCCATAAAGATAATGTCTCCATATCTTTAGAGCAAAAACTACTGCGGCCAGTTCCAGATCATGAGTAGGGTAAACTTTCTCATAATCCTTCAACTGCCTTGATGCATACGCAATGACCTTCCCATGCTGCATGAGCACGCAACCAAGTCCTCTATGCGAAGCATCGCTATAAACTACGAAATTTCTCGTGTCATCAGTCAATGACAAAATAGGCGCTTCACTCAATCTCTTCTTTAGTTCTTGAAAACTACCCTCACACTTATCAGTCCACGCGTATTTCACCATCTTCCTTGTCAAGTTAGTCAATGGAGTAGCTACCTCTAGGAAACTCCGCACCTCAGTCGACGTTTTCGGTTGTTCCCAATTCATCACGGCTTCCACCTTCGCTGGATCTAATGAAATCCCTCATGGTCAATGACATGACCTAAAAACTGTACCTTTTCCAACCAAAATTCACACTTAGTGAACTTCGCATACAACTGCTCCTTCCTTAGTGTTTCCAACACTAATCTTAGGTGTTCAACATGATCTTCTGGCATCTTAGAATAGACTAGAATATCATCTACAAACACCATAACAAACTTGTCGAAATATTGTTTGAACACTCTGTTTATCATATCCATAAATGCAGCTGGTGCATTAGTCAACCTAAATGACATAACCAGAAACTCGTAATGACCATAACGAGTCCTAAATGCTGTCTTTGGTACATCCTCCTTCCTAAACTTCAACTGATGATACCATGTTCTTAAATCTATTTTAGAAAAATACTTAGCCCCTTTTAACTGATCAAAAAGATCATCAATCCTGGGCAATGGGTATTTATTCTTTATCGTTAACTTGTTCAACTCTCGGTAGTCGATACAAAGTCTTAACGATCCGTCCTTCTTCTTGACAAATAGTACCGGCGCTCCCCACGGTGAAACACTCGGTTGAATGTACTTCCTGTCCAACAGTTCTTGTAACTGCACCATCAACTCCTTCATCTCCACTGGCGCCATATGATACGGTGCGCTGGAAACCGGTGCCGCTCCTGGCACAATGACTATTACAAACTCTGTTTCCCTATCTGGCGGAAGACCCGACAATTCACTCGGAAATACATCGATGAATTCTCTAACTATAGGTATTTGTTTCATGGTTGCTACCACTCTCTGGGTATCAACAACATGACACAGATAACCTACACATCCCTTCCTCAATAATTTCCTAGTTTGTGTCATGGTTTGACAACACGAACGTCCCGGCGATCTATTCCCGTAAAATACTACCTGTGGTTATTTTAACATTCTAAGGTTCACACATTTCTTCTGACAATCTATAATTGCCCCATGGTTAACTAACCAATCCATTCCGAGAATTACATCGAATTCTCCTAACTTTATCAGTATCAAATCTATCGATAATTTAAAACCTCGTATATATACACAACAACTCCTATGAACATCTTCAATAGGAATTATTTCTTCGTTTGCTACCTTAGTATTTAAAGGTATAAGCAATTTTTCGGGAAGTATTCCTAATCGTCTAGCAAAATCACATGCTATAAACAAACAAGTAACACCCGAATCAAACAGCACGTAAGCATTTATATCGTTGATCGGAATAATACATGCGACGACGTCCCCTAATGCAACTGCATCTTGGACTGTCATGTTAAAGGTACGGCCCATCGGCCTACCCGACTGCGCTGGACCACTAATAGCTAACTTACCACCATTAGTGCCCCGGTTCTCGTCCGTCCCCTTCTTCAGGCAGTTATTTGCCATGTGGTCAGTTGATCCACACACAAAGCATTCATGGTTCTTTTTTAGACTTGGACAGTTAGGAAAAATGTACCCTTCCTGTCCACAGTTGTAGCATACGACCTTCTCCTTGAGACAGAATCCTAAGTGAGTCTTCCCGCAGGTCTTGCAGGACTCCATCCTCCTCTTTGGGTCTCTTTGCTTCACTCCGATATTCCGAGAGAGCTTAACTTTTCCCACTTCTGTCCCTCGTCACTACCGTTGGCTCCTTCGTCTTTCACTCTCCCATCCACTTTCCCTTTATTCTTCTTGTCTTTGTGGTACTGGCTCAACTCCTCGCTACCACCTTCGGTGATTATTTCCTTCTCTAAAATAGTCCCAAATGAAGTACTTTGGAACACACAAATACGGTTATGGAGCCAGGGTTTCAAGCCCTGCTCGAACCGTCGCGCCTGCCTAACCTCGATGTCCACTTGGTGTGGAGAGAACCTTGCCAGTTCATTAAACTTGGTGGCATATTGGGGAACCGTCATGTCCCCTTGTTTTAATTTGAAAAATCGCATCTCCATCCTTCCCTACATGCTCGTGGGAAAGTAGTTCTTAAAGAATATCTCCTTGAACCTCACCCACGTTAGATTCTCGATCCCGGCCATAGCTTGATTGGCTTCCCACCAAAAGTTGGCCTCTCCCTTCATCATATAGGTTGCAAAGGCAACCTTCTGGGCCTCGTCGACATTTTCTATCACAAATGCCTTCTCGATTTCCTTCACCCACATTTGGGCTTTGATAGGGTTTGTAGTTCCTTTGAACTCCGGCGGACTAACAGTCTAAAAATCCTTAAAGGTAGTAGCTCGTGCTACTCCCGGATTTACGGGGATATTAGCCCCATTTCTATTAAATGCGGTTGTTAAAAGATTAATAAACTCCTGCATAGGGTTAACCGGACCTCCCTCCGGTTGATTTACATTAGCTCATTGGTTACATTGTACTCTTCTTGGCGGCATTTTGCTGATACAATAAACAACACATTTCATTATTATTCCTTTCTTTATTAGTTATTATTCGATATTAAACAATAAATTCAACATCCATTGCTCATTGTGTTCCATAGAAAGGCTTATATTTATTCATTCATTGTAGTATAATACTACATCGTTTACATTACACAGCCTAAGCTGATTACATTACTTTCCCACTATTGCTTTCCAAAAATTGGGATTTACAAAAGACTACCCTTTGTTATACAAAAGAGGGTTTTACGTCACTATTGGATACAAAATATTTACATACTTAAACTACTCTATCCACTAATAGACTACATCTGCCTCAAGGCATTATCAAAATCTACCTTGGCAAGACCGACAATAATATCACGGCTGATAATATGCCGCGTCTGCCCTGCCTCTACAGGATAACCAGCTACCTACTACTTGAAATCTGTATGAGAACTCCTATGAATATTTTACATTCTCCCTATCTTCTTCTGTTTGGTCTTTAGCTCCTCCTTGAGCTCAAAAACCACATGTTTCAGCTTATGGACTTTGTCCTTAGCCAAAATCCTCTCGTCGTGCTCCTGTTCCCATATGAACTCCACGTCCGTCTTGTCCTCTATAACAGCTTGGAGCTCTGCCTTTAGCTCCTTAACCTCCTGACAGTAATGGATATTTCTATCCAACACTAACATAAATAATGACATCATTGACTCCCCAGGAGCCATCTCTGCTGCTATAGCTACCGGGTTGAAGGACACTACCTCCACCTCCTCTTCTATCATGTCGTCGAACACGGACATGAGATCGGGATCCTCTGAGTCTCCAGACTCAATGACAACTATCTCGGGCTCTTCTACTATGGGATTAGGTATAACCTCTATTTGGTTAACCGATTCCTCACTAACTTCATGTCCATCTAAATGCATTCCATTACTCCTGACATCTACACAAAATAATTAAGTTGATTAGTAGAATAATTAAAACACATAACATATTCATAATGCATTTTTATAAGGTTATTTTCTTTTTTTACTTCTTTGACTTCTCTTAAGGTTGTGACTTAAGGTTTTTAATTCCCCCCATAAGTTTTATAACCTAATGCTTTGATACCAACTTGTGACGCCCCCAAATCGGGGTATCTTCCAATCCGACAGATGGTGCTACACTGTATTACCATACACACATACATTCAATTGAAAAGTCTCAAAGGAACGAATATGTCTTCTATATATTCAAAAAATAATATTAACATTCCCCCAGGTTTTTTATAACCATTACATTGTTCTTGTCATAATATAAAATATATTACAATCATTCACCCTATACTATTACATAAGTATTCTAGGGGTTCATCTTCGCCTTTCCTTTATCCTTGCTGGAGCCATCGGTCTGTTCGATCTTAGCTGTGTTCATATGGTTCACGCAAGAGTGAGCATAACTAGCTCAACAAGTACAAAAATTCTAATAAACAACACGCTTGAAACATAAGAATCGTATATCTTCAATAACTGAACAATAGTTACGAAGTACTATCGATAATTCAAAATAGCACTTCTTTTCCTTCAAAATGTTTTACAACAACAATATTCAGTAAAACATCAATTCCGGTCCAAGACCTCGAGCATTTCATAAGTTCTTTTAAAAAGGACATCCCGACACTAAGTCCGTAAGTCCGACATTTCCTACGAGCATGTCTAGGTGATCAGCCTATAGCACTCTATGTTGATCAACACTACATTCATTAAACGTATGTACGTTTAAGTTGTGGCAACCTCACATGCTTGTCGTTTGACGGCAACACATTTTTAGCATACTCGGTCTTCGTTTAAAAATCACACCAATATAACTTGGTAAACATTAACCATGCTTGATAGAAACATAATATAAGTCTAGCTGAAAGAGTTGGCTTGGACTTCATTATACAATACTTCATGTGTAAGAATACATGAATTATAAAGCTTGTTCAGATTGAACTGGAACAAGGGTTAGAATACTTGCCTTTAGTGTCTACTATAGTTAATAACACGTTCTCGTTGAAGTCTTTAAGTCTCTACAGTAAATGATAACATCACATAACATATTAGGTCATGAATGAACATACATGGTTGCTAATGAATCTTACCCTTCTTCTTAATCTAATTATGACTTAGATTTGTTATTATTAGTTCCGGCTTTTCCGATATAGTTCACATTGTTCTTACGTTCATGTTCAATTAATCTTTACTTCCTTGATAAACTTTTACCATTCTTTCTCTAATTGTAAACTTTCCTTACTATGCATCTTTTAAGTCTGGCGCTGCGGCGCCAGTCATTCTTGTATAACTCGTGCTGTGGTGCGAGTTTCCAATAGCTGATGGTCGAGTCCGGCGTTGCGGCGCCACATAAAACACATTGGGCCGCGCCGCGGCGTGACTTTGCAGAAAGTTGTGACACTGTTCTCAGCACTGCAGCGCCACCATTTGGCCTTGGGTTGGCGCCGCGGTGCCAACTCTATGCCTCAGATAGCTTTGACAGCTTTTCAACTTTGCGAAATTACTGGATGCATAACTTCTTCGTTATAAGTCCAAATTGGCTTGTTCAAGAGCCTACGTTTCACAAATTACATATTCTACATGATCATATAAGAATTTTATCTATTTGACTTTGTTTTCTAAAAATTCACCTATTAGTTCATTTTTAACTAAAATGGTAAACGTTCATGAACGTTCAACGCTCGTTTCTTCGTTCTAAGTCAGAATCTGGTCATTTTTAAGTCCGCAACTCTATAATGCCAAATATGACTTGTCTCCATCGAAAACCAACGTTTCTGAGTTCAAACACAAAATTCGACTTCCATTTCGAGAATTTCATAAATTCGACGATTATCGTCCAATCGTGTGAATTCCGACGAAACTTCATTACTAATGATTTGATCATCATTCTAAATGAATTCTAACCATCATATGAGCATTTTAAACTACAAATTACATCAACTTATTTTCAAGCTAGGTTTTGACTTATTCTTCATAAGTTCATGACTTAATAACTTATAAACTACAAGTTTTCATTTCTTATGACCTATTATAGATTTAAGTCCTTTACTCAACATTTTCACATCTTATCAAACATATACTAACTTTATAAGTTAAACATATGACAAGTTCTTCATAAGTTTATAACTTATTTAGGTTCAAGTTACTTATTCATGACTTATTCGGCTTAAGTCCATTGCTTATTCAATTCTTATATGTTCTTAGCATACATGCTTATTAGACTACACTTCTCTTATCACCCTACAATGATAGTGATGGAAAATTATTAGACAAAAGTCTTACCCTTAATGAACTAGTCTTCTTCTTCTTTGAAAATCTAACAAAGGATGTTTGTCTTAAAAGTGCTCATTCTCTCTAACCAATAAGTTGCTTTATATTGGAAGTTGTTGGTGTTTTGAAAAATTGATAAATGACTAGCAATCTCCTTCTATTTATAGGAAAGCTAAAGTGAGGGCATTTTAGTATTTAAATCATCCCACCTCCTTAATACACCTCCTTACTATTCATTACCTACTTATTAAGTAAACTTGCTAATCACTCATAGTACTTGGCCACCACAAAATATATCCTATGCTTGGCCATCACATAAAGTACTTGGTCACCAAGTTTAACCCACATTAACCTTGGTTTGCTCCATGGATCAAGCCTAACCCAATGGATCATTAATTGGACTTAGGTATTAAAGTACTTAACTTATCTTTGGGCTTGTATTAAATCAATTTGGGCTTCCACCTTCATTCTTCTTGGACTCTTCAATTGTTACACAATCCTATTAGTCCATTCCATTTAACTAAAAGTCTTATAACATATACTATATGTATAATTCTCGTATTCTAGCTCGTATACTAAATCATAATATACAAAATACCATCATTCCCATATACTTGTATAAGACTTCGTATCATACTCGTATATACTACCTCGCACAATACATACATATTATACGATCATTATATTAGATTCTTAATACATGATTTTCCTAACGTTCACGAACTAAGTCCGCATGCGAAATATTATGTTTTCCATACTTAGATTATTATTACATAATCCATCTCACCTTGACATTATAACGTTACGTATTTCTCGGAAGTTCAAAAATAATTCCCGAGAGAAAATTGATGAATAGTGTTTTTCGGAAAATTTCTCGAAAAACTTTTATTTTTGTCTTGGAAATTCAAACACTTTAATTCTCTCACGTAGTTAAAATACTACGACGTTTCTAGATTATAGAACGACATTTATCTTACTAACACATAATAATAATAAATAATATTATTTTATTCATTATTAAATTATTTAAAATTATTTTACAAATGATCCAAATTTCTTAGTCGTTACAGGTGCTGCTGCCGATGTCTTTACGTTGTAATTTTTGAATTTTCTCTTCTTAAAGTTGTTCCCACTTAGTTCACCTCTCCTATTATCTTGGCCATGATTACCACCGAAGTGGTTACCATTTCTGGCACGATAATTTCTTCCACGATGGTTATCATTGTTCCGATGTCCATTGCCACTTGTACGATTATTATCGTGTTGTTGGTCGTTATCTTTTGGTTGGACTGACTCATAATCGGGTTCTAATAACTGAGCCCTATTCACAATATCTGAATATAAACAAATTTTGTGAGAAATGAGGTATTGATGAATTTTGGGTTTTAAACCTCTCAAAAATATTCGTGTCATACGCTCCTCAATATCTACCAAATGGAATGCAAACCAGGATAAATCCGCAAACTTAGCCTCGTATTGCGATACAGTCATATTATTTTGGTCCAGCTTGATAAATTCTACCTCCTTCATGTGACGAATACTCTTTGGAAAGTACTTGTCATTGAACAATTCTTGAAACTTCTCCTAAGACATCTTCAGTGCAAAAAGATGAGTACGTTTTACAGATTCCCACCAGTAATATGCATCTCCTCGCAACATGATGGTGGCAAAGGGAACCTTTTGCTCCTCTGAGCATCCTAAGACATCAAATATCTTGGTGATCTGCTTAATCCACGTCTCTATCTTAAGTGGATCTGGCTTTCCCAAAAATATCGGTGGTCCCAGCTACTTGAATTTCTTTGAAGTGACCAGTCGTGAGTTGTCATTGACTCCACCTGCATTATGAACAGGAGTCTCTCTCGTTTGGTGTTATATGGATTCTAAAAAGTTCCTAAATATACCATAGTTCGTTATTTAGTAGGTATTATTGTTTACACGTGGATTATTACCTTCCTAATGTACATTATCCTAGTTATTGATCGACGGTGTCTCAACAGTCTTATGTGCTCCATTGCTTATCTCAAAATTTTTAGATGCCATTTTCAAACACTGCCACAACACAAGGGTTAATTGATATGCCACATATTATCCCTATATTCTGACTGACCAATTAAATAACAAATAAGTTTAGGTAGGACAAACTAGCAAAAGATTTACTCGTCTCTCCCTTCCCAGTTCTAGCCTCAGATATCCGCCAGGGATCATATCCCTAAGCTATGATACCAACTGTGACGCCCCCAAAATAGCTATACACAACCCATTCTGAGTCGCCAAATACATGGTACATAATTCAAATATGTAAAGCCCCCAAATCTAGGTACTTAAAACCCGAACTCGGTGCTTCACGATACCATTTCTATGAGTGGAATAATACTAATAATAATAACAATAAAATAAAGATCAACTTAATTTACATATCATCAGAGTCTAATCCCCAGGTATGAGACCTTTAAACATTCCTTACAATACATGATAATAAATAGATATCATACTTATCTTAATAAAGTTAACTATTACATAAAATAGCATTGCACTCATTCATTAACCTTTCCTTTCCCTTTATTCTTAGCCGAGCCTTCTGCTTGTTCACACTTAGCTAAAAACATTTAAATTAAGCAAGGATGAGCATTTGAGTGCCCAACAAGTATTAACAATTATATATATATATATATATATATATATAAGCTAAAAGAATTTAAATGTTTTCTTTATATTACTCTTCTATAACAAATCAATAGTTGTGAAGTAATCTGAACCGATAATAATAACATAACAACCATCTTTTAAATTTTTGGAACTACGTACTGACTACAAATAGGGTTAAGGTGACATACTATGAACATTATTTTTATTTTCGAAAAGGTTTAGCAGAACTTCTTCCGCAAACTGTCATAACTTACGGGCACGGAGGGTGATCAGCCCGTTGTACCTTGTATTGATCAATAATACATTGCAAAAACGATGTTATCGTTCACTCTATCCACCTTGGGTGCATAAAAAGTTTTCCCGTGTAAGGGATGTTCATACTTGTCAAGGTTCTAAACCAAAGGTTTTATCTTGTTCAGCAATAATCTATAATTCAACATATATATATATATATGGATAATTAACAAAGGTGTATCAATATGTGATTAAATACAATGATTATCCAAGTGGGAACACTTGTATAAAAATTTATAGAAATTAACGAACAAAATATATATCTGCATTATCATATACTAACATGTTGATAATCAATGAGCGTATATAATATAGGGTTAATAATCTGTATAGTAATAATATAATTCTGAAATATTCTTACTCATGTCCATTATATAAAGAAAATGCAAAGGTAAGATACTTGCCTGGTCAGCTGCTTACAAAATGCAACTTAGATTTATCTTTTATATCACGACCTATCATTAATCAGATCATTCGTTCGATTAGAACAATATACTATAACACATAGCACTGCATTTCGCAGTCAGCACATAACCTAATCACAATATCACATATGTTCAATAGTCAATGAATCACAAACAATCATTAACACAATCAAAATATCTAAGTCCAGATCAATTTCTGAAATATTCTGGTATACCGACAACTTTATCGGGTAATGATCGAGTCTAAGACTCTATTCTGTATCTCAATATCCGTAAGTATCAGTCATATTATTTTTAAATGACCTACAATAATTTTAAAACAATTATTATAATCTATCATGAATTTTCAAACACCGGAATCATTATTAAATGATTTAAATATTAAATAATTCTATTATCATTAATATTTAATTAACATTAAAGTATTAATGAAACCATTGCCAAAATATTAAAGTTATTTATAATAACTTAGAATATTTTTAAAATATTAATATTACCCTTAAATAATTTTTAAAATATTTAAAATCATTTTTAAATAATTACCATTAATATTAAAATATTAATGTACTATTTATCCAAATATTAAAAGTCATTAATTATAACTTAAAATATTTTTAATTCATTTATATCCTTTTTAAATGATTTATAAATCAATAAAATCATTTTTAAACTATTTATTTAATATTAAAATCATTAATGTCATTAATATTAAATTATTAATGAAATTATCCTTTAAATATTAAAAGTTATATTTTATAACTTAAAATATCTTTAAACACTTTATTTTTATTTAAAATGATTTTTATAATATTAAAATCATTTTCAAACTAAATTCTTTAATATAATTATTAAATAACTTAAATATCATTAATAATAATTAATTAATAAAATTTACCTTTAAATATTGAAAGTTATATTTTATAACTTAGAATATTTTTACACACCTTATTATTATTTAAAATAATTTTTAATATAATAAAATTATTTTTAATTTATTTATTTAATTCATTTATTAAATATCTAAATTATCATTAATATTAATTTATTAATGAATTTCATCACAAAATATTAAAAGTCATTAAAAATAACTTAAAATATTTTCTTAAACCATAATATAATTTTAAATGATTTTTCAAATATTAAGATTATTTTTAAATAATTTATTTAATACAATAATTAAATAAATTAAATACCTTTAATATTTCAAAAATATTAAATATTTATGAAATATATTAATAACAATTAAAAACTATTTTTTAGACTTTAAAATAATTTTTAATAATTTATTATGTATTTTTCATAATTAAAAACTAATTTTCTATAATTATTTAATAATAATATAAATTTTATAAATAAACTGTCACTAAAGACCACCTATAGCGACAGAACCGTATCTATAGGTGTTCTTCATGTTCTTGGCCATTCTTAGAAACTCAAGTGCAGTAATCGAGTTGGCTACTTTGACCAACGATTAAACACTGATCAATTAGTTTTTGGACTTATTGTTGATCAGATCATGTAGTACAAATACACCACGAAAAGACCCAACAACAAACATAATCATAACATTCATAACAAAGGAGATCTAAGAGCCTAAAGTAGCTGTCAGAGTCTGTACTTCATTTCTGGGTTACCCAGAAATGAAGAACAGTTTAAGGTGCCACATTCCAGCCTCCACTACATGCTAGGCTTGTAATGTTTTTGTGATTTATGAACTTCAGGTTGTTGACCACACATACAACAACAGATCTATCACATAACATCGTCATAACATCAATAAATAAAGCAGATACAAGTCGGTCAACCACTGTCAGAAATAAGCTTCAACCAGTTTCTGGAAATTCCCAGAAACAGAAAGCATTACCGGATGGTCTACTTTGACCATCCACTACCTTCGACTCGTTTAATCTTAAGGAGATTTTAAGGCATAATCTTGTAGTACTTATACCAAGCTACCATGCTATTACAACAACAACAAATCTTGCAAAACCTGTCAGATCTAAGCGGTTAAATATATTGTCAGACACTATTTTATACTTTCTGGGCTGCCCAGAAACAGCCCGGTCATGGTCGGTCAACGACCTTTGACCAACAATATCATGCAATCTATAACAGATATAAGCCTGATTCCAAGCCCAGATCCAAGAGCACATATTAGACTACAACTACCAACTTTCAAAACACAAAAAACATTACAGATCACAGAGATATAAGGTCTGACATTCTGTTGTCAGACATCAAAAACAAAATTTCTAGATTTTGTAGATCTTCAAATCTGAGCCTCTAGATGTTATGGATCTAACATCTAGCAACCCAGATCATCATTATACACTATTTATAACATATTTTAACACTTAAACACAACATTAAAAATAAAATCAAAGGTCAAATTTCAAGATAGAATTTTATACCTTTCTTTGATCAATCTTGATCTTAGGGTTCTGTTTTGATATAGATGTTAGTGGGGGTTGGTTTTGGGGACTGATCTAGAAAAAAATTTCGTGGGTTTGGGTTGAGAGAAAAGGTTTGGGTGTTTTGTGCAAAATGAGCTAGCAAAATACAATTCTCTCTCTTCCAATCTATATATAGAAGTGTTAGATGCATGTATGGCTGAGCTTAGGGGCTGATTGCCAGCATTTTTGTGTCACATGGAGTGGTTGAAGTAGTTCACCAACTCCCATCTATTGTCAAAACCTATATATTAGCCTCTTTAATGCTCAAAAGGGCAATATGGACATTTGATTTGTAATTTTAATGGCAACAAAGTAATCTTGACAAACCCTTAGGGTTTGACCCTTAGGATTTAATCCTAAGGTTTAACATATAACATTTATAGAATTTCTAATTAGGGTTTGAACAAAATAAAAATTTTAGTTTCTAAAATTTGTAATTAGGGTTTTATTAATTTGATTAGGGTTCTAATTATACATGAACATTAGGATATTAATTACTAATTATAATTAACCTTGCTAATTTAGCAATTAGGGTTTATAATTTTGGTAATTAGAGTTACCAAATCACAATTAGGGCTTATAATTCAAATATCAAGGTTTCTAGAAATTAATATATGTAAATGTTAATTAGGGTTGACCTAATTAACCATAAAATCATATAACACAGTTATATAATAGTCTTAAACTCACAATTGAGTTTCAAATTAGGGGTTTCCACAATAAAACTAGGGTTTTCAAATACTGCACCATAATTGACCAATCATTATCAGTACGTACATACCGTACATATCTATAACACTAAAAAATCAAAACATAGTTCATATTATATTATTATTCTCATTCTTTGATCAAAATCCAAAATTAAGATTTAGATTCCATATTTGATTTATCTGCCATACTTAACATTATTCATTAAGTTAAAATAATTAACTTAATAATCTGTACTAAAATTCATATAATAAAATAGTTATTATATTTATTCTAAAAATCATTTCATATATTATTTTCATGAAAAATAATTAATAAAAACATTTCTACTATAAAATTAATTATTAAAAGAATATAATTTATAAATTCTAAAATAAAATTATTTAGAATTATTCATATAATAAATATATTTTATATTCATCACATAAATACATACACATTATCTTGGCGCATATTCCCCATATTTATTTTAATAAATAATAATAATAAAAATTTATACGTAAAATTTTTGATTTATTGTGTAGAAAATATCGGGTTGTTACATTCACCCTCCCTTATAAAGATTCCGTCCTCGGAATCACCGTTTTAAAACCCGTACATACCAGAGTACATAGCATACCAAATCATTGCAAGTAGATCTTGATCATAATTGATCAAACCGATCTTTAACTTATTCACGTAAAGTTTGTCTATCCGATTCAACGAAAATTTGATTTCTAAAAGAACTCAAATTCCTCCTTCAAAATTTCTTTATAAGATAATTTACTATATATATGAAATTCATGAATATAAAACAAATAAAAGTTATATGAATAATACCTGGAGTTCCATTACCAGCTGCCGCCATATCCTGGACCATCATGTTGTAGACCCTTGATGTTGATTTTGTTGGCTTGCTCGATGACGTAGGTCCCGTGATTGCTAAAGTCCCACTGCCCTTTCCCGTATTCACACTCCCTGCCTCCATTCTCCTTTTTGGGCAATCCTTCACCCTATGCTTCGTTGACCCGTAGATAAAACAACCAGAATTCATTCTTGGATTGGGGCAGTTGGGAGAGATATGGCCCTCCTGCCCGCACTTATAACAAATAAACTTCCCCTTCAGACATTCCTCAGAGTGGTTCTTTCCACAATTTCCACACTGCACCGCTTGCTTCTTAACTCCTTCCTATTTTACCTGCACACTTCCAAAACTGCTTCCCTTCCTCTTGCTACTACCACTTTTACTTCCACTATTTATTTCTACCTTCTCAGTTCCTACAACCTGGCCCTTTTTATTCTTCTCCTTGTTGTAAAGGCTCATGACCTCACTCCCCTCCTCAACAATAATAGCCTTCTCCATGAGTGCTGCAAATGTAGGGATCTGCAACACCGCCACCTTGTTATAGAGCCAGGGTTTTAATCCCAACTCAAACCTTCTTACTTTCGTAGTCTCCGTATCAACTTGATGCGGAGTAAACCTAGCCAACTCATTGAACTTTGTAGCATATTTTGCAACTAACGTATCCCCTTGCTTCAAATCCACAAATTTCACCTCCATCCTAGCCTGCATACTAGGGGAAAAATAATTTTCGAAAAATAAAGTCTTAAACTTATCCCAAGTAACTAAACCTTCTCCTGCCCTCGCCTGATTAGCTTTCTACCAAAAATTTGCCTCACCCTTCATCATATAGGTGGCAAAAGCGGTCTTTTGCCCCTCAGCTACCCTTGCTATCATGAATGCCTTCTCAATCTCCTTAACCCAAGTTTGGGCTTGAACAGGGTCAGTTGTACATTTGAATTCTGGCGGTCCTACAGCCTTAAAATCTTTAAAATTTGCCAAGTGATTACCTGGCTGGTTCCCTACGGCTGGCATTCCTTGCTGCATAGCTTGTGCTACCATATTTGGAAAATGTTGCATTGGGTCTGCTTGTTGCTGTCCCTCAACGTTATTGACAGATTCTTCTGCCCTTTGATGTCGATTTTGACGTCTTGGCGGCATTATCTGGATAAATAAACATGAATTTAACTTACATTCTAAACCTTATCATATAAGTTTAATATATTAAACTTGTTTCATTATTCAAACTTAGATTCATATTCATTCCACGATTTCAAAATACTTTATATATCATAGCACATATTGCTTTAAACATCAGCTATCACTTTGTGACTACAAAAGTCGGGATTTACAACCTTGACCAACACAAAAGTTTTAGAATATTACATTACACAGACATACTAAGCACACATATTACATTAAACACGCCTACACAACAGAACCTATACTATCTATTTACTAATCTTTTTTTCTTTGACAACTCTTCGCCTGATGATCTTCCATTCCACAAATAAAACATGCACCTGGTTTATAGTCGGGACAATACAAAGTGGTATGCCCCTCATAGCCGCAAAGATAACATTTTCTTTTTCCTTTCTTCTTACTGGGTCTTTCTAAGTCATGGTCTTCCATCTTTCTTTTTCCCTTATTACATGGAACTACACACGATGTGTTGCTTGAGGCTCCTATCTGATCAATTTGGATTTTAAGCTTATCTTGTTCTTCTATTGTTTCTATTAACGCATGTTGCAGTTGACTATTAAGCATCTTTTCTATTTCCCACAGCCGTTCCAGAGAAGAAACCTTGTTCCTCAGATTCTGCACTTCTATTGACGCTTGATTAACTTTAACTTTAGTGTCCGAATCACTATCTGTCAGTTCTACCATTTTCGGATCTGGTACTACGTTTTCCACAATAACTACATCGTCCGAGTTGGTTTCATTGTGAGCTTATATTTCAGCTATTGGCTTCGATATTAGCTCGGGTGAATGGATCTGATCCTTCTTCAAGTTATAAGCGTATAACAAGCCCTTTCCACCAGACATCTACACACATAAGTTATCCTGATTAGCATATAGTATACACACACATCAATTAATAGTTTAATATAAGTTATCTTTTATTTTGTTTGCCGATGAATTTGTTCAATTTATCTCTTTTTAAACTCTATATGAGTTATTTATATTTTCAACGTTTTCCTCTGTTATAAAGTTATAGCCTACGGTCTATCCCACCTAAGGTTTCTAATCCTATATCTCTGATACCAACTTGTAAAGCCCCCAAATCCAGGTACTTGAAACCCGAACACGGTGCTTCACGATACCATTTCTATGAGCGAAATAATACTAATAATAAGAACAATAAAATAAAGATCAACTTAATTTACATATCATCAGAGTCTAATCCCCAGGTACGAGACCTTTAAACATTCCTTACAATATATGATAATAAATAGATATCATACCTATCTTAATAAAGTTAAATATTACATAAAATAGCATTGCACTCATTCAGCAACCTTTCCTTTCCCTTTATTCTTAGCCGAGCCTTTTGTTTGTTCACAGTTAGCTGAAAACATTTAAATTAAGCAAGAATGAGCATTTGAGTGCCCAACAAGTATTAACAATTATTTATATATATATATATATATATATATATAAGCTAAAAGAATTTGAATGTTTTCTTTATATTACCCTTCTATAACAAATCAATAGTTGTGAAGTAATCTGAACCAATAATAATAACATAACAACCCTCTTTCAAATTTTTGGAACTACGTACTGACTACAAATAGGGTTAAGGTGACATACTATGAACATTGTTTTCATTTTCGAAAAGGTTTAGCAGAACTTCATCTGCAAACTGTCATAACTTACGGGCACGGAGGGTGATCAGCCCGTTGTACCCTGTATTGATCAATACTACATTGCAAAAACGATGTTATCGTTCACTCTGTCCACCTTGGGTGCATAAAAAGTTTTCCCGTGTAAGGGATGTTCATACTTGTCAGGGTTCCAAACCAAAGGTTTTATCTTGTTCAACAATAATCTATAATTCAACATATATATATATATATATATATATACACGGGTAATTAACAAAGGTGTATCAACATGTGATTAAATACAATGATTATCCAAGTGGGGACACTTGTATAAACATTTATAGAAATTAACGAACAAAATATATATCTGCATTACCATATACTAACATGTTGATAATCAATGGGCGTATATAATATAGGGTTAATAATCTGTATAGTAATAATATAATTATGAAACATTCTTACTCATGTCCATTGCATAAAGAAAATACAAAGGTAAGATACTTTCCTGGTCTGCTGCTTACAAAATGCAACTTAGATTTATCTTTTATATCACGACCTATCATTAATCAGATCATTCGTTCGATTAGAACAATATACTATAACACATAGCACTGCATTTCGCAGTCAACACATAACCTAGTCACATTATCACATATGTTTAACAATCATTAAATCACAAACAATCATTAACACAATCAAAATATCTAAGTCCATATCAATTTCTGAAACATGTCGGTATACCGACAGCTTTATCAGGTAATGATCGAGTCTAAGACTCTATTCTGTATCTCAATATCCGTAAGTATCAATCATATTATTTTTAAATGACCTACAATAATTTTAAAACAATTATTATAATCTATCATGAATTTTCAAACACCGGAATCATTATTAAAGGATTTAAATATTAAACAATTCTATTATCATTAATATTTAATTAACATTAAAGTATTAATGAAACCATTGCCAAAATATTAAAGTTATTTATAATAACTTAGAATATTTTTAAAGTATTAATATTACCCTTAAATGATTTTTAAAACATTTAAAATCATTTTTAAATAATTACCATTAGTATTAAAATATTAATGTACTATTTATCCAAATATTAAAAGTCATTAATTATAACTTAAAATATTTTTAATTTATTTATATCCTTTTTAACTGAATTATAAATCAATAAAATCGTTTTTAAACTATTTATTTAATATTAAAATCATTAATGTCATTAATATTAAATTATTAATGAAATTATTCTTTAAATATTAAAAGTTATATTTTATAACTTAAAATATCTTTAAATACTTTATTTTCATTTAAAATGATTTTTATAATATTAAAATCATTTTTAAACTAAATTATTTAATATAATTATTAAATAACTCTAATATCATTAATAATAATTAATTAATAAAATTTACCTTTAAATATTGAAAGTTATATTTTATAATTTAAAATATTTTTACACACCTTATTATTATTTAAAATGATTTTTAATATAATAAAATCATTTTTAATCTATTTATTTAATTTATTTATTAAATAACTAAATTATCATTAATATTAATTTATTAATGAATTTCATCACAAAATATTAAAAGTCATTAAAAATAACTTAAAATATTTTCTTATAGCATAATATAATTTTAAATAATTTTTCAAATATTAAAATCATTTTTAAATAATTTATTTAATACAATAATTAATTAAATTAAATACCTTTAATATTTCAAAATTATTAAATATTTATAAAATATATTAAAAACAATAGGACACACTTATCTAAAGTTTTTAATAAAATTATTTCCATACTATTTAGGGAGAACCTCAACAACTATAGACCACCGTTCTATTCCCCTGTTACCCCCGCTCGACCCAGCTACACTCTTGTTACCTGAAAGGAATTGTGAAGCAAAAGGGTGAGTACAACTAGCCCAGTAAAGAATATCATGACTAAAGATAATTAAATTATCAGTAGCCTTCGTCAGTAATAAATCAGAGATTTAGAAAATATGGTAGATGAAAAACTTTTCAATCATAGTTGCAGCGGAACGAGCAATCCATTAGAAGAGTCAAATAGACCATAAAGTCTATTATCTCCTTCATGTTAAAAGTCCACCAACGATGTTTTAACCCTGTAACATCAGTCAATAATTTCTGTCCACAATCATGTGAATAACTCATAATCATTGTGATTCTGAATTCCTTTTAGCACCCAGGATGAAGATAATTTTCATCACATGTCTTTACCTGAAACATCAAAGATCATGGTTATACCAAATCACAGTTCCTATTCATAATCATACTAATAAATTTATCTTTGCACTACGGGCCAAAGATATTCATCAACAGTTAATCTTTGCACTACAGGCCAAAGATATTCAAAAACATGGCATCTTTGCACTACGAGCCAAAGATATTCAACAACAAGTAATCTTTTCACTACGGGCCAAAGATATTCAACAACATGTCATCTTTGCACTACGGGCCAAAGATATTCATCAATAATTGATCTTTACACTATTGGCCAAAGATATTCATATCTCAAAGAAACATACAATCATTTCAGAATTTATATAAACTATAATTATAATCATGTTGATCAATTCACCTTTGCACTTAAGCTAAAAATATTCAATTGTAAATTCAATGGTCATGATCATACAAGTCAACGATTCAACTTTGCACTATTGGCCAAAGAGAACCCATAGTCACGATAATACCAATAATCTACCCATCTTTACACTTAAGTCAAAGAAAAATTTCATCACCGGGATTATAAAAATGTTATATATGATAATAAAAATAATATGATCAACAACTGCATTTAATTTCAAGAGTAAGATTCATAAATCAATGATTTCATAACACCTTAATTCAAATGTTATAAATCACTTAATAATCTCATAATCTAATATTATTAATATTATCATAATATTTTAATCATTTCTTAAACTTATAAATAATTTATTTTAATTGTTTACACTTTACTAATTAATGCATTTAATCATCATAAAATGGCAAACTCATAAAATTTCATCACCAATAGCCAAAAACCCTCATCAAAAATCTTCATATACCTTATATAGGATTTTCAAGCCATAAAATCCTATTTTCTACTTTTCTTACTTCACATAACATATTTAATTCATTTATTCATAACTAGTCTATTTTCATGAAAAATACCAAATCAGTCCCAAAAATATTTCTTTTCTGGGATTTAGTAGAATATAGTCCCATATTGAACATATATTTTTCTCGGAATTTTTAAAATTCATTTACTATTTTTCACATGGCCAAAACCACCGAATATTTAGACATTTATCATAAATTGTGCTTTTGTCAAAAATTTTGAAATTTACAGAGTATACTTCTGTTATATACATGCACTCCCAATAAAAATTTCACCAATTTTGGAGTTAACCACAAGGAGTTATAAGGGTTTACTTTTAAAATAGTCTTTTCTCATAAAACTCATAACTCCTAATCTATACATCCAAAAATTGCCATTTTTGGACACCATCTAGAAAACTCATCAAAATATCATTTTCAATTTTTTCAGAATTTTTGAAGGTCAGAAAAATTACAAAACATGAAAAACATAATAACCCTTAAAATCCCTTACCATAATAATGACAATATCACTTACCTCAAAAGAGGAGTACTTCTAACTGGAACATCGAATATAATGCTGAATAAAATTTGTACTGAATAGCAAATCTTAAAGTATCTAAATACTAAAAAAAAAGCTCGATAATGTAGAGAGAGAAAGAGAAAAAGCTTATGTTTCTGGTATGACTTTCAATTCTAACTCAGCACCCTATTTATAGGAAAATGCTAGCACGCCGTAGCAGACTTGACCTGCTACTTGATGGCTTTACCTGCTACTATTGCCACCCACCACATTTGAAATAAAATTCAGCATATTTTTTCACCAACCACAAGTGGGGCCCACTCATTCTAGAATTTTCTACCAAAAATCATTTATAAACTTAATTTCCGAATCAGTCACCTCTTAAAATTCATAAAAAAATCATACGTTCATTTTTAACAGTTCAAAATTTGTGGACATATACTCAACTTATATATGTATAACATATCCAAAAATCACAATGATCCAACGGTCAGATTAAAAATTATAACTCACACAATATAGCTTAAGAACACCGATTTGATCTTTTAATACCTCCAATTCGACAAAATACTGACAAAATACCTCAACATTAATTCATTCATTTATAATCACATAAATAAATTCATCATTTATACATGCATCAAATAAATATTTTCTTATCATATACATCAATAATTAATTATTCATAAATAATATTACAGAATCACAATAATGACAATCAGGCAGTTCCCAGGAAAGAGAGGGCTTTCCGATAAAAAATTTTCCTTACTGGAGCGCAATTAGGTGACCAAGCCTCTCCTTGACAAAATTTTCTAGACATTGCCAATAATGCTATCTAATAATATTATTTAAATAATATGAATTATTGATCTGATAATGGTAAATACCGTGCCGTGACAATTATTGAAATAACAATAATATAAAATATCAACGCAATAATTATTGAATCAATAAAATAAAATATTGAACAGTAATTACTGTAATAATTATTGAGTAGTGTCTTCTTACGTAAGAATCAATAATTCAAAAATACTGTGTAATACCGTGTGCTACTGTGCAACCACGCGTATTATTGTATTTTAACCACCGGATATTCTAACAGTGTTAACGGTAACAACTACGTCGTTATTTATAAAAACTCAAACTTGTCATTTTCTTCATCCGACAGTTATTCTGTTATGGGGCCCACAAATGGCTGCGCCGTCGTACAAATATTCCCCGACAACAAGAATATTCCACGACCAAACGAATATTCCCCAACAGAAATGAGTATTTTATAACCACTTGCGTATTTTAAAATTTTTATATATATCACCCTTAACTTTACTCTTTATCAATTTAACCATTTACTGAATAATAATTATAAAAAAATATAAGAAAAATTGAATACTTTTATTTCATAAAATTCGGGGTCTTACAATCTCCCCTCCTTATGAAATTTTGTCCCCGAAATTTACGTACCTAATATTTCAAAGAGTTGAGAATACCTTGCTTTCATTTCAGATTCCATCTCCTCGATCATCATAATTTCTTCATTGCTCATCTCCTGTATTTCAGATATCATTCTAGAATACAGGTTCAAAACAAAGGTTAATTGACATATCAAAATTTATCAACTTAAGTAAGAAAATTCAGCTTAGGTAGGACACACACTAGCGAAGGATATTACTCATCTCTCCCCTCCTAGTTCTATTCCCTGATCTCCGCCACAAATCATATCCCTAAGCTCTGATACCAAATGTGACGCCCCCAAAATAGGTCTAATCCATCCAACCTATTCTGAGTCACCAAATACATGGTACAAAAATTAACTACAACTTTATTACTACAATTGTAGTGCAAAATATAACAACACATATGTTGTGAGTTTTGATACAAATATATATATCAATTGTGACTCTTGACACCAACTTGGATAGCACGTCACAATGGCACCTTACATAAATGTATAGTCAATAAGTGTTTTAGAAATTAAAATATTTGGAAAGTACTCAAGGAAACCTTCGTACATGGGAGGCCATGCGTCTAGGTTATGAATAGATATCATATGCCCACAGAATTATCCTTGGTTGACCCAATAGACCCCAAAGAAAAACTAGAAGATTACTATCATGTTCTTTCCAATGGTGAGTCTTCTCTTGAAATATAATTATCTCCATTGTCTATAATTGATAATTATATTTCAACCAAACTCCAAGGTCATATAGGTAGTGCTCGTAGATATACTCATCAAGTGGATGTGCACAACCTTGTCTTATGATAACTCGTAGGTCATTAGACATCTTGTATGATAGTGGCAAAACACCCTTCCAAAGTTGGGTTCACCTCACCTTATTCGGTTCACCAAAATTAAATATCAAATGACGTATACAATATGACACACTTATCTAAAGTTCTCAATAAAATTATTTCTATACTATTTAGGGAGAACCTCAACAGCTATAGACCACCGTTCTATTCCCTTGTTACCCCGCTCGACCCAGCTACACTCTTGTTACCTGAAAGGAATTGTAAAGCAAAAGGGTGAGCACAACTAGCCCAATAAAGAATATCATGACTAAAGATAATTAAATTATCAATAGCCTTCGTCAGTAATAAATCAGAGATTTAGAAAATATTGTAGATGAAAAACTTTTCAACCATAGTTGCAGCGGAACGAGCAATCCATTAAAAGAGTCAAATAGACCATAAAGTCTATTATCTCCTCCATGTTAAAATTCCACCAACGATGTTTTAACCCTGTAACATCAGTCAATAGTTTCTGTCCACAATCTTGTGAATAACTCATAATCATATTTGTAATTCTAAATTCCTCTTCTCATCCAAGATGAAGATAATTTTCATCACATGTCTTTACCTAAAACAACAAAGATCATGGTTATACCAAATTACAGTTCTTGTTAATAATCTTACTAATAAATTTATATTTGCACTACGGGCCAAAGATATTCATCAACAGTTCATCTTTGCACTACAGGCCAAAGATATTCAACAACATGACATCTTTGCACTACGAGCCAAAGATATTCAACAACAGGTCATCTTTGCACTACGAACCAAAGATATTCATCAATAATTGATCTTTGCACTACAGGCCAAAGATATTCATATCTCAAAGAAACATACAATCATTTCAGAATTTATATAAACCATAATTATAATCATGTTGATCAAATCACCTTTGCACTTAAGCTAAAAATATTCAATTGTAAATTCAATGGTCAGGATCATACCAGCCAACGATTCAACTTTGTACTACTGGCCAAAGAGAACCCATAGTCACGATCATACCAATAATCTACCCATCTTTACACTTAAGTTAAAGAGAAATTTCATCACCGGGATTATAAAAATGTTATATATGATAATAAAAACAATATGATCAACAACTGCATTTAATTTCAAGAGTAAGATTCATAAATCAATGATTTCATAACACCTTAATTCAAATGTTATAAATAACTTAATAATCTAATATTATTAATAGTACCACAATATTTTAATCATTTCTTAAACTTATAAACAATTTATTTTAATTGTTTAAACTTTACTAATTAATTCATTTAATCATCCTAAAATGCCAAACTCATAAAATTTCATCACCAATAACCAAAAACCATCATCAAAAATCTGAATATACCTTATATAGGATTTTCAAGCCATAAAATCCTATTTTCCACTTTTCTTACTTCACATAACATATTTAATTCATTTATTCATAACTAGTCTATTTTCATGAAAAATACCAAATCAGTCCAAAAAATATTTCTTTTCTGGGATTTAGTAGAATATAGTCCCATATTGAACATATATTTTTCTCGGAATTTTTAAAATTCATTTACTATTTTTCACATGGCCAAAACTGCCGAATATTTAGACATTTATCATAAATTGTGCTTTTGTCCAAAAATTTTGAAATTTACAGAGTATACTTCTGTTATATACACGTACTCCCAATAAAAATTTTACCAATTTTGGAGTTAACCACAAAGAGTTATAAGGGTTACTTTTAAAATAGTCTTTTCTCATTAAATTCATAACTCCTAATCTATACATCCAAAAATCGCCATTTTTGGACACCATGTAGAAAACTCATCAAATTATCATTTTCAATTTTTCTAGAATTTTTGAAGGTCAGAAAAATTACGAAATATAAAAAACATAATAACCCTTAAAATCCCTTACCATAATAATGACAATATCTTTTATCTCAAAAGAACAGTACTTCTGACTGGAATATCAAATATAATGCTGAATGAAACTTGTACTGAATAACAAATCTTAAAGTATCTAAATACTCACAAAATACGCTCGATAATGTAGAGAGAGAAAGAGAGAAAGCTTATGTTTCTGGTGTGATTTTCAATTCTAACTCAGCACCCCATTTATAAGAAAATGCTAGCACGCCGTAGTAGACTTGACCTGCTACCTGATGGCTTTACCTGCTACTATTGCCACCTACCATATTTGAAATAAAATTCAGCACATTTATTCACCACCCACAAGTGGGGCCCACTCATTCTATAATTTCTCCCCAAAAATCATTTATAAACCTAATTTTTGAATCAATCACCTCTTAAAATTCATAACAAATCATATGTTCATTTTTAACGGTTCAAAATTTGTGGACATATACTCAACTTATATATGTATAACATATCCAAAAATTACAACGATCCAACAGTCGGATTAAAAATTATAACTCACGCAATAGAGCTTAAAAACATCGATTTGATCTTTTAATACCTCCAATCCGATAAAATACTAATAAAACACCTCAACATTAATTCTTTCATTTGTAATCACATAAATAAATCCATTATTTATATCCGCATCAAATAAATATTTCCTTATCATATACATCAATAATTAATTATTCACAAATAATATTACAGAATCACAATAATGACAACCAGACAGTTCCCAGGAAAGAGGGGGCTTTCCGATAAGGATTTCTCCTTACTGGCGCGCAATTAGGTGACCAAATTCTAGACATTGCCAATAATGCTATCTATTAATATTATTTAAATAATATGAATTTTTGATTTGATAATGGTAAATACTTTGCCGTGAAAATTATTGAAACAACAATAATATAAAATATCAACGAAACAATTATTGAATCAATAAAATAAAATATTAAACAGTAATTACTGTAACAATTATGGAGTAGTGTCTTCTTACGTAAGAATCTATAATTCAAAAACACTGTGTAATACCATGTGCTACTGTGCAACCACGCGTATTACTGTATTTTAACCATCGTGTATTCCAACAGTGTTAACGATAACAACTACACCGTTATTTATAAAAACTCAAACTTGTCGTTTTTTCTTCATCCAAAAGTTATTCTGTTATGGGGCCCACAAATGGCTGCGCCGTCGTACGAATATTCTCCAACAACAAGAATATTCCATGACAAAACGAATATTCCCCAACAGAAATGAGTATTTTATAACCACTTGCGTATTTTAAAAATTTTATATATATATCACCCTTAACTTTACACTTTATCAATTTAACCATTTACTGAATAATAATTATAAGAAAAATATAAGAAAAATTGAATACTTTTATTTCATAAAATTCGGGGTCTTACAATAAAATCTACTATCTTTTATGATTTAAAAAGGTTTTTCATCATTTTTATCGTTGAGACTCAGCTTAATAAATAATTCACCTCATCCCTGCTCTACGGCCAAGGATATTAATTTGTATCACGACCACAAATTATCCATGCACTACGGGCCAAGGATATTCGTGTTTTCATCAATGGTCATGATCACACCAACAACTATCCATCAATGCACTATGGGCCAATGAGAACTTTTACCACATCATTTGTAACATTATGGTTATGATTATACCGAATAATCCCTGGTCATAATCATACCAAGTCCATCTATGCACTACATGCCACAGATGACTTTCAACATAATATAAACATGAGGATGATGACAATGACATAATAATTCAATAAAACAAGTTCAAGAATTAATTATCCAGGAACCAATAACGTCCAAATTGTCAACATGATATTGCTTTGTGGAGTAAAATTCAAGAATGCTCAGAAAAATATTTCCATGAAAAGATACTGGATGAAGTGCAAATATCAATGATATTCCACTAATTTTATGGAGTATAAAAGCCAAAATTTTAACCAACTGAGTATAATAAAGAATGGAATAACAAAAGAAATCACCATGCATGCGATAAACCGCACAGACATGTTATTTCAACAGAATAATAAATAACAGAACCAGGTCATGCGTAAATGCACATACAAGATATTGCAACAGAATAATAAATAACGGAACCAGGTCAGGCAAAATTCGCACCGACAGGATGTTCTAACATAATAATAAATAACGGAACCAGGTCATGCATAAACGCACAGACAAGATGTTCCAATAGAATAATAAAGAATGAAATAACAGAAGTTCTCTTCATGAATACGAAAGAAATAATATGTGACGCCCCCAAAATGGTATACAACACCCATTCTGAGTCGCCAAATACATGGTACAGAAACAACTACAACTTTATTAATACAACATAAAAACTGTGAGTTTAAATACAATTATTGTCATCTAGACAATATCCACACTCAAATAGGTCCTCATTACAATTATTAATACACTATTTTACAGAATAGTGAGGACTATTAGAACAACTTCTAGAACCATCATTCCACACCCCGACAAGTACTCGCTACATTCTCGCCTCCTGAGAAGAAAAATGGAACAACAAGGAAAAGGGTGAGCTCAACTAGCCCAGTAAAGAACATTATGACTAAGATAATATAGAACAAATTATTGTTAGTCCTCAACAGGGAAAAATCTAATAGAATACAATAGACAACCAATTTTAAATAAATCTTCGCAGCGGAAATAATAATTCATTAGAAGAGTTAAGTAGAGAATGCAAACTACCATCTTCTATATATAAATTTCAAAGTTCATCGTCGATATTTTATCCTTGTAACATCAATCAATATATATCTGGAATAAAATATTCATCTTTGCACTACAGGCCAAAGATATATTCATCAGTTGGTCATGTTCATCTAAACACCTGTTCATCTTTGCACTACGGGCCAAAGATATTAATCAGTTGGTCATGTTCATCTCAACACCTGTTCAACTTTGCACTACGGGCCAAAGATATTCATCAAGAAATCATTCAACTTTGCACTAAGGGCTAAAGATATTCAGTTATATCATCATTTAGGACTGAGGATGATGAAAAATATTTTAAAGAAAACGAATCCAGTGAAACAAAAGAACAAGTATTAAGGATTCGTACTTTAAATAATCAAAGTTCAAAAATACTTCATAAATAACCAGATTGGAGTAAAATTCAAGAATGAAGTTCAAAACATAGATTTAATCAAAGATAGGAATCATAACAGATAATCTTGGACACAAAAAAGAAAATTTAATTTTTCTGTGAATAGTGTCGTATTCGTGAATAATGTCGTATACGTGAATAGTGCCGTATACGTGAATAGTAACTCCGACCTCAAAAGATAGAAATTTCACAAAAAAACATCATCACGCTTCGTGAATAGTACTCATGAATAGTAACTCGTGAATAGTAACTTGTGAATAGTAACCCCGACATGAAAAAGTTCCAAATTTGATAAAAAGTTTGAACCAATATTTCGACATAATGATATTGAAGAAATAATATCACTACGAAGAAATAACATCCCTTACCTCAGAAAGAATAGTACTTCTGACTGGAATAATGGATATAGTGCTGATAGAACTTGCACCGTATAGCAATACTCAAAGTACTAAAATACTCACAAATACGCTCGATATTATAGAGAGAGAAAGAGAGAGAAATCTTTAGTTTCTGGTATGATTTTAAATTCTAACCAAAGCACCCTATTTATAGGAAATTGCTTAGAACACCAAAGTAGAAAATTGAATATTATAATATTATATATAAAACAAATTCCTACGCCCACTTTGAAATCTAATTTCAGCCATCTAGCACATGTTAAAGATTTCCATAAACATTTAAAAAATGTTTTTCTTTTAAAACATAAATAAAACTTCCAAAAATCAATTATTTTTGAACTTCGGAACTTCAATAATTCATAATAAATAGCCCTTTTATCAGAAAATTCAAATCTCGCAAATTTTTATAGAAAAGTCAATTCTCTACAACTTTGCAGAAGAAAGTTTTTCCAAATTCCAAACAGAAATTGACTAAAATCCATAAACGGACGATTGTACAGGCTATAATCAAATTCCAGTCAAGAAATGGAGTCCACCGACACACAAAACATGTGTTAAACAACTTTTGCAATAAAAATACTCTTCCTCCTCATATACTCATATATCCCACATTCATTGTAAAAATATCACCATTATTATATTATAATAATATAATAAAATATTATTTTATCAGAAAAGATAAAATATCAATTTTTAACAATTATCACTTTAAAAATTTTCTCCATCTATATCCACATAAAATCAATATTTTCCTCATCATATAAATCAATAATTAATTATTCACAAATAATATTACAGAATCACAGTACTGGCAACCAGGCAGTTCCCAGGAAAGAGGGGGCATTCCAATAAGGACCTCTCCTTACTGGCGCGCAATTAGGTGACAAATTCTCTCCTTAGACAGAACTTTCTAGACATTGCCAATAATGTTATCTAATAATATTATTTAGATAATATGAATTATTGCTCCAATAATGAAATATACTGTGTAGTGACAATTATTAAAATAACAGTAATATAAAAAAATCAACGCAGCAATTATTGAATCAATAAAATAAAATATTGAACAGTAATTACTGTAACAATTATTGAGTAGTGACTTCTTACGTAAGAATCAATAATTGGTGAAATACCGTGTGCTACTGTGCAATAACGAGTATTACTGTATTTTAACCACCGGGTATTCCAACAGTATTAAAGGTAACAACTACGCCATTATTTATAAACAACTTATACTTGTCATTTTCTTCATCCAATCGCTTTCCGTTATGGGGCCCACAAAAGACTGCGCCGTCGTACGAATATTCCCCGACCGCAAGAATATTTAACGATCAAACGAATATTCCCCGACAACAATGAATATTTTATAACCACCTACTTATTTAAAATATTTGCGCATTTTACCCATAACTAACCACATTAATCAAATCAACCCTTACTATTTCAAAATAATAAATAGAGGAAATTAAATTTCATTTATTAATAATTTGGGGTCTTACAACCTCCCCCCTTATGAAATTTCGTCCTCGAAATTGACGTACGTACCTGGTGTTTCGAAAAGATGAGGATACCTCGCTTTCATTTCTGTTTCCAACTCCCAGGTCATTTCCTCAATAGCATAGTTTTTCCACAAAACTTTAACTTTTGGTATGACCTTCGTACGTAGGACATGCTCCTTCCTATCCAAGATCTTGACAGGTACCTCCTTATACGTTAAATCTTCTGCTATCTCGTCTGGTTCTAACTCAATAATGTGGTTCAGGTCGTCCACATATTTACGTAACATCGATACGTGAAAAAAAATTATGAACACGCGTCATACTTGGCGGTAAAACGAGTCTATAGGCCACAGTTCCTATTCGATCTAAGATTTCAAATGGACTAATAAATCAAAGGTTGAGATTTTCTCACATCACCGATTCTCTCTTTTGGAATAACAGCTTCTTGCATCTTCTTCTTCATATTCATCAACTCCAGGTCTGTAGCTTGAGCAGCTTTAAGTTTATCGATTAAAGTCGATTTTACTCGTATATCATCACGTGATCTGTAGAGTCTTTAAATCCATCTCTATCATTTGTAAGTCATACGAAATGGGTCTTTGTGTTAACAATATCGCACTCATAAACGCAGGCGATCTTTTACTCAACGCGTCAGCTACCATGTTCGTTTTTTTCCAGGATGGTATTGAATGGTATGGTCGTAATCTTTCAACAGCTCGAGCTAACGTCGTTGCCGCATGTTGAGTTCTTGGAAGCTCTTTTCATATTCCTCGCTCCATTCGAATTTTGTATCTCTACGAGTCATCTGAGTTTAATGGAGTAGCGATTCGAGAAAATCTTTCCACGAATCTCCGATAATAACCAACTAAGCCTAGAAAGCTACGTATTTCGATTACTGACTTAGGTTTCTCTAAACTATGACTCATATCCCAATCTTGGGTAGCACGTCACAATGACACCTATCAGTTTACTACCACACAAATATGGTGTCCCCTATAGAGAGTCTGGCTTCGGTGTATTCCACAAAGGAAGTCACCAGATAAAGGCTCGGGTACAAACTTCTACAGTTGAATTTTTAACTCCTGAAGTTCAATAGGAGCCATGAGATTTTAGAAATGGGTTTTGTACCAGGTTTAAAGTCTATACAAAATTCAATATCACACTTTGGGAGTAAGCCAAAAAATTCTTCAAGAAATACATCAGAAAATTTAATAACAACAGAAATATCATTCAAATCTGACGTATTTTTGTTTAAGTCCATAACATGGGCTAAGTAAACTTGACATCCATTTTTCAATAAACGAATGACTTTATGGCTTGATATGAAAGTGTTTGACTTCAATGATTTGGTTGCTTGAATTTGAATATCAGGTTGGTTAGGAATATGAAAACTAACAACCTTACGAAAGCAATCAATTTTGGCATGATGAGTAGTTAATCAATCAATCCCCAAAATCACATCAGAAGCAAGTATCTTTAAAGAAATAAGGTCAACAGGTAATGTGATGGTGCCAACTTTCATCAAACAAGATTTATAAACAGTGGATGTGATGAAAGTTTCTCCTAACGGAGTTTCCACAGATAGGTCAAAGTCTAATTTCTCCGGAGTCAAGTTTAAATGTTGAGTATAAGCAGGAGAGATAAATGAATGGGTAGAACCGGTATCTAATAAGGTATAAACTTCGTAAGAATTTATAATTAACTAACCCGTGCTAACTTCGTTCAGGTTCCTCGCATTCTAACCAGTCACGAAAAACGCTCTTCCAGGAACCGTTGACTTTGACTTTTCTGGGACAGCCTTTTGAGTCACCAACCCCACTGGGCTTGGTTTCGCTACCGTACAATCTCAAGCGATATGTCCTTCCTTTCCACAATTATAGCATACCTTAAACTGTTGTGGACAGTTTGGGCTGTTGTGTCCCTCTTTTCCACATTTATAGCATACGACCGGTGGTCGTTCTCCTCCCTTAAAACCAGTTGCTGCTGGTGCTGACGTCTTCGCAGTGTCATTGTTGAATCTTCTCTTTTTAAAATCTCCCCCCGACTCGCTTCTTCTATTTTTATGGCCACGATTACCACCAGAGTGGTTGTCGCTCTTGTCCGTATTTTTCTTTCTCCGTTGGTTATCGTTGTTCTGATGACTGTTGTCACTGGTATGATCCTGGTTGCGGTCTCTTGGTTGAACGTACTCGCTATCTCGCTATAATAATTGAGCCCTGTTGACAACATCTGAATATAAAGAAAATTTATGAGAGATAAGATATTGCCGAATCTTGGGTTTTAAACCTCTCAGAAACATCCTCGTCATTCGTTCCTCATTCTCTACCAAATGAGGTGCAAACCTGGATAACTCTGCGAACTTCGCCTCGTATTGGGACACCGTCATGTTGTTTTGTTCTAGTCTAATAAACTCTACCTCTTTCATATGGCGAATACTTTCAGGAAAGTATTTTTCGTTGAAAAGTTTCTGAAACGTTTCCCAAGACATGCAGAGTGTGGCAGGCTGGGTACGTTTCACAGACTCCCACCAGTAATCTGCCTCGCCACGGAACATAAAGGTGGCGAATATAACCTTCTTTTCCTCCGTGCATCCCAAGACATCAAATATCTTGATAATTTGCTTGACCCATGTTTCCGCCATGATCGGATCCGGCTTTCCCTTAAATTCTGGTGGTCCCAACTCTTTGAACTGCTTGGCCATGACAAGCCGCGCGTTGCTATCATTTCCACCCATATTCTGTATACGAGTCTCCCTCGTCTGGTTTTGTATGAACTGCAAAAAGCTCCTAAACATCCCGTCGTTCATCGTCTGCTCAGTGGTGTTGTTTACAGGAGGAATATTGCCTTCCTGTTGCACGTTCCCCTGGGTTGTGATTAAAGGTGTTTCCACGGTCTCATTAACTCCACCGTTAATATTCTCAGCTGTCATTCTTAAATACTGCCATAAAATAAGGGTTAATTAAATAAATTAACATATCACATATTAACCGTATAGTTCGACTGACCAACAAATAAGCTTAGGTATGACATACTAGCGAAGGATTACTCGTCTCTCCACTCCTAGTACTATTCCCCGATCTCCGCCAAAGACTATATCCCTAAGCTCTGATACCAACTGTGACGCCCCCAAAATAGGTATACAACACCCATTCTGAGTCGCCAAATACATGGTACAGAAACAACTACAACTTTATTAATACAACATAAAAACTGTGAGTTTAAATACAAATATTATCATCTAGACAATATCCACACTCAAATAAGTCCTCATTACAATTATTAATACACTATTTTACAGAATAATGAGGACTACTAGAACAACTTCTAGAACCATCATTCCACACCCCGACTAGTACTCGCTACATTCTCGTCTCCTGAGAAGAAAAATGGAACAACAAGGAAAAAGGGTGAGCTCAACTAGCCCAGTAAAGAACATTATGACTAAGATAATATAGAACAAATTATCGTTAGTCCTCAACAGGGAAAAATCAAATAGAATACAATAGACAACCAATTTTAAATCAATCTTCGCAGCGGAAATAATAATTCATTAGAAGAGTTAAGTAGAGAATGCAAACTACTATCTTCTATATATGAATTTAAAAGTTCATCATCGATATTTTATCCCTGTAACATCAATCAATATATATCTGGAATCAAATATTCATCTTTGCACTACAGGCCAAAGATATATTCATCAGTTGGTCATGTTCATCTAAACACCTGTTCATCTTTGCACTACGGGCCAAAGATATTATAGAGAGAGAAAGAGAGAGAAACCTTTAGTTTCTGGTGTGATTTTCAATTCTAACCTAAGCACCCTATTTATAGGAAATTGCTTAGAACACCAAACCAGAAAATTGAATATAATAATATTATATATAAAACAAATTCCTACGCCCACTTTGAAATCTGATTTCAGCCATCTAGCACATGTTAAAGATTTCCATAAACATTTAAAAAATGTTTTTCTTTTAAAACATAAATAAAACTTCCAAAAATAAATTATTTTTGAACTTCAGAACTTCAATAATTCATAATAAATAGCCCTTTTATCAAAAAATTCAAATCTCGCAAATTTTTATAGAAAAGTCAATTCTCTACAACTTTGCAGAAGAAAGTTTTTCCAAATTCCAAACAGAAATTGACCAAAATCCATAAACGGACGATTTTACAGGCTATAATCAAATTTCAGTCAAGAAATGGAGTCCACCGACACACAAAACATGTGTTAAACAACTTTTGCAACAAAAATACTCTTCCTCCTCATATACTCATATATCCCACATTCATTGTAAAAATATCACCATTATTATATTATAATAATATAATAAAATATTATTTTATCAGAAAAGATAAAATATCAATTTTTAACAATTGTCACTTTAAAAATTTTCTCCATCTATATCCACATAAAATTAATATTTTCCTCATCATATAAATCAATAATTAATTATTCACAAATAATATTACAGAATCACAGTACTAGCAACCAGGCAGTTCTTAGGAAAGAGGGGGCTTTTCAATAAGGATCTCTCCTTACTGGCGCGCAATTAGGTGACCAAACCTGTCCTTAGACAGAACTTTCTAGACATTGCCAATAATGTTATCTAATAATATTATTCAGATAATATGAATTATTGCTCCAATAATAAAAAATACTGTGTAGTGACAATTATTGAAATAACAGTAATATAAAAAAATCAACGCATCAATTATTGAATCAATAAAATAAAATACTGAACAGTAATTACTGTAACAATTATTGAGTAGTGCCTTCTTACGTAAGAATCAATAATTGGTGAAATACCCTGTGCTACTGTGCAACAACGTGTATTACTGTGTTTTAACCACCAGGTATTCCAACAGTATTAACGGTAACAACTACGCCGTTATTTATAAACAACTTATACTTGTCGTTTTATTCATCCAATCGCTTTCCGTTATGGGGCCCACAAAAGACTGCGCCGTCGTACGAATATTCCCCGACCGCAAGAATATTTAACGAACAAACGAATATTCCCCGACAACAATGAATATTTTATAACCATCTACTTATTTAAAATATTTGCGCATTTTACCCATAACTAACCACATTAGTCAAATCAACCTTTACTATTTTAAAATAATAAATAGAGGAAATTAAATTACATTTATTAATAATTTGGGGTCTTACATAATACCCCTTACCTTATAAAGAAGAGTACTCCGACGGGTAGGGCGGGGATATACTTGAAGAAAACTTGCACTACGCTCAAAGCTTTCTTAAACTCTAAAGAAATATGCTCAAGATTATAGAATAAGAATTCTCTAAATTTCTGGTGTGTTTTCAATTCTAACTAAGCATCCTATTTATAGGAGAATGGAAATGATACGATGCAATAATATATTTTATATATATATATATATATATATATATATATATATATATATATATATATATATATATATATATATAAACTCACGGGTCATTACCCCCGTGAATCAACAGATAATTCTTGTGAATCCTATATATATATCTAATACATTATAGTACTCCCCCGTGCATCACCAAGAATCCCACCCCCACCCATTATCAAATTATCATATATATATATATATATATATATATATATATATATATATATATATATATATATATATATATATATATATATACATATAACTACTCCTCCCATATAACCCGTGACTAACATATCAGCCACCTCCCATTTACATTTTTAAACGTGGGCCCCACCTATTATATTAAAAAAACTTTCTACCGATTATTTTAAAAAATGGGTAAATGGGGGGGGGGGTCCATAAAATAAGTAAAACTTTATAAAAATCACCTTAATAATTTTAACAACATTTATCACCTTTATTATAATTCACAATATTAATCGACCAGGTCGTTCCCAGGAAAGAGGGGGATTACCAATAAGGATTTCTCCCTATTAGCGCACAATTAGGTGACAAAACCTCTCCTTGACAGAACTTTTAGACATCGTTAATATTGCAATTAATAATATTAATAACTTTGTCGTCTCAATTATTGATTTAATAATATATAAAATATCGACAATAATTGAATCAAATAACGTGAGATACTATGCAACAATTACTATAGCAATAATTGGACAAAACTAAGTGACTTCTCACGTAAGCATCAATAATCAATATCGTGTGCTACTATGCAACCACGCGTGTAAGACCCCAACTTATTATGAATAAAATTAAATTTTCTCTATTTATTATCTTGAAATAATAAGGAGTTAATTTGATATAATACTTTGGTTATGGGTGAAATGTGCAAATTTTACAAAATAAGTCAGTGGTTATAAAATATTCATTTTGTCAGGGAATATACGTTTGGTCGTGGAATATTCTTATTGTTATTTCAATAATTATCACTGCACAGTATTTCCCATTATCAGATCAATAATTCATATTATTTGAATAATATTATTAGATAACATTATTGGCAATGTCTAGAAAGTTCTGTCTAAGGAGAGATTTGGTCACCTAATTAACCGCTAGTAAGGAGAAATTCTTATTAGAAAGCCCCCTCTTTCTTGGGAACGGCCTGGTTGTCATGTGATTCTGTAATATTATTTGTGAGTAATTAATTATTGATTTTTATGATAAAGAAATATTTATTTGATGTGGATAGAAATGATGGATTTATTTATTTTATGTGCTTATAATTGAAGGATTTAATGTTGAGGTATTTTATCAGTATTTTTGTCAGAATGGAGGTATTAAAAATTAAATCAGTATTTTTACGATATATTGTGTGAGTTATAATTTTTAATCCGACCGTTAGATCGTTGTGATTTTTGGATATGTTATACATATATAAGTTGAGTATATGTCCACAAATTTTGAACTGTTAAAAATGAACGTATGATTTGTTATGAATTTAAAGAGGTGACTGATTCAGAAATTAGGTTTATAAATGATTTTGGAGGAAAATTCTAGAATTTAGTGGGCCCCACTTGTGGTTGGTGAAGAAATGTACTGAATTTTATTTCAAATGTGGTGGGTGACAATAGTAGTAGGTAAAGCCATCAGGTAGCAAGTCAAGTCTGCTTTGTTGTGCTAATATTTTCTTATAAATAGAGATCTAAGTTAGAATTGAAAATCACACCAGAAACATAAGCTTTCTCTCTTTCACTCTCTATATTATCGAGCGTATTTTGTGAGTATTTAGATACTTTGAGAGTTACTGTTCAGTACAAGTTTCATTCAGCATCACTTCCGACCTTTCATTCCAAAGTACTGATTCTTTGAGGTAAGGGATGTTATTTTCTTCTTAAATAATATTATTTTCTTCAATATCATTATGCCAAAATATTGGTTTTAACTTTTTAATCAAATTTGAAACTTTTGTGTCGGGGTTACTATTCACGAATACGACACTATTCACGAATACAGAACTATTCACCAAAACAATGAAATTTTCTCTTTTTCGTCCCAGATGTCTTTTATGGTTACTATCTTTGATTGTATCCATGTTTTGATCTTTATTTTTGAATTCTACTTCACACTTGGTTATTATGGAGTATTATTAAATTTGGATAAACCGAAATACGAATCCCTAATATTTGTCCTTCTATCTTACTGGATTTGTTCTCTAAAATGTTTTTCATCATTCTCAGTCCTTTATGGTAGTACTTGATGAATATTTTTCGCCTATAGTGCAAAGATGAATGATTACCTGATGAATATCTTTGGCCTGTAGTGAAAAGATGAATGATTACCTGATGAATATCTTTGGCCCGTAGTGCAAAGATGAACAGGTGTTGAGATGAACATGGCCAACTGGTGATACAAATGAATATCTTTGGCCCGTAGTGAAAAGATGTATATTTATTGATGTTACAGGGATAAAATATTGATGATGGACTTTTAAATTCATAGATGATAGTAGATTTCATTCTCTACTTACCTCTTCTAATAAATTATTGTTTCCGCTGCAGTTGTTGATCTAAAACTTGTTGTCGATTATATTCTATCAGATTTTTTCCTGTTGAAGACTAAGGATAATTTGTTGTATATTATCTTAGTCATAATATTCTTTACTAGGTTAGTTGAGCTCACCCTTTTCATTTTTGTTCCATTTTTCTTCTCAGGAAGCGAGAACATAGAAGGAACCAGTCGGGGTATAGAGTGATGGTCTTAGACAGTTGTTTTAGCAGTCCTCACTATTTTTGTAAAATAGTACATCAATAATTGTATGAGGACTTTATTTGGGTGTTGATATTGTCTTGAGGACAATATTTGTATTTAAACTCACAGTATGTGTTTTCGTATTTTGCACGGCAATTGTATTAATAAAGTTGTAGTTGTTTTTTTGTACCATGTATTTGGCGACTCATAATGGGTGATGTATACCTATTTTGGGGGCATCACGGTTGGTATCAAATCTTAGGGATATGGTCTCTGGCGGAGATCGGGGAATAGAACTAGGAGGGGAGAGATGAGTAAATCCTTCGCTAGTGTGTCCTACCTAAGCTTATTTATTGGTCGGTCATAATATAGGGATATTATGTGATATGTTAATTTGTTTAATTAACCCCTGTTTTATGGCAGTTTTTAAGAATGACAGCTGAGAACGTTAACAATGGAGTCTATGAGACTGTGGAACAACCTTTGATTACCAACCAAGAGAACGTGCAACGGGAAGGCAATATTCATCCTGTAAACAACACTATCGAGCAAACGATGAATGATGCAATGTTTAGAAGCTTTTTGCAGTTCATGAAAAATCAGACGAGGGAGACTCGTGTACAAAATACGGGTGGAAATGATAGCAACGCGCGGTCTGTCACAGCCAAGCATTTCAAGGAGTTGGGACCACTAGATTTCTGGGGAAAACCCGATCCGATTAAGGCAGAAACGTGGGTTAAGCAAATGACCAAGATATTTGATGTCTTGGGCTATTTGAAGTTCACATAGCCCGATTTTGTCCGGTAGCAAAGTCAAGTCCAACTGGGACGGCGGCACCAAAGGCGACTACTAACAAAACAAAGTCGGTGGTTCAAGGAAGGGCATTTGTTGTGACTGGCCAAAACGCGAGAAACCCGAATGAGGTGAACACGGGTAAGCTAATCTTGAACTCTTGCGAAGTTTATACCTTACTAGAAACCGGTTTTACCCATTCTTTTATCTCTCCTGCTTGTGCTTAACGTTTAAACTTGACTCCGGAGAAATTGGACTTTAACTTATCTGTTGAAACTCCGTTGGGTGAAACCTTTGTTACATCTACAGTTTATAAATCTTGCTTGATCCAAGTTGGCACAATCACATTACCTGTTGATCTTATCTCTTTAAAGATACTTGCATTTGATGTGATTTTAGGAATTGATTGGTTAACCACTCATCATGCCAAAATTGATTGTTTTCGTAAAGTTGTTAGTTTTCATATTCCTAACCAACCTGTTATACTAATTCAAGCAACTAAACCACTAAAATCAATCACGGTCATATCAAGCCATAAAGCTTTTCGTTTATTGAAAAACGGATGTCAAGCTTTCTTAGCCCATATTATGGACTTGAACAAAAACACGTCAAATTTGAATAATATTCCTGTTGTTAATGAATTTCCTGACGTATTTCATGAAGAACTTCCTGGTCTGCCCCCAAAACGAGGAGTTGAATTCTTTATTGATCTTGAACCGGGTACAAAGCCCATTTCTAAAACCCCATATCGAATGGCTCCTATTGAACTTCAGGAGTTAAAAGTCCAACTACAGGAATTGTTAGACATCGGTTTCATTCGTCCTAGTAAATCTCCTTGGGGTGCTCCTGTTTTATTTGTAAAGAAGAAAGACGGGAGTATGAGACTTTGTATTGACTACCGAGAATTAAACCATGTCACCATCAAGAATAGGTATCCACTACCTCGCATTGATGACCTGTTTGACCAGTTGCAAGGAGCACAATTTTTTTCAAAGATCGATCTTCATTCTGGATATCATCAGCTGAAGATTAAAACTGAGGATATTCCAAAGACTGCCTTCAGAACTCGGTACGGGCATTATGAATTCTTAGTCATGTCTTTTGGATTGACTAATGCTCCTGCTGCTTTCATGGATATGATGAACCGTGTATTCAAGGAATATTTGGATCAGTTCGTTGTTGTCTTTATTGATGACATCCTCATCTATTCCAAAATCCGTGAAGATCATGAGCACCATTTGAAGCTGGTACTTCAAAGACTTTGTGACAACAAGTTATACGCCAAGCTAAAGAAATGCGAGTTCTGGCTTAAGGAAGTAGCATTCCTTGGGCACGTGGTGTCAAAACATGGAGTATCTGTTGACCCGAAAAAGATTGAAGCAATCCAAAGTTGGGAGCAACCAAAGTCGGTGACCGAAGTGCGTAGCTTTTTGGGCTTAGCTAGTTATTATCGGAGATTCGTGGAAGGATTTTCTCGAATCGCTACTCCATTAAATCAGCTGACTCGGAAAGATACAAAATTCGTATGGAGCGAGGAATGCGAGAAGAGTTTCCAAGAGCTCAAGAGGAGACTCATTTTGGCACCTGTTCTGACAATACCATCTGGTTCGAATGGATTTGTTATCTATAATGATGCTTCAGACAAAGGGTTAGGATGTGTTCTCATGTAACATGGGAAAGTCATAGCCTATACCTCGCGACAACTCAAAGAATATGAGAGGAATTATCCTACTCATGATCTGGAGTTGGCAGCAGGCGTTTTTCATTAAAAATCTGGAGACACTACCTGTATGGGGAAAAAGTGGAGATTTATACGGATCATAAAAGCCTCAGATATTTCTTCACCTAAAAGGAACTCAACATGCGGCAACGACGTTGGCTCGAGCTGTTGAAGGATTACGACCACAACATTCAATATCATCCTGGAAAAGCAAACGTTGTAGCTGACGCATTGAGTAGAAGATCGTATGCAGGTACGAGTGCAATGTTGTTAACACAAAGGCTCATTTTGTACGACTTACAAAGGATGGAGATAGAGTTAAAGGCTCCAAGTACCCACATAATGATGTCAAATATACGAGTAGAACCGACTTTAATCGATAAAGTTAAAGTTACTCAAGCTACAAACCTGGAGCTGATGCGTATGAAAAAGAAAGTGCAAGAAGGTGTTATTCCAGAGGCAAGAATTGATGAAGAAGGAATACTTAGAGTCAACTCCAAACTTTACATTCCTAACAATTTTGACTTGAAGCACAGAATCATGATGGAGGCACACAACAAACCATTTGCAATCCATCCCGGGAGTACTAAAATGTATCACGATCTTCGACATACATTTTGGTGGAGCAATATGAAGAAAGAGATCGCAGAGTTTATCTCGAGGTGTTTAACTTGTCAACGTGTAAAGGTAGAGCATCAAGTGCCAAAAGGTCCATTGCAAGCACTTGAGATTCCGAAATGGAAGTGGGAACATATTACTATGGATTTTGTTACGAGTCTTCCCAAGGTTTCTCAAGGTATAGATGCAATTTGGGTTATTGTTGATAGATTAACCAAGTCGGCTCATTTCTTGCCCATACGTGAGACTTATTCCCTTGAACGTCTTGCTAGTATGTACGTAAATGAGATTGTGAGATTTCATGGCATGCTAGTATCCATAGTTTTGGATCGTGACCCAAGATTCACTTCACAATTTTGGGTTAGCTTGCAGAAAGCTATGGGCGCGGATTTACGATTCAGTTCGGCATACCATCCTCAAACAGATGGACAATCAGAGAGGACTATTGGATAAAGAAAAGGGAGTTGGGATAAGTATTTACCATTGGTGGAATTCTCCTACAACAATAGTTATCAGGCAAGTATAGGTATGGCTCCATTTGAAGCCTTGTATGGACGAAAGTGTCGCTTTCCAGTATGTTAGGATGAGGTGGGTGAAGCAACGTTGTTGGGACCAGAATTAGTACGCATGACTACAGAAAAGATTCAAATGATCCGGCAACATATAAAGACCTCACAAGATCGACAAAAGAGTTATGCTGATCTTCATCAAAAGGACGTGGAGTTTAATATTAGAGATCATGTATTGTTACGTATTGCTCCATGGAAGGGATTTACAAGATTCGGGAAGAGAGGAAAGCTCAATCCACGATTTATTGGTCCATTTCAGATTCTTGACCGAGTAGGAAATGTGGCTTATATACTCGCGTTACCTTCAAGCATGTCTCGTGTTCATAATATTTTTCACATATCTATGCTTCGTAAATATGTGGAAGACCCAAAACACATTATTGCGTTAGAACCAGACGAGATAGCCGAAGATTTAACGTACGAGGAGGTACCTATCAAGATATTGGATAAGAAAGATCATATCCTACGAACAAAGGTTATACCACAAGTCAAGGTTTATGGAGAAACCATACTATTGAGAAAATGACTTGGGAGTTGAAATCAAAAATGAAAGCGAGGTACCCTCACCTTTTCGAAACACCAGGTACGTACGTCAATTTCGAGGACGAAATTTCATAAGAAGGAGAGGTTGTAAGACCCCAACTTATTATGAATAAAATTAAATTTTCTCTATTTATTATCTTGAAATAATAAAGAGTTAATTTGATATAATACTTTGGTTATGGGTGAAATGTGCAAATTTTACAAAATAAGCAAGTGGTTATAAAATATTCATTTTGTCGGGGAATATTCGTTTGGTCGTGGAATATTCTTATTATCAGGGAATATTCGTACGACAGCGCAACCATTTGTGGGCCTCATAACAGAATAACTGTAGGATAAAGAAAAGGATAAGTTTGAGTTTTTATAAATAACGACGTAGTTGTTACCGTGAACACTGTTGGAATAACCGGTGGTTAAAATACAGTAATATACGTGGTTGCGCAGTAGCACACGGTATTGCACAGTATTTTTGAATTATTGATTCTTACGTAAGAAGGCACTACTCAATAAATGTTATAGTAATTACTTTTCAATATTTTATTTTATTGATTCAATAATTGTTGCGTTGATATTTTATATTATTGTTATTTCAATAATTATCACTGCACAGTATTTCCCATTATCAGATCAATAATTCATATTATTTGAATAATATTATTAGATAAAATTATTGGCAATGTCTAGAAAGTTTTGTCTAATGAGAGGTTTGGTCACCTAATTGCGCGCCAGTAAGGAGAAATCCTTATTGGAAAGCCCCCTCTTTCTTGGGAACGACCTGATTGTCATAATTGTGATTCTGTAATATTATTTGTGAATAATTAATTATTGGTTTTTATGATAAGAAAATATTTATTTGATGTGGATATAAATGATGGATTTATTTATTTTATGTGGTTATAATTGAAGGATTTAATGTTGAGGTATTTTATCAGTATTTTTGTCGGAATGGAGGTATTAAAATCAAATCAGTATTTTTACGATATATTGCGTGAGTTATAATTTTTAATCTGACCGTTGGATCGTTATAATTTTTGGATATGTTATACATATATAAGTTGAGTATATGTCCATAAATTTTGAACCGTTAAAAATGAAATTATGATTTGTTATAAATTTTAAGAGGTGACTGATTCAGAAATTAGGTTTATAAATGATTTTGGTGAAAAATTCTAGAATTTAGTGGGTCTCACTTGTGGTTGGTGAAGAAATGTGCTAAATTTTATTTCAAATGTGGTGGGTGACAATAGTAGCAGGTAAATCCATCAGGTAGCAGGTCAAGTCTGCTTCGGCGTGCTAACATTTTCTTATAAATAGAGGGCTAAGTTAGAATTTAAAATCACACCAGAAACATAAGCTTTTTCTCTTTCTCTCTCTATATTATTGAGCGTATTTTGTGAGTATTTAGATACTTTTAGAGTTGTTGTTCAGTACAAGTTTCATTCAGCATCACTTCTGACCTTTCATTCCGAAGTACTGATTCTTTGAGGTAAGGGATGTTATTTTCTTCTTAAATGATATTATTTTATTCAATATCATTATGCCGAAATATTGGTTTGAACTTTTTAATCAAATTTGGAACTTTTGTGTTGGGGTTACTATTCACGTATACGTCACTATTCACGTATACGACACTATTCACGAATACGACACTATTCACTAAAAAATGAAATTTTCTCTTTTTCGTCCCAGATGTCTTTTATGGTTACTATCTTTGATTGTATCCAAGTTTTGATCTTTATTTTTGAATTCTACTTCACACTTGGTTATTATGGAGTATTATTGAATTTGGATAAACCGAAATACGAATCCCTAATATTTGTCCTTCTATCTTACTGGATTCGTTCTTTAAAATGTTTTTCATCATCCTTAGTCCTTTATGGTGGTACTTGATGAATATCTTTGGCCTGTAGTGCAAAGATGAATGATTACCTGATGAATATCTTTGGCCCGTAGTGCAAAGATGAACATGTGTTGAGATGAACATGACCAACTGGTGATACAAATGAATATCTTTGGCCCGTAGTGCAAAGATGTATATTTATTGATGTTAAAGGGATAAAATATTGATGATGGACTTTTAAATTCATAGATGATAATAGATTTCATTATCTACTTAACTCTTCTAATGAATTGTTGTTTCCGCTGCAGTTGTTGATCTAAAACTTGTTGTCGATTATATTCTATCAGATTTTTCCCTGTTGAAGACCAATGATAATTTGTTGTATATTATCTTAGTCATAATATTCTTTACTGGGCTAGTTGAGCTCACCCTTTTTCTTTTTGTTCCATTTTTCTTCTCAGGAAGCGAGAACATAGTAGGAACCAGTCGGGGTATAGAGTGATGGTCCTAGACAGTTGTTTTAGCAATCCTCACTATTTTTGTAAAATAGTACAACAATAATTGTATGAGGACTTTATTTGGGTGTTGATATTGTCTAGAAGACAATATTTGTATTTAAACTCACAGTATGTGTTGTCGTATTTTGCACGACAATTGTATTAATAAAGTTGTAGTTTTTTTTTCTGTACCATGTATTTGGCGACTTAGAATGGGTGATGTATACCTATTTTTGGGGCATCACAACGCGTATTACTGTACTTTTAACATCGGGTGTTTCAACAGTTAACAGTAAAACTTTCGCCATTATTTTTATAAAATATTTTTGTCGTTTTCTCAATCTGACAATAATTCCGTTCTGGGTCCACCAATGATTGTACCATCATACGAATATTTCCTGTTAAAACGAATATTCCCCGACCAATCGAATATGATATAACAACTTGCGTACTTTGCAAAATTTATAAATATTACCCACAACTATAATATTATATCAAATTCATTCCATAATATTTAAAAATAATATTTATATAAAAATCATCTTTATTAAAAAAAAATTGGGATCTTACAACCTCCCCTTCTTATGAAATTTCGCCCTTGAAATTAGGGTACGTACATGGTATGTCGAAGAGGTAAGGATACCTTGATTTTATTTCAGATTCTAACTCCCAGGTCATTTCCTCAACATCGTGGTTTCTCCATAAAACTTTGACTTGTGGTATAATCTTGGAGCGTAGAATATGTTCCTTCTTATCCAAGATTTGAACATGAATCTCTTCATACGTTAAATCTTTTGCTATTTTGTCCGTTCTAACTCAATAATGTGGTTCGGGTCTTCTACATATTTACATAACATGGATATGTGAAAAACGTTATGAACACGAGATATACTTGGCGGTAAAGCGAGTCTATACGCCACAGTTCCTACTCGATCAAGGATTAAAAATGGGCTAATGAATAAATAATTGAACTTTCCTCTCTTTCCAAATCTCGTAACTCCTTTCCATGGAGCAACACGTAACAACACATGATCTCCAATATCGAATTCCACGTCCTTTCGATGAAGATCAGCATAACTCTTTTATCGATCTTGTGAGGTTTTTATATGTTGTCGGATTGTTTAAATCTTTTTCGTAGTCATACGTACTAATTCCGGTCCCAACAACGTTGCTTCACTCACCTCATCCCAACATACTGGAGAATGACACTTTCTTCCATACAACGCCTCGAATGGAGCCATGCCAATACTTGCTAGATAACTGTTGTTGTAGGAAAACTCTACCAACGGTAAGAACTTATCCCAACTTTCCTTGAAGTCAAGGAGACAGAGTCTTAATAAATCTTCAAGAGTTTGAATAGTTCTCTCTGATTGTCCATCCGTCTGAGGATGATATGCCGAACTAAATCGTAAATCCGTTCCCATAGCTTTTTGCAAACTAACCCAAAATCGTGAAGTGAATCTTGGGTCTCGATCAGAAACTATGGATACTGGCATACCATGTAGTCTTATAATCTCGTTTATATACATACGAGTAGGACGTTCAAGTGTATAAGTTTCTCGTATAGGTAAGAAAGGAGCAGACTTGGCCAATCTATCAACAATGACCCAAATTGCATCTATGCCTTGAGAAACCTTGGAAAGACCAGTAAAGAAATTCATGGTAATGTGCTCCCACTTCCATTCTATAATTTCAAGTGGTTGCAACAAACCTTTTGGTACTTAAAGCCTCGCCTTGACTCGTTGACAAGTTAGTCACCTTGAGATAAACAACGCTATCTCTCTCTTCATATTGCTCCACCAAAATGTATGTTGAAGATCATGATACATTTTGGTACTCCCAAGATGGATTGCAAACGGTGTGTTGTAATCCTCCATCATGATTTTATACTTTAAATCAGGGTTGTTAAGAACACAAAGTCTGGAGTTGACTCGAAGTATTCCTTCTTCATCGATTCTTGCTTCCAACATAGCACCTTCTTGTACTTTCTTCCTCATACGCATCAGCTCCAGGTCTATAGCTTGAGCAGCTTTAACTTTATCGATTAAAGTTGATTTTACTCGTATATTCGCCATCATCACATGGGTCCCTGGAGTTTTTAACTCAATCTCCATCCTTTGCAAGTCATACAAAATGGGCCTTTGCGTTGACAATATCGCACTTGTACCTGCATATGATCTTTTACTCAATGCGTTAGCTACTACATTCTCTTTTCCAGGATGGTAATGGATGGTATGATCATAATCTTTCAATAGTTCAAGACAACGTCGCTTTCGCATATTGAGTTCCTTTTGAGTGAAGAAATATTTGAGGCTTTTATGATCTGCAAAGATCTCAACTTTCTCCCCATACAAGTAATGTCTCCAAATCTTTAGTGCGAAGACAACTGCTGCCAACTCTAGATCATGAGTAGGATAATTCCTCTCATATTCTTTGAGTTGCCGAGAGGCATAGGCTATGACTTTCCTTTGTTGCATGAGAACACATCCTAACCCTTTGCCCGAAGCATCACTATAGATGAAAAATCCCTCCGAGCCAGATGGTATTGTCAGAATAGGTACTGAAATGAGTCTCCTTTTGAGTTCATAAAAACTCTTCTCGCATTCATCATTCCAACCGAATTTTTTATCTTTCCGAGTCAGCTGAGTTAATGGAGTAACGATTCAAAAAAACCCTTCTACGAATATCCGACAATAACCAGCTAAGCTGAGAAAGCTACGTACTTTGGTCACTGATTTAGGTTACTCCCAACTTTAAATAGCTTCAATCTTTGCTGGGTCAACAGATATTCCATGACTTGATACCACGTGCCCAAGGAATGTTACTTCCTCAAGCCAGAACTCGCATTTCTTCAACTTAGCATAAAGCTTATTTTCATGAAGCTTTTGGAGTATCAGCCTCAAGTGTTACTCATGATATTCACGGCTTTTGGAATATATGAGGATGTCATTAATAAAGACAACCACAAAGTGATCCAAGTATTCCTTGAATACTCGGCTCATCATATCCATGAGGGCAGTAGGAGCATTAGTTAATCCAAAAGACATGACTAGGAATTCATAATGCTTTCTGAAAGCTGTTTTTGGAATGTCATCGGTTCTAATCTTCAATTGGTGATATCCGAAACGAAGATCAATCTTTGAAAAGAATTTGACGCCTTGCAACTAGTCAAACAGGTCATCAATACGTGGTAATGGGTACCTATTTTTGATGATGACATGATTCAGCTCCCGATAATCAATTCAAAGTCGCATACTCGCATCTTTCTTTTTCACAAATAGAACAGGAGCACCCCAAGGAGACGTACTAGGATGAATGAAACCGATGTCTAACAATTCCTGCAGTTGGGTCTTTAACTCCTGAAGTTCAATAGGAGACATTCGATATGGGGCTTTGGAAATAGGTTTTGTACCGGGTTCAAGGTCGATACAAAATTCAATTTCACGCTTTGGGGTTAGGCCAGGAAGTTCTTCAGGGAATACGTCAGGAAATTTATTAACAATAGAAATATCATTCAAAACTGACGTATTTTTGTTTAGATCCGTGACATGAGCTAAGAAAGCTTGACATCTGTTTTTCAATAAACGAATAGCTTTGTGGCTTGAGATGACAGTGATTGATTTTAATAGTTTGGTTGCTTGAATTCGCATAATAGGTTGGTTAGGAATATGAAAGCTAACAACCTTATTAAAATAATCAATTTTTTCATGATGAGTAGTTAACCAATCAATCCCTAGAATTACGTCAAATGCAAGTATTTTCAATGAAATAAGATCGACAGGTAATGTGAGGGTACCGATTTGAACCAAACAAGACTTATAAATAGTGGATGTAATGAAGGTTTCTCCCAACGGAGTATCAACAGATAAGTCAAAGTCTAATTTCTCCGGAGTCAAATTTAAACATTGAGCGCAAATAGGAGAAATAAAAGAATGGGTAGAACCGGTATCAAATAAGGTATACACTTCGCTAGATTTTATGATAAGCTTACCCGTGATGACCTCGTTCGGGTTCCTTGTTTTCTGGGAGGTCACAACAAACGCTCTCCCTTGAACTACCGATTTTGTCTTGTCTGGGACGACCTTTGATGCCTCCATCCCAACTGGACTTGACTTTGGTGCATGGCAAAATTGGGCTAGGTGACCTTCTCTTCCACAATTGTAACATGCTTTGGATGACATCATGCAGTTTGGACTGATGTGTCCCTCCCCTCCACATTTGAAGCATATGATAGGTGGTCGTTCTCCTTCCTTAAAGATGGGTGATGATGCTGATGTCTTTCCATCATTGTTTAATCTCTTCTTCTTGAAATGTCCACTCTTTTTATTTTGGCCATGATTACCACCGAAGTTGTTACCATTTCTGGCTTATTGATTTCCTCCACGCTTGTTGAACCCGCTTCGATTACTGCTATCACTGGTATTATCATTTTGCCGGCTGCTCTCTTTTGGTTGGGTTGATTCATTATCGCGCTCCAATAACTGAGTTCTATTCACAACATCTGAATACAAACACAGTTTATGAGAGATAAGGTATTGACGTATCTCGGGTTTCAAACCTCTTAAAAACATTCACGTTATTCTCTCCTCATTATCAAAAAAATGGGACGCAAACCGGGATAACTCGGCAAACTTGGCTTCGTACTGCGACACGATTATGTTATTTTGTTCCAGTTTAATGAACTCTACCTCTTTCATGTGACGAATACTTTCAGGAAAGTACTTGTCGTTGAACAGTTCTTGGAACTTCTCCCAAGACATCTTTAGTGCTGCAGGTTGAGTACGCTCTACAGATTCCCACCAGTAATCTGCCTTTGCCCGCAACATGAAGGTGGCAAAGGGAACCTTTTCCTCCTCGGAGCATCCCAAGGCATCAAATATCTTGTTGATCTGCTTTATCCACGTCTCCGCCTTAAGTGGTTTTGGCTCTCCAAAAAACTCTGGTGGTCCCAGCTCCTTGAACTGTTTGGCGGTGACCGTCCGAGAGTTGCCAGTGTTTCCACCTGCATTTTGGACAGGAGCCACTCTCGCCTGATGTTGTATGAATTGCATGAAGCCTCGGAACATTCCATCTTTCATCATTTGGTCAGTGTTGTTGTTTGAATGAGGATTGTCGCCTTCCTGATGCAGATTATCCTGATTATTGATCTGTGGAGACTCAACGGTCTCCTGTGCTCCATTGCTATTCTTAACATTCTCGGATGCCATTTTCAAATACTGCCACAAAACAAGGGTTAATTAATAAATCACATATTATCCCTATACTCTGACAGACCAATTAAATACCAAATAAACTTAGGTAGGTTATACTAGCAAAGGAATTCCCCATCTCTGCACTCCTAAGTCTTGTCTCACATCTCAGCCAGGGATCATATCCCTAAGCTTTGATACCAACTGTGACGCCCCCAAAATAGGTAAACATAACCTATTCTGAGTCGCCAAATACATGGTACAGAATACAAATACAATCTTAAATATACAACATGTACTGTGAGTTTTAATACAAATATTGTCTCTAGACAGTATTCAAACTCAAAATAAGTCCTCAATACATTTATTATCACACTATTTCATAGAATAGTGAGGACTACTAATACTATCATTTGGACCGTCACTCTTTTCTCCGACTAGTTCCGGCTACGTTCTCATTTCCTGAAGAGAACAATGAAAGAAAAAGGGTGAGCTCAACTAGCCCAGTAAGAAATATTATGACTAAGATAATGCAGAATAAATTATCGTTAGCCTTTAACAGTGTTAAACTGATAAAATATAACAAACATCAAGTTTAACTGCATCGGAACAAGCAATCCATCAAAAGAGTCAAGTAGAGAATAAAATCTACACTCTTTTATGATTTAAAAAGGTTTTTCATCATTTTTATCGCTGAGACTTAGTTTAATAAATAATTCACCTCATCCCTGCACTACGGCCAAGGATATTCATTAGTATCACGACCACAAATTATCCACGCACTACGGGCCAAGGATATTCGTGTATTCATCAATGGTCATGATCATGCCAACAATTGTCCATCAATGTACTACGGGCCAATGAGGACTTTTACCACATCATTTGTAACATTACGGTCATGATTATACCGAATAATCCCTAGTCATAATCATACCAAGTCTATCTATGTACTACAAGCCATAAATGACTTTCAACATAATATAAAGATGAGGATGATGACAATAACATAATGACTAAATAAAACAAGTTCAAGAATTAATTATCCAGGAACCAATAACGTCCAAATTGTCAACATGATATTGCTTTGTGGAGTAAAATTCAAGAATGCTCAGAAGAATATTTTCATGAAAAGATACTAGATGAAGCGCAAATATCAAGGATATTCCACTAATTTCATGGAGTATAAAAGCCAAAATTTTAACCAACTGAGTATAATAAAGAATGGAATAACAAAAGAAATCACCAGGCATGCGATAGACCGCACATACAGGTTATTCCAACAGAATAATAAATAACGAAACTAGGTCATACGTAAACACACAGACAAGATATTCCAACAGAATAATAAATAATGGAACCAGGTCAAGCGAAATTCGCACCGACATGATGTTCCAACAGAATAATAAATAACGGAACCAGGTCATACCTAAACGCACAGACAAGATGTTCAAACAGAATAATAAAGAATGGAATAACAGAAGAATTTCACCATGTATGCGGTACTTCGCATAGACAAGTTAATCCAACATAATAATAAAGAATAGAATAACAGAAGTTCTCTTCATGAATACGAAAGAAATAATACCCCTTACCTTATAAAAAAGAGTACTCCGACTGGTAGGGCGGGGATATACTTGAAGAAAACTTGCACTACGCTCAAAGCTTTCTTAAACTCTAAAAAAATAAGCTCAAGATTATAGAATAAGAATTCTCTGAATTTCTGGTATGTTTTCAATTCTAACTAAGCATCCTATTTATAGGAGAAAGAAAATGATACTATGCAATAATATATATATATATATATATATATATATAGGCCGGATCTTGTCCGGACTCCCGGATAGGTTTAAAATCCGGACCTTTTTTTTTTTGCTTTTTTTTGAAACAACTAAAAAAAATATTATGGAATTGGAATTTTTACATAATACAGTGTTTTGGGCGTGATTTGGATGCCTATACCAAAACATTTCTGTACAGTCTGGGCAGACTGTACATACATTGGTTGGTATAGGTATTAAAAACACACCCAAAACATTGTATTATGGAAAAATTTCAGTTCCATAATTTTTTTAGTTGTTCTACAAAAAAAAAAAAAAATTTGGGGTCCGTTTTTTGATCAGGTCCGGACTCCCGGACCTGATCTGTTGTGTGTGTGTATATATATATATATATATATATATATATATATATATATATATATATATATATATATATATAAACTCACGGGTCATTACCCCCATGAATCAACAGATAATTCTTGTGAATCCTATATATATATATATATATATGTATATATATATATATAATACATTATAGTACTCCCCCGTGCACCACCAAGAATCCCACCCCACCCAACCCAACCCACACCCACACCCACACCCATTATTACATTATCATATATATATATATATATATATACACACACACACACACATATATACATATAATTACTCCTACCATATAACCCGTGACTAACATATCAGCCACCTCCCATTTACATTTTCAAACATGGGCCCCACCTATTATATTAAAAAAACTTTATAAAAATTACCTTAATAATTTTAACAACATTTATCACCTTTATTATAATTCACAATATTAATCGATCATGTCGTTCCCAGGAAAGAGGAGGCTTTTCAATAAGGATTTCTCCCTATTGGCGCTCAATTAGGTGACCAAACCTCTTCTTGATAGAACTTGTAGATATCATTAATATTGTAAATAATAATATTAATAACTTTGTCTTCTCAATTATTGATTTAATAATATATAAAATATCGACAATAATTGAATCAAATAACGTGAGATACTATGCAACAATTACTGTAGCAATAATTGAACAAAACTGAGTGACTTCTCACGTAAGCATCAATAATCAATACCGTGTGCTACTATGTAACCATGCGTATTATTGTACTTTTAACACCGGGTGTTTCAACAGTTAACGATAAAACTTCTGCCGTTATTTTCATAAAATATTTTTGTCGTTTTCTCAATCCGACAATAATTTCGTTGTGGGGTCCACCAATGATTGTGCCGTCGCACGAATATTTCCTGTTAAAACGAATATTCCCCGACCAATCGAATATTATATAACAACTTGTGTACTTTGCAAAATTTATAAATATTACCCACAACTATAACATTATATCAAATTCATTCCATAATATTTAAAAATGATATTTATAGAAAAATCATCATTATTAAAAAAATTGGGGTCTTACAAATACACCATGACAAGACCCAATAACAAACATAATCATAACATTCATAACAAAGGAGATCTAAGAGCCTAAAGTAGTTGTCAGAGGTTGTTCTTCATTTCTGGGTTACCCAGAAATGAAGAACAGTCTAAGGTGCCACATTCCAGCCTCCACTACATGCTAGGCTTGTAATGTTTTTGTGATCTATGAACTTTAGGTTGTAGACCATACATACAACAACAAATCTATCACATAACATCGTCATAACATCAATAAATAAAGCAGATACAAGTCGGTCAACCACTGTCAGAAATAAGCTTCAACCAGTTTCTGGAAATTCCCAGAAACAGAAAGCATGACCGGATGGTCTACTTTGACCATCCACTACCTTCGACTCGTTTAATCTTAAGGAGATTTTAAGGCACAATCTTGTAGTACTTATACCAAGCTACCATGCTATTACAACAACAACAACAAATCTTGCAAAACGTGTTAGATCTAAGCGGTTAAATATGTTGCCAGGCACTATTTTATACATTCTAGGCTGCCTTGAAACAGCCCAGTCATGGTCTGTCAACGACCTTTGACCAACAATATCATGCAATCTATAACCGATATAAGCCTGATTCCAAACCCAGATCCAAGAGCTCATATCAGACTACAACTACCAACTTTCAAAACACAAAAAACATTACAGATCACAGAGATATAAGGCCTGACATTCGGTTGTCAGACATCAAAAACAAAATTTCCAGATTTTATAGATCTTCAAATCTGAGCCTCTAAATGTTATGGATCTAACATCTAGCAACCCAGCTCATCATTATACACTACTTATAACATATTTTAACACTTAAACACAACATAAACATAGAATCAAAGGTCAGATTTCAAGCTAGAACTTTATACCTTTCTTTGATCAATCTTGATCTTAGGGTTCTGTTTTGATATAGATGTTAGTGGGGCTGGTTTTGGGGACTGATCTAGCAAAAAAAATTTGTGGGTTTGGGTTGAGAGAAAAGGTTTGAGTGTTTTGTGCAAAATGAGCTAGCAAACAATTCTCTCTCTTCCAATCTATATATAGAAGTGTTAGATGCATGTATGGCTGCGCCATATGTCAAAACCTATATATTAGCCTCTTTAATGCTCAAAAGGGCAATATGGACATTTGATTTGTAATTTTAATGGCAACAAAGTAATCTTGATAAACCCTTAGGGTTTGACCCTTAGGGTTTAACCCTAAGGTTTAACACATAACATTTGTAGGATTTCTAATTAGGGTTTGAACAAAATGAAAAATTTAGTTTCTAAAATTTGTAATTAGGGGTTTCTTACTTTGATTAGGATTCTAATTATACATGAACATTAGGATATTAATTACTAATTATAATTAACCTTGCTAATTTAGCAATTAGGGTTTATAATTTTGGTAATTAGAGTTACCAAATCATAATTAGGGCTTATAATTCAAACATTAGGGTTTCTAGAAATTAATATATCTAAATGTTAATTAGGGTTGACCTAATTAACCATAAAATCATATAACACAGTTATATAATAGTCTTAAACTCACAATTGAGTTTCAAATTAGGGTTTCCCACAATAAAACTAGGGTTTTCAAATACTGCACCATAATTGACCAATCATTATCAATACGTGCATACCGTACATATCAATAGCACTAAAAAAAATCAAAATATACTTAATATTATATTAGTATTCTCATTCTTTGATCAAAATCCAAAATTAGGGTTTGGATTCCATATCTGATTTATCTGCCATACTTAACATTATTCATTAAGTTAAAATAATTAACTTAATAATCTGTACTAAAATTCATATAATAAAATAGTTATTATATTTATTCTAAAAATCATTTCATATATTATTTTCATGGAAAATAATTAATAAAAACATTTCTACTATAAAATTAATTATTAATAGAATATAATTTATAATGATCAATAATTTTAAAATAAAATTATTTAGAATTATTCATGTAATAAATATATCTTATATTCATCACATAAATACATACGCATTATCTTGGCGCATATTCCCCATATTTATTTTAATAAATAACAATAAAAAAATTTATACGTAAAATTTTTGATTTATTTGTGTAGAAAATAGCGGGTTGTTACAAAATACAATCTTAATTTATACAATACGACAAACGCAAGCTGAGAGTTTTAACAAGAATATTGTCTCATAAATAATATCCAAACTCAAACGACGTCCTCATTACATTTATTATCACACTATTTGTAAGACCCCAACTTTTATGAATAAAGATTTAATTTTCTCTAAATATTATTTTTGAATAATAAGGTGTGGATTTGATTTAATATTATAGTTGTGGGTAATATTTACAAATTTTGCAAAGTAAGCAAGTTGTCATAAAATATTCGTTTGGTCGGGGAATATTCGTTTTATCAAGGAATATTCGTACGACAACACAATCATTGGTGGATATATATAAATATAAATGGTGGAAAAGGGATTACTTTATATATATATATATTTAATAAATAGAATATATTATATTTTATTGCATATTATCCTTTCTATTTTTCCTATAAATAGGATGCTTAGTTAGAATTGAAATCACACCAGAAATTCAGAGAATTCTCTTCTATAATCTTGAGCGTATTTTTTAGAATTTTAAGAAGCTTTGAACGTAGTGCAAGTTTTCTTAAAGAATATTCTCGCCCTACCAGTCGGAATACTCTTCTTTTATGGTAAGGGGAATTATTTTATTTGTATTCATGAAGAGAACTTCTGTTATTCAATTATTTATTACTATGTTGGAATAACCTGTATACGCGGGCTACCCTATACTTGGTGAAATTCTTATGTTATTCCATTCTTTATTATTCTGTTGGAATATCCTGTCTGTGCGTTGTACGCCGGACCTGGTTCCGTCTTTATTATTCTGTTGGAATATCCTGTCTATGCGTTTTATGCCAGACCTGGTTCCGTCTTTATTATTTTGTTGGAATATCCTGTCTGTGCGTTTTATGCCGAACCTGGTTCCATTATTTATTATTCTATTGGAATAACATACCTGTGCAGTCTATCGCATGCCTGGTGATTTCTTTTGTTATTCCATTCTTTATTATACTCAGTTGGTTAAAGTTTTGACTTCTATACTCCATGAAATTAGTGGAATATCCTTGATATTTGCGCTTCATCCAGTATCTTTTTATGGAAATATTCTTTTGAGCATTCCTGAATTTTACTCTACAAAGAAGTATCATGTTGACAATTTGGACGTTATTGGTTCCAGGATTAATAAATTCTTGAACTTGATTTATTGAATTCTTATATCATTGTCATCATCCTCATGTTTATATTTTGTTGAAAGTTATTTGTGGCCTGTAGTGCATAAATGGACTTGGTATGATTATGACCAGGGATTATTCGGTGTAATCATGACCAAAATATTACAAATGATGTGGTAAAAGTCCTCATTGGCCCGTAGTGCATTGATGGACAGTTGTTGGAATGATCATGACCATTGATGAATACACGAATATCCTTGGCCCGTAGTGCGTGGATAATTTATGGTTGTGATACTAATGAATATCCATGGCCGTAGTGCAGGGAAGATGTGGATTATTTATTAAGCTGAATCCCAGTGATAAAAGTGATGAAAACCTTTTGAATCATAAAAGATAGTAGATTTTATTCTCTACTTGACTCTTTTAATGGATTGCTTGTTCTGCTGCAATTAAACTTGATGTTTGTTATATTGTATCAGTTTAACACTGTTGAAGGCTAACGATAATTTATTCTGCATCATCTTAGTCATAATATTTCTTATTAGGCTAGTTGAGCTCACCCTTTTACTTTCATTGTTCTCTTCAGGAAATGAGAACGTAGAAGGGACTAGTCGGGGAACGGAGTGACGGTCCAGATAATAGAATTAGTTGTCTTCACTATTCTGTTAAATAGTGTGATAATAAATGTAATGAGGACTCAATTAAGTGTGGTTATTGTCTAGATGACAATATTTGTATTAAAACTCACAGCATATGTTTTGTCATATTTTACACGACTGTTGTATAATTAAGTTATTTTTGAATTTTGTACCATGTATTTGGTGACTCAGAATAGGTGATGTATACCTATTTTTGGGGGCGTCACAGTTGGTATCAAAGCTTAGGGATATGATCCCTGGCTAAGATATGAGACAAGAACTAGAAGGGGAGAGATGGGGAATTCCTTCACTAGTATGACCTACTTAAGTTTATTTGGTATTTAATTGGTCGGTCAGAGTATAGGGCTAATATGTGATATGTTAATTAACCCTTATTTTTTGGCAGTATTTGAAAATGGCATCCGAGAATGTTGAGAACGTCAATGGTGCACAGGAGACCATTGAGTCTCCACAAATCAATAATCAGGACAATGTGCATCAAGAAGGCAAAAATCCTCATGCAAACAATAACACTGACCAAATGATGAAAGATGGAATGTTCCGAGGCTTCATGCAATTCATGCAACATCAGGCGAGAGTGGCTCCTGTCCAAAATACAGGTGGAAACACTGGAAACTCTCGGACGGTCACTGCCAAATAGTTCAAGGAGCTGGGACCACCAGAGTTTTTTGGAGAGCCAAAACCACTTAAAGCGGAGACGTGGATACAGCAGATCAACAAGATATTTGATGTCTTGGGATGCTCCGAGGAGCAAAAGGTTCCTTTTGCCACCTTCATGTTGCGGGCAGAGGCAGATTACTGGTGGGAATCTGTAAAGCGTACTCAACCTGCTGCACTGAAGATGTCTTGGGAGAAGTTCCAAGAACTGTTCAATGACAAGTACTTTCCTGAAAGTATTCGTCACATGAAAGAGGCCGAGTTCATTAAACTGGAGCAAAACAACATGACCGTGTCGCAGTACGAAGCCAAGTTTGCTGAGCTGTGCCGATTTGCGTCCCATTTGGTTTATAACGAGGAGAGAATGATGCGAATGTTTTTAAGAGGTTTGAAACCCAAGATACGCAAATATCTTATCTCTCATAAACTGTGTTTATATTCAGATGTTGTTAATAGGGCTCAGTTTTTGGAGTTCGATAATGAGTCAACCCAACCAAAGGAAAACAACCGACAAAATGATAATACCAGTGATAACAGTCATCAAAGCGGTGACAATAAGCGTGGAGAGAATCAACATGCCAGAAATGGTAACCACTTCGGTGGTAATCATGGACAAAACAATAAGAATGGACATTTCAAGAAAAGAAGATTCAACAATGATGGAAAGACGTCAGCATCAGCACCTGTCGTTAAGGAAGCAAAACGACCACCTATCATATGCTTCAAATGTGGAGGGGAGGGACACATCAGTTCAAACTGCGCGATGCCCTCCAAAGCATGTTACAATTGTTGAAAAGAAGGACACCTGGCCCGATTTTGTCGTGCACTGAGTCCAGCTGGGATGGAGGCATCAAAGGCCATCCCAGACAAGACAAAACTGGTAGTTCATGGGAGAGCGTTTGTTGTGACCTCCCAGAAAGCAAGGAACCTGAACGAGGTCATCACATGTAAGCTTATCATAAACTCTAGCGAAGTATATACCTTATTTGATACCGGTTCTACCCATTCTTTTATTTCTCCTACTTGCACTCAACGTTTAAATTTGACTCCGGAGAAATTAGACTTTGACTTATCTGTTGAAACTCCGTTGGGAGAAACCTTCATTACATCCACTATTTATAAGTCTTGTTTGGTTCAAATTGGTACCCTCACATTTCCTGTCGATTTTATTTCATTAAAAATACTTGCATTTGACGTAATTCTAGGGATTGATTGGTTAACTACTCATCATGCAAAAATTGATTGTTTTTGTAAGGTTGTTAGCTTTCATATTCCTAATCAACCTAATATGCGAATTCAAGCAACCAAACCATTAAAATCAATCACTGTCATCTCAAGCCATAAAGCTATTCATTTATTGAAAAATGGATGTCAAGCTTTCTTAGCTTATGTCACGGATTTAAACAAAAATACTTTAGTTTTGAATGATATTTCTATTGTTAATAAATTTCCTGACGTATTCCCTAATGAACTTCCTGGCCTACCCCCAGAACGTGAAATTGAATTTTGTATCGACCTTGAACCCGGTAGAAAACCCATTTTCAAAGCCCCATATCGAATGGCTCCTATTGAACTCCAGGAGTTAAAGACCCAACTACAGGAATTGTTAGACATTGGCTTTATTCGTCCTAGTACTTCTCCTTAGGGTTCTCCTGTTCTATTCGTGAAGGAGAAAGATGGGATTATGCGACTTTGTATTAATTATCGGGAGTTGAATCATGTCACCATAAAAAATAGGTACCCATTACCACGTATTGATGACCTGTTTGACCAGTTGCAAGGTGCCAAATTCTTTTCAAAGATTGATCTTCATTCCGGATATCACCAATTGAAGATTAGAACCGATGACATTCCAAAGACGGCTTTCAAAACTCGGTACGAGAATTATGAATTCCTAGTCATGTCTTTTGGATTAACTAATGCTCCTGCTGCCTTTATGGATATGATGAACCGAGTATTCAAGGAATATTTGGATCACTTTGTGGTCGTCCTTATTGATGACATCCTTATTTATTCCAAAACCGTGAAGATCATGAGCAACACTTGAGGCTGATACTCCAAAAGCTTCGTGAATATAAGCTTTATGCCAAGTTGAAGAAATGCGAGTTCTGGCTTGAGGAAGTAGCATTCCTTGGGCACATAGTATCAAGTCATGGAATATCTGTTGACCCAGCAAAGATTGAAGCTATTCAAAGTTTTGAGCAACCTAAATCAGTGACTAAAGTACGTAGCTTTCTCGGCTTAGCTGGTTATTATCGGAGATTTGTAGAAGGGTTTTCTCGAATTGCTACTCCATTAACTCAGTTGACTCAAAAAGATACAAAATTCGGTTGGAACGAGGAATGTGAGAAGAGTTTTCAAGAACTCAAGAGAAGACTCATTTCAGCACCTCTTTTGGCAATACCATCTGGCTCGGAGGGATTTGTCATCTACAGTGATGCTTCAGGCAAAGGGTTAGGTTGTGTTCTCATGCAACATGGGAAAGTCATAGCTTATGCCTCTTGACAACTCAAAGAATATGAGAGAAATTATCTTACCCATGATATAGAGTTGGCAGTTGTTGTCTTCGCACTTAAAATTTAGAGGCATTACTTGTATAGGGAGAAAGTGGAGATCTTTATGGATCATAAAAGCCTCAAATATTTCTTCACTCAAAAGGAACTCAACATGCGACCGCAATGTTGGCTTGAACTGTTGAAAGATTATGATTATACCATCCAATACCATCCTGGAAAAGCAAACGTGGTAGTTGATGCATTGAGTAGAAGATCATATGCGGGTACGAGTGCGATATTGTCAACGTAAAGGCCCATTTTGTATGACTTGTAAAGGATGGAGATAGAGATAAAGACTCCAGGGACCCACATGATGATGGTGAATATACGAGTAGAACCGACTTTAATCGATAAAGTTAAAGCTGCTCAAGCTACATACCTGGAGCTGATGCATATGAGGAAGAAAGTACAAGAAGGTGCTATGCCGGAAGCAAGAATCGATGAAGAAGAAATACTGCGAGTCAACTCTAGACTTTGTGTTCCTAACGACCCTGAGTTAAAGTATAAAATCATGATGGAGGCGCACAACACACCGTTTGCAATCCATCCTAGGAGTACCAAAATGTATCATGATCTTCGACATACATTTTGGTGGGGCAATATGAAGATAGAGATAGCACTATTTATCTCAAGGCGTCTAACATGTCAATGAGTCAAGGCGGAACATCAGGTACCAAAAGGTCCATTGCAACCACTTGAAATTCCAAAATGAATGTGGGAGCACATTACCATGGATTTCATTACTGGTCTTCCCATGGTTTCTCAAGGCATAGATGCGATTTGGGTCATTGTCGATAGATTGACCAAGTCTGCTCATTTCTTACCAATACGAGAAACTTATACACTTGAATGTCTTTCTCTAATGTACATAAACGAGATTGTAAGACTGCATGGTATGCCAATATCCATAGTTTCTGATCGAGACCCAAGATTCACTTCACAATTTTGGGTTAGTTTGTAAAAAGCTATGGGCACGGATTTACGATTTAGTTCGGCATATCATCCTCAGACGGACGGACAATCAGAGAGGACTATTCAAACTCTTAAAGATTTATTAAGACTCTATGTCCTTGACTTCAAGGGAAGTTGGGACAAGTTCTTACCATTGGTGGAGTTTTCCTACAACAATAACTATCAAGCAAGTTTTGGCATGGCTCTATTCGAAGTGTTGTATGGAAAAAAGTGTCGTTCTCTAGTATGTTGGGATGAGCTGAGTGAATCAACATTGTTAGGACCAGAGTTAGTACGTATGACTATGGAAAAGATTCAAACGATCCGACAACGTATAAAAACCTCACAAGACTGACAAAAGAGTTATGTTGATCTTCATCGAAAGGACGTGGAATTCGATATTGGAGATCATGTGTTGTTACGTGTTGCTCCATGGAAAGGAGTTACGAGATTTGGAAAGAGAGGAAAGATCAATCCTCGATTCATTGGTCCATTTTTAATCCTCGATCGAGTAGGGACTGTAGCCTATAGACTCGCTTTACCGCCAAGTATGTCTCGTGTTCATAACGTTTTTAACATATCCATGTTACATAGATATGTGGAAGATCCGAACCACATTATTGAGTTAGAAACGAACGAAATAGCAGATGATTTGACATATGAAGAGGTTCCTGGTCAAATCTTGGATAAGAAAGAACATATTCTACGCTCCAAGGTTATACCTCAAGTCAAAATTTTGTGGAGAAACTACGATCTTGAGGAAATGACCTGGGAGTTAGAATCTGAAATGAAATCAAGGTATCCTTACCTCTTCGACATACCAGGTACGTACCCTAATTTCGAGGGCAAAATTTCATAAGAAGGGGAGATTGTAAGACCCCAATTTTTATGAATAAAGATGAATTTTCTATAATTATCATTTTTGAATATTATGGAATGATGTAAGACCCCAACTTTTATGAATAAAGATGAATTTTCTATAATTATCATTTTTTAATATTATGGAATGAATTTGATATAATGTTATAGTTTTGGGTAATATTTATAAATTTTGCAAAGTATGCAAGTTGTTATATAATATTCGATTGGTCGGGGAATATTCATTTTAACAGGGAATATTCGTACGACGACACAATTATTGGTGGACTCCATAACGGAATTATTATCGGATTGCGAAAACGACAAAAATATTTTATGAAAATAACGACGAAAGTTTTATCGTTAATTGTTGAAACACCTGGTGCTAAAAGTACAGGAATACGCGTGGTTGCATAGTAGCACACAGTATTGATTATTGATGCTTACGTAAGAAGTCACTCAATTTTGTTCAATTATTGTTACAGTAATTGTTGTATAATATCTCACGTTATTTGATTCAATTATTGTCGATATTTTATATATTATTAAATCAATAATTGAAATGACAGAGTTGTTAATATTATTATTTACAATATTAACGATGTCTAGAAGTTCTACCAAGGAGAGGTTTGGTCACCTAATTACGCGCCAATAGGGAGAAATCCTTATTGGAAAGCCCCCTCTTTCCTGGGAACGACCTGATTGATTAATATTGTGAATTATAATAATGATGATAAATGTTGTTAAAAATATTGAGTTGATTTTTATGAAGTTTTACTTATTTTATGGACCCCCCATTTACCCATTTTTCAAAGTAATCGGTAAAAAGTTATTCGATATATATATATATATATATATATATATATATATATATATATATATATATATATATATATATTTGGTTGAGGCCACTAGTGGGATGAATGATTTTGGTGGAAGAATTTTCAACCGTGAATGTGGTGGAGTGATGGGTGTATATTATATATATATATATATAAATATAAATGGTGGAAAAGGGAGTACTATATATATGTATGATGAGTTCAAGTGGGGAGGAGGAAGAATTTTGAGGCAGTCACGGAGGGAGTTACGTATTATTATTATTATTAATATTATATATATATATATTTAATAAATAGAATATATTATATTTTATTGCATAGTATCCTTTCTATTTTTCCTATAAATAGGATGTTTAGTTAGAATTGAAATTACATCAGAAATTCTGAGAATCCTCTTCTATAATCTTGAGCGTATTTCTTTAGAATTTTAAGAAGTTTTGAGCGTAGTGCAAGTTTTCTTAAAGAATATCCTCGCACTACCAGTCGGAGTACTCTTCTTTTACGGTAAGGGGTATTATTTCATTTGTATTTATGAAGAGAACTTCTGTTATTCTATTATTTATTATTCTGTTAGAATAACCTGTATACGCGGGCTACCCTATACTTGGTAAAATTCTTCTGATATTCCATTCTTTATTATTCTGTTGGAATATCCTGTCTGTGCGTTGTACGCCGGACCTGGTTCCGTCTTTATTATTCATTGGAATATTTTGTCTATGCGTTTTACGCCGAACCTGGTTCCGTCTTTATTATTTTGTTAGAATATCATGTCTGTGCGTTTTACGCCGGATCTGGTTTTGTTATTTATTATTCTGTTGGAATAACCTGCCTGTGCAGTCTATCGCATGCCTGGTAATTTCTTTTGTTATTCCATTCTTTATTATACTCAGTTGGTTAAAGTTTTGACTTCTATACTCCATGAAATTAGTGGAATATCCTTGATATTTGCGCTTCATCCAGTATCTCTTCATGGAAATATTCTTCTGAGCATTCTTGAATTTTACTCTACAAAGAAGTATCATGTTGACAATTTGGACGTTATTGGTTCCAGGATTAATTAATTCTTAAACTTGTTTTATTGAATTCTTATATCATTGTCGTCATCCTCATGTTTATATTTTGTTGAAAGTCATCTGTGGCCTGTTGTTCATAGATGGACTCGGTATGATTATGTCCAGGGATTATTCGGTGTAATCATGACCAAAATGTTACAAAGGATGTGGTAAAAGTCCTCATTGGCCCGTAGTGCATTGATGGACAGTTGTTGGCATGATCATGACCATTGATGAATACACGAATATCCTTGGCCCATAGTGCATGGATAATTTGTGGTTGTGATACTAATGAATATCCTTGGCCGTAGTGCAGGAATGATGTGGATTATTTATTAAGCTGAATCCCAGCGATAAAAGTGATGAAAAACTTTTTAAATCATAAAAGATAGTAGATTTTATTCTCTACTTGACTCTTTTAATGAATTGCTTGTTCCGCTACAGTTAAACTTGATGTTTGTTATATTGTATCAGTTTAACACTGTTGAAGGCTAACGATAATTTATTCTGCATTATCTTAGTCATAATATTTCTTACTGGGCTAGTTGAGCTCTCCCTTTTACTTTCATTGTTCTCTTCAGGAAATGAGAACGTAGCAGGGACTAGTCGGGGAACGGAGTGATGGTCCAGATAATAGAATTAGTAGCCCTCACTATTATGTTAAATAGTGTGATAATAAATGTAATGAGGACTCAATTGAGTTTGGATATTGTCTAGATGACAATATTTGTATTAAAACTCACAGCATATGTTTTGTTGTATTTTAGATGACTATTGTATAATTAAGTTGTTTTTGAATTTTGTACCATGTATTTGGCGACTCAAAATAGGTGATGTGTACCTATTTTTGGGGGCATCACAACCTCTTTCCTAGGACTGATCTGGTTGTTAATATTACGAGTTATAATATTAATGATGAATAAATGTTATTAAAAATGTGTTTTGAGAAGCCAAGTGAATTGAGATAAATAGAAGGGTTTCTTATGAAGTATTTGTTTTAAATTTGGCTTATTACGTGGACCCCACTTACTAATTTTTCAAAATCGTTGGTAGAAAGTTATCTCAGTTTTGTTTTATTACATATATATATATATATATATATATATAAGTATTATATATATGTGTGTGTGTGTTACGTGTGTGTATGTGTGTGTGCATGTGATTATATATATATATATATATATATATATATTATAAGTTATGATTTTTATATAAAATAGAATATATTATATTTTTTTATTCTGCATAGTGTTGCAGAGTACTGCATAGTGTTGCATAGTACTACATAGTGCTGCATAGTACAACATAGTAAAATCAAAAAAAATTCAACGAATTCAGCCGAATCGTCCATGAACTTCGCCCGTGAACCTTTCCTAATGTGCATCCAAATAGTGTCCTGCAATTCTCCTATAAATAGGATACTTAGTTTAGAAATGAAAATCACACCCGAATTAGAGAATTCTTCTTCTATAATATTGAGCGTATTTCTTTTGAGTTTAAGCAAGATTTGAGTGTAGAAAACAGTATAAGTTTTCTTCAAGAATATCTCCGCTATACCAGTCAGAATACTCTCCTTTTAAGGTAAGGGGTATTATTTATTTCATATTCAGAAGATATATTATTTTTCGTATTAGTAAGGAATATTATTTTTGTAAGACCCTAACTTTTTTGAATAAAGAATAATTTTTCTCGAAATATATTTTTGAATACTATGGTGTGGATACGATATAATGTTATAGTTGTGGGTAATATTTGAAAATTTTGCAAAGTAAGCAAATTGATATAAAATATTCGTTGTGTCGGGGAATATTCGATTGGTCGAGAAATATTCGTTTTAACAGAGAATATTCATACGACGACACAATCATTGGTGGAACCCAAAATGGAAGTATTATCGTAGTTAGAAAATGACAGAATTATCTTTTTATAAAAATAACGGCGAAAGTTTTATCGTTAAACTGTTGAACTACCCGATGGTAAAAGTACAGTAATATGCGTGGTTGCATAGTAGCACACGGTATTGATTATTGATGCTTACGTGAGAAGTCACTCAGTTATACTCAATTATTGCTACAATAATTGCTGCATAGTATCTCACGTAATTTGATTCAATTATTGTTACAGTATCATGCTAAAATTGATTATTTTCGTAAGGTTATTAGCTTTCATATTTCTAACCAACCTATTATGTGAATTTAAGCAACCAAACCATTAAAGTCAATCACTGTCATCTCAAGCCATAAAGCTATTCGTTTATTGAAAAACGGATGTCAAGCTTTCTTAGCTCATGTCACAGATTTAAATAAAAATACGTCAGTCTTGAATGATATTTCTATTGTTAATAAATTTCTTAACGTATTCCCTGAAAAACTTCCTGGCCTACCCCCAGAGCGTGAAATTGAATTTTATATCGACCTTGAATCCGATACAAAACCCATTTCCAAAGCCTCATATTAAATGGCTCGTATTGAACTTCAGGAGTTAAAAACCTAACTACAGGAATTGTTAGACATCGATTTCATTCGTCCTTGTACGTATACATCACCCATCTTGAGTCGCCAAATACATGGTACAGAATACAAATACAAACTTAATTATACAGCCGTCGTGTAATATACGACAAAACATAGATGAGAGTTTAAACAGGAATATTGCATTCTAGACAATATCCACTCTCAAATAGAGTCCTCATTACATTTATTATTACACTATTTTATAGAATAGTGAGGACTACTAATACACCATCTCGGACCATCACTCCATTCCCCGACTAGTCCCGGCTACGATCTCGTGAGCTCAACTAGCCCAGTAAGAAATATTATGACTAAGATAATGCAGAATAAATTATCATTAGTCTTCAAAAATGTTAAACTAATAAAATACAATAGACATCAAGTTTAACTGCAGCGAAATAAGCAATCCATTAGAAGAGTCAAGTAGAGCATGATATCTACCATCTTCTATGATTTAAAATGTTTTCATCATTTTTTATCGCTGAGACTCAACTTAATAAATAAATCACATCATCTAATCATCCCTGCACTACGGACCAAGGATATTCATTAAATCATCAATGGTCACAACTATACCGAATAATCCCTGGTCATAATGATACCAAAAACTGTCCATCAATGCATTACAGGCCACTGAGGACTTTTACCACATCATTTATAACATTACAGGTCATGATTATAACGAATGATCCCTGGTCATAATCATACCAAGTCCATCTATACACGTAATCCAAAGATGACTTTTATCACAATATAAGTATAAGGATGATGACAATGACATAATAATTCAATAAAACAAGTTCAAGAATAAATTTTAAAGATTTATAAGTTAATTTATCCTGAAATCAATTACGTCCAAATTGTCAACATGATACTGCTTTGTAGAGTAAAATTCAAGAATGCTGAGAAGAATATTTCCATAAAAAGATACTGGATGAAGTGCAAATATCCAGGATATTCTACTAATTTCATGGAGTATAGAGATCAAAACTTTAACCAACTGAGTATAATAGAATTTATGAAACTGCAAATAGATTTTCTCCCGCCATGAGGTAATCCACGTAGACAGATCATTTCCACAATTTAATAAAGAATGAGTACGAAGGATCATTCACCATGCATGTGGTAATCCACATAGACATGTTATTCCAACAGAACAATAAAGAATAGAATAACAGAAGAATTCACCAGGCATGCGATAGACCGTACAGACAGGTTATTCTCAACAGAATAATAAAGAATGGAACCAGGTCATGCGTAATCCACACAGACAGGATATTCCAACAAAATAATAAAGAATGGAATAATAACAGAATTCACCAGGCATGCGATAGACCGCATAGACAGGTTATTCCAACAGAATAATAAAGAATGGAACCAGGTCATGCGTAATCTGTACAGACATGATATTCCAACATAATAATAAAGAATGGAATAATAGAAGAATTTCACCATGTATGCAGTAATTCGCATAGACATGTTATTCCAACATAATAATAAAGAATGGAATAACAACTCTTACGAGTATTGAAAGAAATAACTCTTTTCATGAATACGAAAGATATAATACCCCTTACTATAATAATAATATCCCTTACCTTAAAAGAAAACTGTATGCTGGAATAGTGAGGTTGCAGACTTCCCTTCTTCTTTCTTTCTATAATAATTGCTCTATAACTTTAATGAATTGGTGAGAAACGAAGGAAGAATGAGCTTCTAGTTATAGGAAAATATAGTTTCGATAATTGCACGTTCTGGGGCTCGAAATATTATAGTATAATACCTCCAACTTTTCTTTTATTTTTAATTTAGGCCTGCAAGTATTATCAAACTTGCACCACCTCCCCTAATAGTAAATAATGTGAATTAATAGTTCAATCATGTGAACCAATAGTTATAATCATGTGAAAATACGAATTACAGTATAGTACCTCCATCTATACCTCCATTTTTAACTTAGTCATGCAAGTATTATCAATCTTACACCAACTCCAATAACAGTACAATAATGTGAATCAATAGTACACACATGTGAACAAATAGTTATAATCATGTGAATTAATAGCAATTAATTGCTCATTTTTCTTATTAATTACCCGACTGGTCAGTATAACTTCCAGACATCAATTAATATCGAAATAAATGTCGATTTACACTAACACTAATAATTCCAACACAATGGAACTATCAATTTCATCTTTAATCAAAACGAACTTATTCATCATTAATAGTATAACTCACAATATTTAAAAATCAGGTCGTTCCCAGGAAAGAGGGGGCTTTCCGATAAGGATTTCTCCTTATTGGCGCACAATTAGATGACCAAACCTCTCCTTGATAGAACTTCTAGACATTATAAATATTGCAATTTAATAATATGAATAATTTTGTCGTCTCAATTATTGATTTAATAATATATCATATTATGCAGATGATACTATGACAATAATTGAATCAATAATATGAGAGATATGATGCTACAATTACTGTAGAAATAATTGAGTATAACTGAGTGACTTCTCACGTAAGCATCAATAATCAATACCGTGTGCTACTAAACAAGCACGCGTATTACTTACTTTTACTACCGGGTAGTTCAACAGTTTAACGATAAAACTTCTGCCTTTATGTTTATAAAAAGATAATTCTGTCATTTTCTAACTACGACAATACTTTCGTTGTGGGGTCCACCAATAATTGTGCTGTCGTACGAATATACCCTGTTAAAACGAATATTTTCCGACCAATCGAATATTATATAACCACTTGCTTACTTTGCAAAATTTGTAAATATTACCCACAACTATAACATTATATTATATTATATTACGTCCTCGAAATTAGGGTACGTACCTGGTATATCAAAGAGGTGAGGATATCTTTACTTCATCTCAGATTCTAACTCCCAGGTCATTTCTTCCACATCATGGTTTCTCCACAAAATTTTTACTTGAGGTATAACCTTGGAGCGTAGAATATGATCCTTCTTATCCAAGATTTTAACAGGTAACTCTTCATACGTTAAATCTTCCTCTATCTCATCTGGTTCTAATTCAATAATGTGGTTCGGGTCTTTCACATATTTACGTAACATAGATATGTGAAAAACGTTATGAATATGAGACATACTTGGAGGTAAGGCGAGTCTATAGGCCACAGTTCCTACTCAATCGAGGATTACAAATTGGCCAATGAATTGAGGAGTGAGCTTTCCTCGCTTTCCAAATCTCGTAACTCCTTTCCATGGAGCAACACGTAACAACACATGATCTCCAATATTGAATTCCACGCCCTTTCGATGAAGATCAGCATAACTCTTTTGTCGATCTTGTGAGGTTTTTATACGTTGTTGGATCGTTTGAATCTCTTCCATAGTCATACGTACCAACTCTGGTCCTAACAACATTCCTTCACCCACCTCATCCCAGCATACCTGAGAATGACACTTTCTTCCATATAATGCCTAAAATGGAGCCATTCCAATACTTGCTTGATAAATATTGTTTTAAGAAAACTCCACCAATGGTAAGAACTTGTCCTAACTTCCTTTGAAGTCAAGGACATAGAGTCTTAATAGATCCTCAAGAGTTTGAATAGCCCTCTTCGACTGCCTGTCCATTTGAGGATGATATATCGAACTGAATCGTAAATCTGTGCCCATAACTTTTTGAACACTAACCCAAAACCTTGAAGTGAATCTTTGGTCTCGATCAGAAACTATGGATACTGGCATACCATGCAATCTGACAATCTCGTTTATATATATACTAGCAAGACATTCAAGTGTACAAGTTTCTCGTATCGGTAAGAAATGAGCAGACTTGGTCAATCTATCAACAATGACCCAAATCGCATCTATGCCTTGAGAAACCTTGGGAAGACCAGTAACAAAATCCATGGTAATGTGCTCCCACTTCCATTCTGGAATTTTAAGTGGTTACAATGGACCTTTTGGCACTTGATGCTCCGCCTTGACTCGTTGACAAGTTAGACACCTTTAGATAAACCCCGCTATCTCTCTCTTCATATTGCTCCACCAAAATGTATGTCGAAGATCACGATACATTTTGGTACTCACAGGATGGATTGAAAATTGTGTGTTGTGCACCTCCATCATGATTTTATACTTTAAGTCAGAATCGTTAGGAACACAAAGTCTGGAGTTGACTCGAAGTATTCCTTCTTCATCTATTCCTGCTTTCGAAATAACACATTCTTGCACTTTCTTCTTCATACGCATCAGCTCCAGGTCTATAGTTTGAGCAGCTTTAAATTTATCGAATAAAGTCGATTCCACTCGTATATTCGCCATCATCACATGGGTTCCTGGAGTCTTTAACTCTATTTCCATCCTTTCCAAGTCATACAAAATTGGCCTTTGTGTTGACAATATTGCACTCGTGCCCACATATGATCTTCTACTCAATGCGTCAGCTACTACGTTCACTTTTCCGGGAAGGTATTAGATGGTATGATCATAATCTTTCAATAGCCCAACCCATCGTCGTTTCCGCATGTTGAGTTCCTTTTGAGTGAAGAAATATTTAAGGCTTTTATGATCCGTATAAATCTCCACCTTCTCTCCATACAGGTAATGCCTCCAAATCTTAAGCGCAGAAATGACATCGGCCAACTCTAGATCATGAGTAGGATAATTCCTCTCATATTCTTTGAGTTGTCGTGAGGCATAGACTATGACTTTCCCATGTTGCATTAGAACACATCCTAACCCTTTGCCTGAAGCATCAATGTAGATGACAAATCCCTTCGAGCCAGATGGTATTGTCAGAACAGGTGCTGAAATGAGTCTTCTCTTGAGTTCTTGAAAACTCTTCTCACATTCCTTGCTCCAACCGAATTTTGTATCTTTTTGAGTCAGCAGCGTTAATGAAGTAGTGATTCGAGAAAACCCGTCTACGAATCTCTGATAATAACCAGCTAAGCCAAGAAAGTAACGTACTTTGGTCACTGACTTAGATTGCTCCCAGCATTAAATTGCTTTAATCTTTGCCGGGTCAACAGATATTCCATGATTTTATATTACGTGCCCAAGGAATGCAACTTCCTCAAACCAGAACTCACATTTCTTCAATTTGGCATATAGCTTGTTTTCACGAAGCTTTTAAAGTATCAGCCTCAAGTGTTGTTCATGGTCTTCATGGGTTTTGGAGTATATGAGGATGTCATCAATAAAGATGACCACAAAGTGATCCAAATATTCCATGAATACTCGATTCATCATGTCCATGAAGGTAGAAGGAGCATTAGTCAATCCAAAAGACATGATTAAGAATTTATAATGCTCGTACCGAGTTCTGAAAGCAGTCTTTGGAATGTTTTCAGTTTTAATCTTTAACTGATGATATCTGGAACAAAGATCAATTTTTGAAAAGAATTTGGTTCCTTGCAACTAGTCAAACATGTCATCAATGCGAGGCAATGGGTACCTATTTTTGATGGTGACATGATTCAACTCCTGATAATCAATGCAAAGTCGCATACTTCCATCTTTCTTTTTCACGAATACAACAGGAGCACCCCAAGGAGACGTACTAGGACGAATGAAACCAATGTCTAACAATTCCTATAGTTGGGTTTTTAACTCCTGAAGTTCAATAGGAGCCATTCGATATATGGCTTTGGAAATGGGTTTTGTACAGGATTCAAGGTTGATACAAAATTCAATTTCACGCTCTGGGGGTAGGCCAAGAAGTTCTTCAGGGAATACGTCAGGAAATTTATTAACAATAGAAATATCATTCAAATCTGATGTATTTTTATTTAATTCCGTGACATGGGCTAAGAAAGCTTGACATCCATTTTTCAATAAACGAATAACTTTATGGCTTGATATGACAGTTATTGATTTTAGTGGTTTGGTTTCTTGAATTCGTATAATAGGTTGGTTAGGAATATGAAAGCTAACAACCTTACGAAAACAATCGATTTTAGCATGATGATTAGTTAACCAATCAATCCCTAAAATCACATCAAATGCAAGTATTTTCAAAGAAATAAGATCGGCAGGTAACGTGCGATTACCGATTTGAATCAAACAAGACTTATAAACCGTGGATGTAATGAAGGTTTCTCCCAACGGAGTTTTAACATATAAGTTAAAGTATAATTTCTTCGGAGTCAAATTTAAACGTTGAGCGCAAGTAGGAGAAATAAAAGAATGAGTAGAACCGGTATCAAATAAGGTATATACTTCGCTAGAGTTTATGATTAGCTTACCCGTGATCACCTTGTTCAGATTTCTCGCTTTTTGGGAGGTTACGACAAACGCTCTCCCTTGAACTACCGATTTTGTCTTGTCAGGGACACCCTTTGATGCCTCCATCCCAGCTGGACTTGACTTTGGTGCATGAAAAAATCAGGCTAGGTGACCTTCTTTTCCCCAATTGTAACATACTTTGGACTGCATCGTGCAGTTTGGACTTATGTGTCCTTCCCCTCCACATTTGTAATATACGACCGGCGATCGTTCTCCTTCTTTAACAACAGGTGCTAGTGCTGACGTCTTTCCATCATTATTGAATCTCATCTTCTTGAAATGTTCACTCTTATTGTCATGGCCATGATTACCACTGAAGTGATTACCATTTCTGGTATGTTGATTCCCTCCACGTTTGTTGTCACTGCTTTGATGACTGCTACCACTGGTATTATTGACTTGCCGACTGCTCTCTCTTGGTTGGGTTGAATCATTATCGCGCTCCAATAATTGAGCCCTATTCACAATATCTGAATACAAACACAGTTTATGAGAGATAAGGTATTGACGTATCTTGGGTTTCAAAACTCTTAGAAACATCCACGTCATTCTCTCCTCATTATCAACCAAGTGGGACGCAAACCGAGACAATTTGGCAAACTTAGCTTCGTACTGCGCCACAGTCATATTATTTTGCTCAAGCTTGATGAACTTTACCTCCTTCATTTGGCGAATACTTTCAGGAAAGTACTTGTCATTGGATAGTTCTTGAAACTTCTCCCAAGACATCTTCAGTGCGACAGGTTGAGTACGCTTTACAGATTCCCACCAGTAATTTGCCTCTGCTCGCAACATGAAGGTGGAAAGGGAACTTTTTGCCCCTCGGAGCATCCCAAGACATCAAATATCTTATTGATCTGCTTTATCCACGTCTCTGCCTTAAGTGGTTTTGGCTCTCCAAAAAACTCTGGTGGTCCCAGCTCCTTGAGCTGCTTAGCGGTGACCATCTGAGAGTTGTCAGTGTTTCCACCAGCATTTTGGACTGGAGCCGCTCTCACCTGATGTTGCATGAATTGCATAAAGCCTCTGACCATCCCATCATTCACCACTTCATCGGTGTTATTATTTACATAAGGATTATTGTCTTCCTGTTGCACATTACCTTGGGTATTGATCGTTGGTGACTCAACGGTCTCATGGGCTTCATTGCTTATCTCAACATTTTTGGATGCCATTTTCAAATATTGCCATAAAACAAGGGTTAATTAACATATCACATATTATCCCTATACTCTGACCGACCAATTAAATACCAAATAAACTTAGGTAGGTCATACTAGAGAAGGAATTCCCCGTTTCTCCCCTCCTAGTTCTTGTCTCACATCTCAGCCAAGGATCATATCCCTAAGCTTTGATACCAACTGTGACGGCCCCAAAATAGGTATACATCACCTATCTTGAGTCGCCAAATACATGGTACAGAATACGAATACAAACTTAATTATACAACTGTTGTGTAATATACGACAAAACATAGCTGAGAGTTTTTTTTTGCTAAATAATGACAAGTATAACAAAACATAGGTGAGAGTTTAAACAGGAATATTGCATTCTAGACAATATCAACTCTCAAATAGAGTCCTCATTACATTTATTGTCACACTATTTTATAGAATAGTGAGGACTACTAATACACCATCTCGGACCATCACTCCGTTCCCCGACTAGTCCCGACTACGTTCTAATTTCCTGAAGAGAACAATGAAAACAAAAGGGTGAGCTCAACTAGCCCAGTAAGAAATATTATGTCTAAGATAATGCAGAATAAATTATCATTAGTCTTCAAAAATGTTAAACTGATAAAATACAATAGACATCGAGTTTAACTGTAGTCGAATAAGCAATCCATTAGAAGAGTTAAGTAGAGCATGATATCTACTATCTTCTATGATTTAAAATGTTTTCATCAATTTTTATCGCTGAGACTCAGCTTAATAAATAAACCACATCATCTAATCATCTCTGCACTACGGACCAAGGATATTCATTAAATCATCAATGGTCATGACTATACCGAATAATCCCTGGTCATAATCATACCAAAAACTGTCCATCAATGCATTACAGGCCACCGAGGACTTTTACCACATCATTTATAACATTACAGGTCATGATTATAACGAATGATCCCTGGTCATAATCATACCAAGTCCATCTATACACGTAATCCAAAGATGACTTTCATCACAATATAAGTATGAGGATGATGACAATGACATAATAATTCAATAAAACAAGTTTAAGAATAAATTTTAAAGATTTATAAGTTAATTTATCCTGAAATCAATTACGTCCAAATTGTCAACATGATACTACTTTGTAGAGTAAAATTCAAGAATGCTCAGAAGAATATTTCCATGAAAAGATACTGGATGAAGCGCAAATATCCACGATATTCTACTAATTTCATGGAATATAGAAATTAAAACTTTAACCAACTGAATATAATAGAATATATGAAACTGCAAATAGATTTTCGCCCGCCATGCGGTAATCCACGTAGACAGATCATTTCCACAATTTAATAAGGAATGAATACGAAGGATCATTCACCATGCATGTGGTAATCTACACAGACATGTTATTCCAACAGAATAATAAAGAATGTAATAACAGAAGAATTCACCAAGCATGTGATAGACCGCACAGATAGGTTATTCTCAACAAAATAATAAAGAATGGAACCAGGTCATGCATAATCCGTACAGACAAGATATTCCAATAAAATAATAAAGAATGGAATAACAACAGAATTCACCAGGCATGCGATAGACCGCACAGACAGGTTATTCCAACAGAATAATAAAGAATGGAACCAGGTCATGCGTAATCCGCACAAACAGGATATTCCAACAGAATAATAAAGAATGGAATAACAACAGAATTCACTAGGCATGCGATAAATCGCACAGACAGGTTATTCCAATAGAATAATAAAGAATGGAATAACAGAAGAATTTCACCATGTATGCGGTACTTCGCATAGACATGTTATTCCAACATAATAATAAAGACTGGAATAACAACCCTTACGAGTATTGAAATAAATAATTCTTTTCATGAATACGAAAGAAATAATACCCCTTACTATAATAATAATATCCCTTACCTTAAAAGAAAACTGGATACTAGAATAGTGAGGTAACAGACCTCCCTTCTTCTTTCTCTCTATAATTTCTCTCTATAATAATTGCTCTATAGCTTTAGTGAATTGGTGAGAAATGAAGGAAGAATGAGCTTCTAGTTATAGGAAAATATAGTTTCGATAATTGCACATTTTGGGGCTCGAAATATTACAGTTCAATACCTCCAACTTTTCTTTTATTTTTAATTTAGTCCTGCAAGTATTATCAAACTTGCACCACCTCCCCTAATAGTAAATAATGTGAATCAATAGTTCAATCATGTGAACCAATAGTTATAATCATGTGAAAATACGAATTACAGTATAGTACCTCCATTTTTAACTTAGTCATGCAAGTATTATCAATCTTGCACCAACTCCCCTAATAGTACAAGAATGTGAATCAATAGTACACACATGTGAACAAATAGTTATAATCATGTGAATTAATAGCAATTAGTTGTTTATTTTTCCGATTAATTACCCGATTGGTCAGTATAACTTCCAGACATCAATTAATATCGAAATAAATGTCGATTTCGACTAACACTAATAATTCCAACACAATGGAACTATTAATTTCATCTTTAATCAACACGAACTTATTGATCATTAATATTATAACTCACAATATTTAACAACCAGGTCGTTCCCAGGAAAGAGGGGGCATTCCAATAAGGATTTCTCCTTATTGGCGCGCAATTAGATGACCAAACCTCTCCTTGACAGAACTTCTAGACATTGTAAATATTGTAATTTAATAATATGAATAACTTTGTCGTCTTAATTATTGATTTAATAATATATCATATTATGTAGATGATACTGTAATAATAATTGAATCAATAATATGAGAGATGTGATGCAACAATTACTGTAGCACACGGTATTGATTATTGATGCTTACGTGAGAAGTCACTTAGTTATACTCAATTATTGCTACAGTAATTACTGCATAGTATCTCATGTTATTTGATTCAATTATTGTTACAATATTAATATTTTATATAATTGAGACGACAAAGTTATTCATATTATTATTTACAATATTAACGTTGTCTAGAAAGTTCTATCGAGGGGATGTTTGGTCACCTAATTGCGCGCCAATAGAGAGAAATCTTTATCGGAAAGTCGCCTCTTTCCTGGGAATGATCTGGTTGTTAAATATTATGAGTTATAATATTAATGATGAATAATTGTTGAAGTATTAAGAATGTGTTTATTGAAGATAAGTGAATTACAAAAGTTAGAGGGGAATAATGCAAACTTGGAAAACTTTAGGGGTACTAAAGTGTAATATGTTGAATCAATCTGTACCATTGATGGTGGTTTTAATAGTTAATCAATATGGACCATTGATGGTGATTTTAATAGTAAATCAATCTGGACCATTGATGGTGGTTTTAAAAGTAAATCAATCTGGACCGTCAGTGGTGGTTTTAAAAGTAAATCAATCTGGACCGTCGATGGTGGTTTTAAAAGTAAATCAATCTGGACCGTCGATTGTGGTTTTAATAGTAATCAATATGATCCCTCCGTTGTAATAGTAAATCAATCTGGACCGTTCGTGAATCAGTTACTATTTAGTCCATTCTCCTATAAATAGAAGCTTAATTCTTCTTTCATTCTCACCAATTCACTGAGATTTATAAGAGACACTATAGAGAGAGAAACTATAAAAAACAAGAAGAAGAGTATTCTGCTACTTCACTATTATAGTATCCAGCCTTCTACTAAGGTAAGGGGTATTTTTTTCGTATTTATAAGGAATACTATTTTTTGTATTCATCCTTTAATATGTCAGAATAACATGTCTACGCAGATTACGTACCGTATGACAGGTGAAAATCTATTTGCAGTTTCATATGTTATTTCTTTTCATATTCTTAAATCTAAACTTACTATGGTAAGTATTGCTTCTATAATCCTTGAAATTAGTAGAATATCCTTGAGTTTTCGCTTCAACCAGTATCATTTTATTGGAATATTGATATGAACATTCTTATTAAATATCAATATTTTCACCTGGGGTACTATTCACGAGTTACTATTTACCTAGTTACTATTCACTATAATATTATTCACTCAGGTATTCGGGGTAATTTTCATGACGAAGTACTACTCACGAGTTACTATTCACCCAGTTACTATTATTCACACGGGTATTCGGGGCACTTTTCATGTCAGGGTACTATTCCCGAAGTACTATTCACGAGGTACTATTTATTGAAAAATTTATTTTTTTCCTGTCTAAATTATTTTTGATACATTGATATTATTCTTGAATTTTACTCCATAAAGTAGTATCATGTTGACAATTTGGACATTATTGAATTATGGATAAATTAAGTTATAAATCTTTAAAAATTTATCATTTGCTTTCTTTTAATTGAATTCTTATATCATTGTCATCATCCTCATGCTTATATTTTGACGAAAGTCATCTTTGGCTTACGTGCATAGATGGACTATTGATTGGTATGATCATGACCATTGATGATTACACGAATATTCTTGGCCCGTAATGCAAGAATAATTTGTGGACGTGATACTAATAAATATCCTTGGCTCGTAATGCATGGATGATTCAATGATGTGATTTATTTATTAAGCTGAATCCTAGTGATAAAGTTAATGATAAACTTTTTAAATCATAAAAGATAGTAGAAATCATGATCTACTTGACTCTTCTAATGGATTGCTTGTTCTGCTGCAGCTAAACTTGTTGTCTATTATATTCTATCAGTTTAACATTGTTGAAGGCTAATGATAACTTATTTTGCATTATCTTAGTCATAATATTTCTTACTGGGCTAGTTGATCTCACTCTTTTACTTCTATTGTTCTCTTCAGGAAATGAGAACGTAGCCGAAACTAGTCGGGGAACGGAGTGATGGTCCGAGATGGTGTTATAGTAGTCCTCACTATTCCGTAAAATAGTGTGACAATAAATGTAATGAGGACTCCATTTGAGTTTGGATATTGTCTAGAAGATAATATTCGTGTAAAAACTCTTAGCTCATGTTGTATAATTAAGTTTGTATTTGTATTCAGTACCATGTATTTTTCGACCCAAGATGGGTAATTTATACCTATTTTTGGGGTGTCACAGTTGGTATCAAAGCTTAGGGATATGATCCCTGGCTGAGATGTGAGACAAGAACTAGGAGGGGAGAGATAAGGAATTCCTTCGCTAGTATGACCTACCTAAGTTTATTTGGTATTTAATTGGTCGGTCAGAGTATAGGGATAATATGTGGCATGTCAATTAACCCTTATTTTGTGGCAGTGTTTGAAAATGACATCTAAAAATGTCAAGATAAGCAATGAAGCACATGAGACCGTTGAGTCACCAACGATCAATATCTAGGATAATGTGCAACAGGAAGACAATAATCCTCAGGTAAACAACAACACCGATCAAATGATGAATGTTGGGATGTTCAGAGGCTTTATGCAATTCATGAAACATCAGGCGAGAGCGGCTCCTGTTCAAAATGCAGGTGGAAACACTGGCAACTATCGGATGGTTAGTGCTAAGCAGTTCAAGGAGCTGGGACCACAAGAGTTTTTGGAAGAGCCAAAACCACTTAAGGCGGAGACGTGGATAAAGCAGATCACCAAGATATTTGATATCTTGGGATGCTCCGAGGAGCAAAAGGTTCCCTTTGCCACCTTTATGTTGAGAGGAGAGGCAGATTACTGATGGGAATCAGTAAAATGTACTCAGCCTACCGTACTCAAAATGTCTTGGGAAAAGTTCCGAGAACTGTTCAATGACAAGTACTTTCCCGAAAGTATTCGTCACATGAAGAAGGTGGAGTTTATCAAGTTAGAGAAAAATAATACGACTGTGTCACAGTACGAGGCTAAGTTTGCCGAGTTGTCCCTGTTCGCATCCCATTTTGTTGATAATGAGGAGAGAATGACGCGAATATTTTTACGAGGTTTGAGACCTGAAATATGTCAATACCTCATTTCTCACAAACTGTGTTTATATTCAGATGTTGTAAATAGGGCTCAGTTATTGGAGCTTAATAATGAGTCAACCCAAGAAAGAGAGAGAAGCCGGTAAGTCGATAAAACCAGTGGTAGCAGTCATCAAAGCGGTGACAACAAACGTGGAGGGAATCAACATGCCAGAAATGGTCACCACTTCGGTGGTAATCGTGGCCAAGATAATAGAAGTGGAAATTTCAAGAAGAGGAGATTCAATTATGATGGAAAGACGTCAGTACCAGCACCTGTTGTTACAAATGCGGAGGGGAGGGACACATCAGTCCAAACTATACGCAGCAGTCCAAAGCATGTTACAATTGTGGAAGAGAAGGTCACCTAGCCCGATTTTGTCGTGCACCAAAGTAAAGTTCCACGGGGATGGTGGCATCAAAGGCCGTCCCAGAAAAGATAAAACTGGTAGTTCAAGGTAGAACGTTTGTCATAACCTCTCAAAAAGAGAGGAATACGAACGAGGTGATCACGGGTAAGCTAATCATAAACTCTAGCAAAGTCTATACCTTATTTGATACCGGTTCTACCCATTCTTTTATTTCTCCTACTTGCGCTCAACGTTTAAATTTAACTCCAGAGAAATTAGACTTTGATTTATCTGTTGAAACTCCGTTGGGAGAAACCTTCAATACATCCACTGTTTATAAGTCTTGTTTGATTCAAATCGGTAACTGCACGTTACCTGTCGATCTTATCTCTTTAAAAATACTTGCATTCGATGTGATTTTAGGAATTGATTGGTTGACTACTCATCATGCTAAAATTGATTATTTTCGTAAGGTTGTTAGCTTTCATATTCCTAACCAACCTATTATGCGAATTCAAGCAACCAAACCATTAAAGTCAATTAATGTCATCTCAAGCCATAAATCTATTCGTTTATTAAAAACGGATGTTATGCTTTCTTAGCTCATGTCACAAATTTAAACAAAAATACGTCATTTTGAATGATATTTCTATTGTTAATAAATTTCATGACGTATTCCCTGAAGAACTTCCTGGCCTACACCCAGAGCATGAAATTGAATTTTATATTGACCTTGAATCCGGTACAAAACCTATTTCTAAAGCCCCATATCGAATGGCTCCTATTGAACTTCAGGAGTTAAAAACCCAACTATAGGAATTGTTAGACATCGATTTTATCCATCCTAGTACGTCTCCTTGGGGTGCTCCTGTTCTATTCGTGAAGAAGAGAGATGGAAGTATGCAACTTTGTATTGATTATCGGTAGTTAAATCACGTCACCATCAAAAATAGGTACCCGTTACCTAGTATTGATGACCTGTTTGACCAGTTTCAAGGCGCCAAATTCTTTTCAAAGATCGATCTTCGTTCTGGATATCATCAGTTAAAGATTAAAACCGATGGCATCCCAAAGAATGCATTCAGAACTCGGTACGGGCATTACGAATTCCTAGTCATGTCTTTTGGATTGACTAATGCTCCTGCCGCCTTCATGGATATGATGAACCGAGTATTCAAGGAATATTTGGATCACTTTGTGGTCATCTTTATTGATGACATCCTTATTTACTCCAAAAGCCATGAAGATCATGAGCAATACTTGAGGCTGATGCTCCAAAAGCTTCGTGAGAATAGGTTATATGCCAAGTTAAAGAAATGCGAGTTTTGGCTTGAGGAAGTAGCATTCCTTGGGTACGCAATATCAAATCATGAAATATCTGTTGACCCGGCAAAGATTGAAGCAATTCAAAGTTGGGAGCAACCTAAGTCAGTGACCGAAGTACGTAGCTTTCTCGGCTTAGCTGGTTATTATCGGAGATTCGTAGAAGGGTTTTGAGAAGAGTTTTCAAGAACTAAAGAGGAGACTCATTTCAACACCTGTTATGACAATACCATCTGGTTCGGAGGGATTTGTCATCTACAATAATGCTTCAGGCAAAGGTTTAGGATGTGTTGTCATGCAACATTGGAAAGTCATAGCCTATGCCTCACGACAACTTAAAGAATATGAGAGGAATTATCTTACTCATGATCTAGAGTTGCTAGCTGTCATTTTTGCGCTTAAGATTTGGAGGCATTACCTGTATGGAGAAAAGGTGGAGATCTATACAGATCATAAAAACCTCAAATATTTCTTCACTCAAAAGAAACTCAATATGTGGCAATGACGATGGCTTGAGCTCTTGAAAGATTACGATCATACCATTCAATACCATCCTGGAAACACAAAAGCCCATTTTGTATGACTTACAAAGGATGGAGATAGAGTTAAAGACTCCAGGGTCCCATGTGATGATGGAAAATATATGAGTAAAACAGACTTTTTTCAATAAAGTTAAAGTTGCTCAAGCTACAGACCTGGAGCTGATGCGTATGAGGAAGAAAGTGCAAGAAGGTGCTATTCCAGAAGCACGAATCGATGAAGAAGGAATACTTCGAGTCAACTCCAGACTCTGTGTTCCTAACGATTCTAACTTGAAGTATAAAATCATGATGGAGGCGCACAACACACCGATTGCAATCCATCCTGGGAGTACCAAAATGTATCGTGATCTTCGATATACATTTTGGTGGAGCAATATTAAGAGAGAGATAGCGGGGTTTATCTCAAGGTGTTTAACTTGACAACAAGTCAAGGCGAAGCATTAATTACTAAAAGGTCCATTGCAACCACTTGAAATTCCAGAATGGAAGTGGGATCACATTACCATGGATTTTGTTACTTGTCTTCCCAAAGTATTTAAAGGCTTAGATGCAATTTGGGTCATTATTAATAGATTGACTAAGTCTGCTCATTTCTTATCGATATGAGAAACTTATACACTTGAACGTCTTGCTCGTATGTACATAAATGAGATTGTAAGATTGCATGGTATGCTAATATCCATAGTTTCTTATTGAGACCCAAGATTCACTTCAAGATTTTGGGTTAGTTTGCAAAAAGCTATGGGCACAGATTACGATTCAGTTCGGGATATCATCCTCAAATGAACATGCAGTCGGAGAGGACTATTCAAACTCTTGAGGATATATTAAGACTCTGTGTCCTTGACTTCAAAGGAAGTTGGGACAAGTTCTTACCATTGGTGGAGTTTTCCTACAACAACAATTATCAAGTAAGTATTAGAATGGCTCCATTTGAGGTATTGTATGGAAGAAAGTGTCGTTCTCCAGTATGCTGGGATGTGGTGGGTGAAGGAAGGTTGTTAGGATAGGAGTTTGTACGTATGACTACGAAAAAGATTCAAACGATCCGACAATGTATAAAAACCTCACAAGATCAACAAAAGAGTTATGTTGATCTTTATCGAAAGGTCATGGAATTTAATATTGGAGATCATGTGTTGTTACGTGTTGCTCTATGGAAAGGAGTTACAAGATTTGGAAAGTGAGGAAAGCTCAATCCTAGATTCATTGGCCCATTTGTAATCCTCAATCGAGTAGGAACTGTGGCCTATAGACTCGCCTTACCACCAAGTATGTCTCGTGTTCTTAATGTTTTTCACATATCTATGTTACGTAAATATGTGAAAGACCTGAGCCACGTTATTGAATTAGAACCGGACGTGATAGAAGAAGATTTAACGTATAAGGAGGTTCCTGTTAAAATCTTGGCTAAGAAGGATCATATTCTACACTCCAAGGTTATACATTGATAAGTGGATTTTATATACACGAATCGGTGTCCATTTCATGCTTTTTTGTTGCTAAATTCTTGTGTTCATGTTCTATTTTACTTGTTTTATGTTCTTTTATGTGTAGAATGGTTGATGCGGCATTTAACGTTTATTTTGAGTCAATTGGGATGATTTGGAGTCAATTGGTGCAAATTTGGAAGAAGTCATGAAGCTCAACAAATGATTTAGCAGAACACACCCTCGCCGGGGGGGGGGTCGTCATCAGGAATTAGCAGAAGGGTAGCCCACCGGGGCGGGCCTAGTATGCACATACACCCCCGCTGGGGCAGGGGGTGTTGAATTCTGTAAACTTATGTTGAGCTTGAAACTCTTATTTGATATGGTTTCTAGCATATTGGATTATACATGGACTCTACTTGATGGAGAATTTCGGTTGGGACTTGGGTGTTAGACATCTAATACTCAACTAACAACAAATTCAACAACACATAAGGCATATTACGAAGATAAAATCCCGTTTTTCTTAGCAAGCGTTGGAGGAGTATTTCGAGGAGATTTTTAAGACGATTGCAATTCTAGGCTATGTGAAGGGTGTTTTTCAATATTCTTCTTATTAGGCTATTAATTGTAATTGAAAGAATTTTTTCTATGATTTATTAAGTAGTTATTTCTTTTATGATAAACTAATTCACTTTTTAGGCTTATGATGGATCTTTGAGTGAATCAATGATTTTGTAAACTTTGATTTTCAATTTTAATAATCTATTTCCAGTTTATCTATATTAATTTGAGCTTGAATTTATGAATTTCCTGATCAACAATTCTTTGTGGATTTGTTTGAATCGAGAGAGAATATTCGAATCTAGACTTAGTTAATATAACATGTGTTCATGAATTTTGTGAATAGAAGAATCGTGATTAATGTTAAGGTAGAGATATGCTTGACATCACATGTAATCAGATAGATAACTTAATCTTAAACCTTCTTTAATTATAATTCACATAGAGATATAGTGAGTTAGTTGATTAAGGTGTTTAACTTGTTTCTATCTTAATTATGGGTTTAAGTTAATATGACATTAGTGCATCGAGAGGTGGTTAATACTACATTTGTGTTCTTGATTAATAACCGGGGATAGTGAATTGAATTGGAATATAGGTGTTAAAATCAGAGTGAAGCTTAAGGTGAAATCATAAGTCTAATTCTCCATTAATTGTGTGAAATTCCAGATTTTGATATTTGTGGTTGGTTTGTGGTAGTTTTTTAATCTTTAATTTTGTTTCTTTATTTATAATCATTGAGTTGATTATTTTATTAAAATTAGGATTAATAGGAAATTGGTAATTATAAGTTAAGTTTCTTACTATTTGATCTCTGTGGGAACGATATTCTACTCATCACTTTATTACTTGTTGACCATGTATACTTGCGTGTATTACGTATATAGATTTTACCCAACATAACTCAAGTCAAAGTTTTGTGGAGAAACCACGATGAGGGATCGTTTGGTTCCGTTCAATATCGATGCAATAAACACCTACTATAAACTGCGGGTACCTCGCCACTGCCAATATGCTCATTTACAAGATTTTGATCCGGACTATGATGCAATAATCATGGAGATGACAAAACCAGGAACATCTTGGATCAAAGGTCGAAAGGGAGGCACAGTGTTCCATAGCAAGGACCTTAGCCAGTATGGAAAAATCTGGTGCGCATTCCTATGTGCTAAATTATATACTTCCCAACACATATCAGACATGACCAAAGAGAAGGCGTTACTGTTGTACGCAATTATGCAAGATTTCATCATCGACATCGGGGCCATTATCTGTTTCTCCATCCGCCGGTGTTTACGTGGAAATTTTTCGGGCGGCTTGCCACATCCCGCACTCATATGTGGGTTGTGCCATCAAGAAGGGGTGAGATGGTCCGACGATGAGCCCACACAAATGCCGCTTATGTTGCTTAATTCCAGAATAATAGCGCAGTATTCTGTATAGACAGGAGGCGATTCACATCTGCGTGGGCTGGGCTTTATTTTTTTGTCGGCTTCGGAAGATGAAGTTGATGATACAGAGATGTCGGAGGATGATGACGAAGCTATGGGAGATCAAGGGGCCGAGCAAGTACCACAGACCGAGGCAATATCCAATCCTCAGTTCCTTAACTTTCAAAATCAAATGAATGCACACAACAAGCAAGCACGTCAGGAAATGCAGCGATTAGCAATGAGGCAAGATCATATTTTTGATGCTATGAACGCATCTTTCGCCTCTCTCAACACAACCATTTAAAGCTTTAACCCGGCGACCCAATTTCCATATCAGTAGCCCATGCCAATGCCGAGGTTTCCACCAAGTGATTTAGATGAAGAAGATCAACTACATCCTTCTCAGCTTAAACGATAACAGGGAAGTCCTCACGTACTTAATTTTGATTAATCATCCAATAAGGACATTGTATTACTTAAGTTTTGGGGAATTAAATTCATGTTTGCACGCATATGTAGTACTTAGGTTTGCATTTTGTTAGTTTAATTTCAGTATTGCATAGAAATTTAGGAAGAATTGCATGATAGCTTAGGTGCATACATAGTAGCTTAGGTTATTTTTGTCATTGCATTATTTTTAGTTTTGTAAATAGTGCATTTTGTTGAATATTTATATAAAAAAAAATTAGTTAAATATTGTGTTTGCATAAGTCCAGCAGTGTGGTAGTTCATGTTATTTGTGGGCCAATGATGAGATTGATAATAAGTTAACTAATACAACATTGATTACTAGAACTGTGATATAATTTCTGTTATGAATCGAATCTTGAGTTCGTTTAAAACTGGTATAGAAAAGGTTAGCACGATTAGTAACATCTTTGTTGACTGGTCAGTTCAAATTGATATATAAATAGTCTCTAAAGGATAATGCTAGAGTAAATGAGAAAACGACAAGGATAGACAGTAAAGGTGAAAATTAGGCAATAACCTAAGTTTGGGGGATGATATGTGGGGTATATAAGCTTTATAAAAAAAGAAAAAAAATGAAATATAGATATCATGACTAGTCTTATTTCGGGGCCTTTATTACTTGAGCAAGTACGCCCGAGGGGATTGTCTTTACACCTAGCGCCCTAAGGTCTTTTATGGTCTGGGAGTCGTTGGTTGAAAGCTCGCTAAGGGGTAGCACTGTCAGCCTAATGGGATGAGACATTGCACAGTCGTGTATGTATATAAAAAAAGAAGAAGAAAATGAATAAAACGGGAAAAGAGCAAAAAGCCCCCGTGGAAAGAAATATATATATATATATATATATATATATATATATATATATATATAAATAAAGTATAAGTACTCTGTGTGAACCCCTGGGATTAGTAATTGCTTAGTTTTAGTTGGAGCTGTCTATTTTTTTTTTGGAATTTTAAATTTTGCATTGTATGATTCCCTTTAAGAAATTGGCTATGTATTGAGTTTGAGTCTGTAGCAGTTATTATGGATGTTGATCACACACACACACATACACACTATATCAGTGATGATGGCTTGAGATTTGAGGATTAAGACGGAATTGTAGATTGGTTTTGGTGATTGATATTGTATAGTTGTTTGTTTTCACTGAGGCCATTAAGATAATCTTGATTCTGCGATACTGATGGATTCAAAAGCATATATATTAGATCATATTCATTTCATCTCATTGCATAGCATGTAGTTATTTTGTGCTCGAGGACTAGCACGGTTTAAGTTTGGGGGATTTTGATAAGTGGATTTTATATACACGAATCAGTGTCCATTTCAGGCTTATTTGTTGTTAAATTCTTGTGTTCATGTTCATTTTTACTTGTTTTATGTTCTTTTATGTGTAGGATGGTTGATGCGGCATTTAACGTTTATTTTGAGTCAATTGGTGCAAATTTTGAAGCAGTCATGAAGCTCAGCAAGTGATTTAGCAGACCACACCCCCGCCGGGGCGGGCCTATTTGTTGTGTATACCCCCACCGGGGCGGGGGGGGGGGATCTTCATCAAGAATTAGTAGAAGGGTAGCCCGCCGGGGCAGGCCTAGTAAGCACATACACCTCCGCCGGGGCGGGGGGTGTCGAATTCTGTAGACTTATGTTGAGCTTGAAACTCTTATTTGATATGGTTTCTAGCATATTGGATTATACATGGACTTTACTTGATGGAGAATTTCGGTTGAGAATTGGGTGTTGGACATCTAATACTCAATTAAGAACGAATTCAACAACGCACAAGGCATATTACGAAGATAAAATCCAATTTTTCTTAGCAAGCGTTGGAGGAGTATTTCGAGGAGATTTTTAAGACGGTTGCAATTCTAGGCTATGTGAAGGGTGTTTTTCAATATTCTTCTTATTAGGCTATTAATTGTAATTGAAAGAATGTTTTCTATGATTTATTCAGTAGTTATTTCATTTATGATGAACTAATTCACTTTTTAGGCTTATGATGGATCTTTGAGTGAATCAATGATTTTGTAAACTTTGATTTTTAATTTTAATAATCTATTTCCAGTTTATCTATATTAATTTGAGCTTAAATTTATGAATTGCTTGATCAACAATTCTTTGTGGAATTATATGGAATCTAGAGAGGATATTCGAATCTAGGCTTAGTTAATATAGCACGTGTTCATGAATTTTGTGAATAGCAGAATCGTGATTAATGTTAAGGTAGAGATATGCTTGACATCGCATGTAATCGGATAGAGAACTTAATCCTAGACCTTCTTTAATTGTAATTCACATAGAGATATAGTGAGTTAGTTGATTAAGTTGTTTAACTTGTTTCTATCTTAATTGTGGATTTAGGTTAATATGGTATTAGTGCATCGAGAGATGGTTAATACTATATTTGTATTCTTGATTAATAAACTGGGATACTGAATTGAATTGGAATATAGGTATTAAAATCAGAGTGAAGCTTAAGGTGAAATCATAAGTCTAATTCTCCATTAATTGTGTGAAATTACAGATTTTGATATTTGTGGTTGGTTTATGGTAGTTGTTTAATCTTTAATTTAGTTTTTTATTTATAATCATTGAGTTGATTAGTTTAATAAAATTAGGATTAATAGGAAATTGATAATTGTAAGTTAAGTTTCTTACTATTTGATCTCTGTGGGAACGATACTCTACTCATCACTTTATTACTTGTTGACCACGTATACTTGCGTGTATTGCGTATATAGATTTTACCCAACATACCTCAAGTCAAAGTTTTGTGGAGAAACCATGATATGGAGGAAATGACCTTTGAGTTAGAATCTGAAATGAAATCAAGGTATCCTCTCCTCTTCGACACATCAGGTACGTACCCTAATTTCGAGGACAAAATTTCATAAGAAGGGGAGGTTGTAAGACCCCAACTTTTTTGAATAAAGAATAATTTTTCTCGAAATATATTTTTGAATATTATGGTGTGGATATGATATAATGTTATAGTTGTGGGTAATATTTGAAAATTTTGCAAAGTTAGCAAGTTGATATAAAATATTCGTTGTGTCGGGGAATATTCGATTGGTCGGGGAATATTTATTTTAACAGGGAATATTCGTACAACAGCACAATCATTGGTGGACCCCACAACGGAAGTATTGTCGTAGTTAGAAAATGACACAATTATCTTTTTATAAAAATAATGGTGAAAGTTTTACTGTTAAATTATTGAACTACCCGGTGGTAAAAGTACAGTAATACGCGTGGTTGCAAAATAGCACACGGTATTGATTATTGATGCTTACATGAGAAGTCACTCAGTTATACTCAATTATTACTACAGTAATTATTGCATAGTATCTCACGTTATTTGATTCAATTATTGTTACAGTATTAATATTTTATATAATTAAGACGATAAAGTTATTCATATTATTATTTGCAATATTGAGGATGTCTAGAAAGTTCTGTTGAGGAGAGGTTTGGTCACCTAATTGCATGCCAATAGAGAGAAATCCTAATCGGAAAGCCCCCTCTTTCCTGGAAGTGATTTGGTTATTAAATATTGTGATGATGAATAATTGTTGAAGTATTTAGAATGTGTTTATTGAAGATAAGTGAATTACAAAAGTTAGAGGGGAATAATACAAACTTAAAAAACTTTAGGGGTACTAAAGTGTAATAAGTTAAATCAATCTAGACCATTGATGGTGGTTTTAATAGTTAATTAATCTGGACCATTGATGGTGGTTTTAATTGTGACGCCCCCAAAATAGGTCCATTCCATCCAACCCATTCTGAGTCGTCAATTACATGGTACAGAAATAACTACAACTTTATTATTACATTACAACATACAAACTGTGAGTGTAAATACAGAAATAACTACAACTCATATATCCCACATTCATTATAAAAATATCACCATTATTATATTATTAAAAATATAATAATATATTTAAATAAATTATTTTATCAGAAAAAGATAAAATATTAATTTTCAACAATTGTCACATTAAAAATTTTCTCCATCTATATCCACATAAAATCAGTATTGTTCTTATCATATAAATTAATAATTAATTATTCACAAATAATATTACAGAATCACAACACTGACAACCAGGCCGTTCCCAGGATAGAGGGGGCTTTCCAATAAGAATTTCTCCTTACTGGCGCACAATTAGGTGACCAAACCTCTCATTAGACAGAACTTTCTAGACATTGCCAATAATGTTATCTAATAATATTATTCAGATAATATGAATTATTGCTTCGATAATGAAAAATACTGTGTATTGACAATTATTGAAACAACAGTAATATAAAATATCAATGCAGCAATTATTGAATCAATAAAATAAAGTAATGAACAATAATTAATGTAATAATTATTGAGTAGTGCCTTCTTACGTAAGAATCAATAATTGGTGCCATACCGTGTGCTACTGTGCAACAACGCGTATTACTGTGTTTTAACCACCGGGTATTTCAACAGTATTAACGGTAACAACTACGCCGTTATTTATAAACAACTTATTTTTGTCATTTTCTTCATCCAACCGCTTTCCGTTATGGGGCCCACAAAAGACTGCGCCGTCGTATGAATATTCCCCGACAACAATGAATATTTTATAACCACCTGCTTATTTAAAATATTTGCGCATTTTACCCATAACTAACCACATTAATCAAATTCACCCTTACTATTTCAAAAAAAAATAAATAAAGGAAATTCCTTTTTATTTAAAAATTTTCGGGGTCTTACATTAATAGTAAATTAATCTGGACCATCGCTGGTGGTTTTAAAAGTAAATCAATCTGGACCGTCGGTGGTGGTTTTAAAAGTAAATCAATCTGGACCGTCGGTGGTGGTTTTAAAAGTAAATCAATTTGGACCATTGGTTGTGGTTTTAATAGTAATCAATAAAGAGAAGAGTATTCTGCTACTTCATTATTGTAATATCCAGCCTTCTATTAAGGTAAGGGGTATTATTTTTTTCGTATTTATAAGGAATACTATTTTTCGTATTCATCCTTTAATATGTCGAAATAACCTGTCTATGCGGATTACGTACCTTATGACAGGTGAAAATCCATTTGTAGTTTCGTATGTTATTTCTTTTCATATTCTTAAATCTAAACTTACTATTGTAAGTATTGCTTCTATAATCCTTGAAATTAGTAGAATATCCTTGAGTTTTGCGCTTCATCCGGTATCATTTTATTGGAATATTGATATGAACTTTCTTATTAAATATCAATATTTTCACCCAGGGTACTATTCACGGGTTACTATTTATCCAGTTACTATTCACTATAATATTATTCACTCAGGTATTCGGGGCACTTTTCATGACGGAGTACTATTCATTTTTGATACATGGAAATTATTCTTCAATTTTACTCCACAAAGAAGTATCATGTTGACTATTTGGACATTATTGAATTCTGGATAAATTAAGTTATAAATCTTTAAAAATTTATCATTTGCTTTCTTTTAATTGAATTCTTATATCATTTTCATCATCCTCATCCTTATATTGTGATGAAAGTCATCTTTGGCTTACGTGCATAGATGGATTGTTGATTGGTATGATTATGAACATGGATAATTCGGTATGATCATGACCATTGATGATTACACGAATATTCTTGACCCGTAGTGCAAAAATAATTTGTGGACGTGATACTAATGAATATCCTTAGCCCGTAGTGCAGGGATGATTCGATGATGTGATTTATTTATTAAGTTAATGATAAACTTTTTAAATCATAGAAGGTAGTAGATATCATGCTCTACTTGACTCTTCTAATGGATTGCTTGTTCCGCTGCAGTTCAACTTGTTGTCTATTATATTCTATCAGTTTAACATTATTGAAGGCTAATAATAATATTTCTTATCAGTTAAACTTATTTTGCAATATCTTAGTCATAATATTTCTTATTGGACTAGTTGAGCTCAACCTTTTACTTCCATTGTTCTCTTCAGGAAATGGGAACGTAGCCAGAACTAGTCGGGAAACGGAGTGATGGTCCGAGATGGTGTTATAGTAGTCCTCACTATTCTATAAAATAGTGTAACAATAAATGTAATGAGGACTCTATTTGAGTTTGGATATTGTCTAGAAGAAAATATTCGTGTAAAAATTCACAGCAAATGTTTTATAATTAAGTTTGTATTTGTATTCAGTACCATGTATTTGGCGACCCAAGATGGGTGATGTATACCTATTTTGGGAGCGTCACAATTTTGGTTCAATATTCGTAAGGAATATCATTTTCGTTCAATATTAGTAAGGGATATTGTCTTCGTTCAATATTCGTAAGGAATATTATTTTCGTTCAATATTTGTAAGTGATATTATTTTTGTTCAATATTCGTAAGAAATACTATTTTCTTTCATACTCTGTAGTATGTGAGTAATATTATTTCGTTTTGTATTCCTAATTCTACACTCATGTTGATAAGTATTGCTTCTATACTCCTTGAAATTAGTAGAATATCCTTGAAATTTGCTCTTCATTGGGTATCTTTTCACGTGAATATTTTTCTGAAATTCTTGTTAAATTTTAATCTTTTCATGTCGGGGTACTATTCATGAAGTACTATTCACTTAGGTACTATTTACCCGGGGTACTATTCACGACAAAAAATGATTTCTTTTCTGTCCAAATTATTTTTACATGAATATTATTCTTGAATTTTACTCCACAAAGCAGTTATCATGTTGACAATTTGGAAATTCTTAAACTTAGGATATATTGAATTATGAATCTTTAATATTTATCCTTGATCTTGTTTGATTGAATTCTTATATCATTGTCGTCATCCTCATACTTATTTGTGATGAAAGTCATCTTTGGCCTGTAGTGCATAGATGGACTGTTGATTGGTATGATTATGATCAGGGATATTCATTATTTTTACATGAATATTATTCTTGAATTTTACTCCACAAAGCAGTTATCATGTTGACAATTTGGAAATTCTTAAACTTAGGATATATTGAATTATGAATCTTTAATATTTATCCTTGATCTTGTTTGATTGAATTCTTATATCATTGTCATCATCCTCATACTTATTTGTGATAAAAGTCATCTTTGGCCTGTAGTGCATAGATGGACTGTTGATTGGTATGATTATGATCAGGAATTATCTATCGGTATAATCATGATCTATAATGTTACAAATGATGTGGTAAAAGTCCTCATTAGCCCGTAGTGCATTGATGGACAGTTGTTGGTATGATTATGACCATCGGTGATAATAACGAATATCCTTGGCCTGTAGTGCAGTGATAATTCGTGGGTGTGATACTAATGAATATCTTTGGCCTGTAGTGCATGGATAATTCAGTGATGTGGATTATTTATTGATCTGTGTTACAACAATAAAATATGGATGATGAACTTTTAAATCGTAGAAGATAGTAGATATCTGCTCTAATTGACTTTTCTAATGGATTGCTTATTCCGCTGCAGCTAAACTTGTTGTCTATTGTATTCTATCAGTTTAATACTGTTGAAGGCTAACGATAATTTATTCTACATTATCTTAGTCATAATATTCTTTACTGGTCTAGTTGAGCTCACCCTTTGCTTTCATTGTACTCTTCAGGAAATAAGAATATTGTGATGCCCCAAAATAGGTATACATCACATATTTTGAGTCGTCAAATACATGGTACAGAAATCAAATACAAACTTCATTTATATAATTCGACAAAATATAGATGAGAGATTTAACACGAATATTGTCTCGTAGACAATATCCAAACTCAAATAGAGTCCTCAATATAATTATTATCACACTATTTTATAAAATAGTGAGGACTACTATAGCCACCATCTCAGACCATCACTCCATTTTTCGACTAGTTCCAGCTATATTCTCATTTTCTAAAGAGAACAATGAAAGCAAAGGGTGAGCTCAACTAGCCCAATAAATAATTTTATGACTAAGATAATGAAAAATAAATTATAGTTAGCCTTCAACAATTTTAAACTGATAGAATACAATAGACAACAAGTTTAACTACAGCGGAACAATAATCCATTAGAAAAGTCAAGTAAAGCATTATATCTACTATCTTCTATGATTTAAAAGTTTATCATCAATTTTATCGCTTAGACTCAACTCAATAAATAATCCACATCACTGAATTATCCATGCACTACGGGCCAATGATATTCATTATTATCACCAATGGTCATGATTATACCGATACATAGTCATAATCATACCAATCAATAATCCATCTATGCATTACGGGCCAAAGATGACTTTTATCACAATATAAGCATGATGATGATGACAATGATATAACCATCAATCAAACAAAATTAAGGATAAATATTAAAGATTTTTAATTTATCCAAAGTTTAAAAATGTCCAAATTGTCAACATGACAACTACTTTATGGAGTAAAATTCAAGAATAATATTCATGCATCAAAAATAATTTGGACAGAAAAGGAATCAATTTTCTAGGTGAATAGTACCCGACTGAATAGTACATGTAGACACTCGAAATTTTGCATTCCTGTTACTAACCTTGCAGGAGGGCAGGCTCGTCTTCCAGAGATAACCTTGGAGGTCAAATCAGTTCAAGTTTAGGAGACAACCCCGGGATACTCAGTCATTTCCATCTCGGAGACAACCCCGAGATATTTAGTTCCAGTCTCGGAGATAACCCCGGGTATTTCAGTTTCAACCTCGGAGACAACCCCGAGAAATGTAGTTCCAGTTCCAGAGATAACACTGGAGAAGGCAGTTCCATCTCGGAGACAACCCCGATACATTTAGTTCCAGTCCCAGAGACAACGTCCTGAGGAATGTAGTTGCAGTTCTAGAGATAACCTCAGAAATGCTTGTTTCTACCTAGCAATCAGCTTCAACCTCAGAGATAACCCAGAGGCATTCAGTTCCAAACCTGGAGACAACCCCGAGAGGTCAGTCACACCTCAGAGACAACCTTGAGGATATTCAGCACTTGCAGCAGCCAATCTCAGAGATAACCCTGAACAACGACTGCTAAATCAGCCCAAATCGGAGATAACCCCGGTTAGGGGCAAGATTGTTATTTTTCTACCTTGATCCCACATTAGCACCATCTCAACAAAATATTAACATACATTCTAAATAGCAGTGTCCTACAAGAATCATAGCTCCAATCCCGAGTGACTACTACACAAGACAGCACACCGGATAGAATTTAAAGCCTGAAGACCTGGGCATGGTCCCATCTTCTTGAATTTGTATAACCTCTAATCCCATGTCATTGTGCAGGTATTTACAACAGTACTCTGAAAAGGTCTTATACACCTCAATCGGATGCCAAGATTGAAGTTTTGAAAGTTCGAGCAGAGAACGTGTTGCATATATGAACGTACTTCGAGATGGCGAGACCCGCGGAGCCCGGGGCACCCCGATTAGGCACAGGTACACCTGCGGCTCCCCCCCTCTATAAATAGAGGGCTTGGGGTGGCCATTTTGCATAGAGAAAAGGCGAGAAAGCCCTATCCATTTTGCTCTGTTCACACTATAAACTGAGTGCTTTCTCATTTTAAACACTTGTGAGCTTGTATTATGTCATATTTTATCGGTGGAAACCGAGTGTTCATTCATTTAAATCCATTTGAAGTCTTCTTAGTAGCCCACTGTAAGACTTCTTATATTTCTTAATGCCTTTCTCCACTACTGTGCACACACCATTCTTCACGTTGAGAGTCGTGTTGCGTGTGTGTATGCCTGGACTTCAGTCCATGGTTTTTTTATTTCTTTTTTGTATATATATATATATATATATATATATATATATATATTTATATATATGGACTAACATCATCGAATTATGGCTCGATTGAGCATGGATTCATATCTGGAATGTTTATTGCTTTTATATATACACTTATATATAAACTGTTGTCGAACTCTGTTCGATGAGCCTGGATTTTATATCTGGAGCATTTACTACTTATATATATATATATATGTATATACTTATAGATATTATTACCATTAAACTCTATTTGATTGAGCCTAGGTTTTATATCCGATGAGTTTACTGCTTATATATATATATATATATATATATTTCAGGCCTGGAGTTTACTTCGTGACCTTTTACTGCTCTATTTATATTTAATCCTGCCTGGAGTTTACTTCGTGGCGGTTGATCATCTTTACTGCTTTATTTACGTTTAGTCCCACCTGGAGTTTACTTCATGGCGGTTGATTGTCTATATATATATATATATATATATATATATATATATATATATATATTTACATTTCCAATTCTCCATGAAGTTCGCTTCGTGGTTGTTGATTGTCTCTATATATATATTTACAGCTTTTATATATTTACATTTCCAATTCCCCATGAAGTTTACTTCGTGGGGTTCGATCGTTCATATATATATATATATATTTATAGCTTTTATATATCTAACTACTTACAACTTTCATATAAACTGCGGCATCATGTGAGCCTAAGAATTATGTGATCACATATTCAGTCTCCTGAATCTAGATTCGGTTCCCATGATGGACATTTTCAGCTATAATCAGTTTGTAAATTATTCATGGTGTTTGAATTTCCTTAGATGGCTCTCATGCCCATAAGGGGTTCGGCCCTGCTTTGTACATTATTTTCTCGAAGATGCTTCGCATCTCAAAAATAAAAGCAATCAAGCCAAACATATAATAAAATGGAAGTATTAAAGGCCTCAATTACTATTGAGCATAAGGGATTGAAAAAACCTCTTTTACAAAACATCACTGCTATATCTTATTAAAATTAAACTTTTATACAAAATTTAAACCCTTTGTGTATAGGTGCGAACGAGGCATAACACTACTTCCAGATAATTATACATTGACCCACACACACACACACACGCACGTGGTAACACAGATGTCGGGGGATGCCTAACACATTCCCTCCGCATAATCAATCCCCGGACCCTAACGAATCTTGGTTTCACAGACCAGTTTAGCAGTGTCACATCACTTGGTCAATGTGCAAACCTTTTCTCGATTGAGTTGGTGAAACCATTTAAAAATACCAACTGACGACTCTTACAGTCCAATCGTTGACATATACATATCGGACCTTTTCACAACTTATTTTTTCAAACAAATCTCACCTAGCATGAGAACACCAAAAGATAAGAACATAAAATTGACAAATAAAAATCCCAACGTCGACAGGTGGCGACTTTGTCGGGGACCTTCCAGTAAGAGGGTTAAGCCGCTATTATAAACTTTTCAAAACTGTTATATGCTTGTATGTGTATGTTGCATTTACATTTGAATGGATGTGTACAAATGCATTTACTTACTACACTTAGTGCTTCACACATGTCATCATTTCCATACCGTGAGACACATTGTATGTGAATATATGTTATGTGGTCCCTCCACCAGGAGGCTATCCTGTCAGTGTTTGATTACTGAACTCGTATGGAGACTAATTCTAGTGAGGCTCAAGAAAGGCACCACCCAGATTCTGTGATGCCCACAAATTCAGGTACTTGAAACCCGAACTCGATGCTTCACGGTACCATTTCTATGAGCGAAATAATACTAATAATAATAACAATAATATAAATACCAAACTTAATTTACATATATCAGAGTCTCAATCCCAGGTACGCGACCTTTAAACATTCATTACAATACATGATAAATAATATATATCATCCTTAATAAAGTCTAGTTATTACATAGGATAGCATAAAACTCATTCGACAACCTTTCCTTTTCCCTTGTTCTTAGCAGAGCCTTCAGGTTGTTCACACTTGGCTGAAAACATTTAAATTTAAGCAAGGATGAGCATTTGAGTGCCCAACAAGTAATGGCAATAATAAATATTAGCTGAAAGAAGTAAATGTTTTCTTTATACGACACTTCTACAACGAATCAACAGTTGTGAAGTAAGCTGAACCAATAATAACAATATATTAATTCTATATCAAATTTTTGAAACTACGTACTGACTATAACTGGAGATTAGTCGACAAACTATGAACAATATTTTTTATTTTTGAAAAGGTTAAACAGAACTTCATCTGCAAATCGTCATAACTTACAGGCACGGGGGGGGGGGGGGTGATTGGCCCGTTATGCCCTGTATTGATCAATACTACATGCAAGAACGATATTATCGTTAATCTTATCCGCCTTTGGCACACAAAAGTTTTCCCATATACGGGATGTTCATACTTAGTCGGGAATTCGAATCAAAATAATTTGGTCAGATAATAATAAAGTTCTATCTTGTTCAACAATATTTTTAAGCTTGTGTCTAGCCGGATCAAATAGCTTAGACATCTTTTAAGTCAACGTATACATAACAGAAATTGATAAGTATGTATCAACATGTGATTAAATACAATGATTATCCAAGTGAGGACACTTGTATAACCATATTTAGAAATTAACGAACAGAATAAATATCTGAATTATACAATAATACTGTACTGATAAATAATGATATGATACATAATCGATAACAATAGAGTTAATATTTTGGCACAATGATAATATAATTCTGAAACTTTCTTACTTATGTCCATTGCATAAAGTAAATGCAAAGGTAGGATACTTGCCTGGTTTGCTGCTTACAGTTACGCAACTTAGTTTTATCTTTTATACCGAGACCTAACATTATTAAGATCATTCTATCTATTAAAATAACATATCATAACATATAGTACTGTTATTTGCAGTCAGCACATAACCTAATCATATTGTAACATACGTTTAGCAATCATTGGATCACAAACAAACACGTATCTTATTCAGTTATCTAAGTCCAGGTCAATTTCTAAAATATTTCGGTGTACCGATGATTTTATCGGATAATTATCTAGTCTAAGACTCTATCTTGTAGTTCAATAACTGTAAATATCAGTTATATTATTTTTAATTGACTTATAATAATTTTTAAATAATTATTTTAATTTATCATGATTTTTCAAACACTGGAATCTTTATTAAATGATTTAAATATTATATAATTTTATTATAATTAATATGTAATTAATATTAAACTATTAATGAAACCATTGCCAAAATATTAAAGTTATTTATAATAACTCAAAATATTTTTAAAGTATTAATATTACCCATAAATTATTTTTAAAACATTTAAAATTATTTATAAATAATTACCATTAATATTTAAATATTAATGTATTGTTTATCCAAATATTAAAAGTCATTAATTATAACTTAAAATATTTTTAATTCATTTATATCCTTTTTAAATAATTTTTAAATTAATAAAATCATTCTAAAACTATATATTTAATATAATTAATAAATAAATCTAATATCATTAATATTAAATTATTAATGAAATTATCCTTTAAATATTGAAAGTTATATTTTATAACTTCAAATAATTTTAAACACTTTATTTTTATTTAAAATGATTTTTATAATATTAAAATTATTTTTAATTTATTTAATATAATTATTAAATATATCTAAATATCATTAATATTAAATAATTAATAAAATTCACCTTTAAATATTAAAAGTTATATTATATAACTTAAAATATTTTTAAATACCTTATTATCATTTATAATGATTTTTAATATAATAAAATCATTTTTAATTAATTTATTTAATGCATTTAATAAATAACTTAATTGTCATTAATATTAATTTATGAACGAAATTCATCACAAAATATTAAAAGTCATTAAAATAACTTAAAATATTTTCTTATAACATAATATAATTTTTAAATGATTTTTCAAGTATCAAAATTATTTTTAAATAATTTATTTAATATTATAATTAAATAAATTAAATACCATTAATATTCCAAAAATATAAAATATTAATGAAATATATTCAAAAATTTTAAAAACTTATTTTTTAGGCTTTAAAATAATTTTTCGCAATTTATTATGTATTTTTCATATTTAAAAACTATTTTTTTTCTAATTATTTATTAAAAATAATAATTTTATAAATAAAGTGTTGCTAAAGACTGCATATAGCGACAGAACCGTCGCTATATGTGTTATTTATGTTCTTGTTGAAACCCAGATCTTTATAGACATTGAACGAGGGACCACGTTTGACCATCAATTAATTTGTGTATAGTGTGTTTCTGGGAATGTTGTTAGTCAGATCTTGTAGTACTGTTGTAACACTACAAGATCCAACAACAAACACAGTCAAAACATGCATCAAATGCAAGATCTAAGCTCAAGAATAAGTTGTCAGAGCTGTTCTTCATTTTCTGGGTTACATAGAAATGAAGAACAATTCGACTGTTCATATTTGGGCTTCCACAACTTGCTTTTCATGAAATGTTTTAGTGATCTATTGATTTCAGGTTGTAGCCAGCATGTACCTTAAGAGATCTATTACAAAACATTAACAAAACAACAATACAATCAACAGATCCGGACCGGTCAAACCATGTCAGAATACATGATCATACGTTTTCTGAGTTACCCAGAAAACATATTTCGTGTTCATCCTGCTTGGTTTGACCGTCCATGAAATCTAACATGCATGATATTTAGATGATCTAAAACCTTGAATAACCAGTCCATATACCATTAAATTCCAGATACAACATCAAGAACAAAACAACTAACACACGAAAGATCTAAAGTCACAAAATTATTGTCAGAATGTTCAGGGTAACTTCTGGGTTACCTAGATTTTGTTTGGTCATGGTCGGTAACCCGACTTTGACCAAGAATAATTTTCAATCAATGCATGATTTGGTCTTGATCCAAGCTTCAGAACAAAAATCTCATGACATACTATAACTTTAAACATTTAAACAACTAAAAACATAAACAAGATGAGATCTAGATGGTCTGACATTCTTTGTCAGACATCAAAAACAAATATTTCCAGATTTTGTAAAATATCAAATCCGAGCCTCTAGATGTTATGGATCTAACATCTAGCAATCCAGATCAATTAATAACACTATTTTCAACATGTTTAACACAAAAACACTAACATCTAACACATCATCAAAGGTCAGATTCTAAATTAGGGTTTTATACCTTGATGATCAATTTCTGATTCTTGGCTACTATTTTTGTGACGGCCCCAAAATAGGTATACATCACCTATTCTGAGTCGCTAAATACATGGTACAGAAATAACTACAACTTTATTAATATAATTGTCGTGCAAAATACGACAACACATAAACTGCGAGTTTAAATACAAATATTGTCTTCTAGACAATATCCACACTCAAATAAAGTCCTCATTACAATTATTGATATACTATTTTACAAAATAGTGAGGACTACTATAACAACTTCTATGGAACATCACTCCACACCCCGACTACTCCCCGCTATATTATCGCTTCCTGAGAAGAAAAATGGAACAAAAAGGAAAATGGTGAGCTCAACTAGCCCAGTAAAGAACATTATGACTAAGATAATATAGAACAAATTATCATTAGTCCTTAACATGGAAAAATCTGATAGAATATAATAGACGACAAGTTTCAAATCAATATTCGCAGCTAAAATAACAATTCATTAGAAGAGTTAAGTATAGAATGAAATATACTAAAATCTATGAAATTAAAAGTCCATCATCAATATTTTATCTCTGTAACATAAATCAATATTCATCTTTTGTGACAACCCGATATTTTCTATATAAATAAATCGTAAATTTTACGTATAATTTTTTTTATTTATTTATTAAAATAAATATGAATGATATATGTCAAGGTAATGTGTAATTATAATTATATGTGTGATAAATAAAATTTATTTATTACATTAAGTATTGCAAATAAATTTATTTTAGAATTATTGATTATTATCAATTATATTTTTATACTAATTAATTCCTTATTGGAAATGTTTTATTAATTATTTTCAAGGAAAATATAAACTTATATTATTTAAGTAATATATGACATAATTTTAGAATATTTATTTATTTTAAAGGTAAGAATGCGTGAAAGGTATTATGTATGTATTTATGTGATGAATATGGAATATATTTATTACATGAATGATTATGAATAAATTTTATTTTAGAATTATTTATAAATTATATTCTTATAATAATTAATTTTACAGTAAAAATATTTTTAATATTTATTTTCCATGAATATATGATAATTATATTATTTAAATAATATATGATTTGATTATAGAATTATTATAATAATTATTTATTATATGAAATTATTTCAGAATAGTTAAGTTAATTATTTTAAGTTAATTATTAATGTTGTATATGAAAGATAAATCAGATATGGAATCCAAACCCTAATTTTGGGTTTTGATCAAGGAATGAGAATAATAATATTATATTATTATTTGCCAGTGTTATAGATATGTATGGTTATGTGTGTAATGTTAATGTGTGAAACAGTTTTAATATGTTATGACCAAACCCTAATAATATTTTGATAAACCCTATATCTGGTTCAGGAATAAGGAATGATGATAATATTATAATATTATAATATTTTGATTTTTCAGTGTTATAAATATGTACTGTATTTTTGTATTGATAATGGTTGGTCAATTGCGGTGTATTATGACCAAACCTTAGTAATAATGTTAAACCCTAATTTGAGATCCAAATTAGAGTGCAAGATTGTTTTATAAGTGTGTTATATAATTTATGGCATGTATTAAATGTATTAATTAGGTAAACCCTAATTAAAGTTCTAGAAACCCTAAATTATTAAAAACCCTAATTTCAGATTTTGATAAAATGAAGCCCTAATCTGGGAATATAACGGAGAATTATAATGTTCAAGTGATTTAATTATAAGTCTAATTAGGGTAAAACTTAATTAATTAACAAACCCTAATTTTCAATTTTTGGAACCCTAATTGTTCCGTCAGAAACCCTAATGCTTAATTGTGGATTTAATTGCTATATTACAATGTTAATTAGAAAATATAAATCCTAATTGTCAAGTAATTAGAAACCCTAATATAATTGGGAAATTTAATTTCAAAAATTGAAATATTATTTTATTTAAACCCTAAAATGTGGTTTTGAAAACCTAATGTACAAATTTGACATTAAGTGCTAAATTAGCAATTTTAATTAGGATAAAATGGTCCTAATTAGCAAATAATGAATCATGATTTGGAAATTACAAAATAATTAGGAAGACCTAATTATAATTTAGAAATCAAAGTTTCCTATTTTAAAATTTTAATTAGAAAATTTTGGAATTTCCAAGTTGCTAAAAATTTGAGGATTTAAAACCTAAACCTAAATTTTTCCAAATCATAAATCTAAGTATGCTCAAACCCTAAACCCTAAGGGTTTCATCTAATGCAAAAATCTAGAATAAAAAGGAAATGACAAGATTACCCTTTAGTGTATTATTGTGACTCAGCTTGCAAGATTAAATCTAGTGTAGTGGTTCACCAACCCTAGGCCTAGCCATGTGCCAAAAAGCTCCAGCAATCAGCCATCTAGCTTGCCAACTTACAACATACAATGAATTAAGCAACTTATAAATAGAGTTAGAGAGAGAAAATGTGCAAAAACTTAGCCAATTCAATTTTTGCTCCTACCAACTCTTACTTCTCTCTCAACCAACGAAATATTAAGCCAAATCAGTTCCAAAATCAAGCCCCACGTTCATCATAAACAGATCAGAAGCCAGAATCGAAAATCAAAGCTCAAAAGTGGTAAAAATTCCTAATTTTTGAAATCCTTTGATTTGATGTTAATTGTTGCAATTGATTTGTTAAATATGTGTAATAAGGAGTGTATTAATGTTCTGGGTCGTTAGATTCATGACCCATAACATCAAAGTGCTCAAAATCAAAGTTTTTCCAACTTTTGAAAAACTGAAATCTGTTATTTTTAGGCAAATGTCAGGGCTCATAACGCTTTTCTAGATCATGATGTTTGTGTTATAAAAGTTGTTATGTATAGCTTGTTATGTTGTATTTAATCTCCAAAAAGAATCAGGTACATATCTATTTTGGATCAAAAGTTATTTAAGGTCAACATGAGTTGACCGACATTGACCAGACAAATTCTGGACAGCCCATAATTTTCTAAGTGTCGATTTTTTGGACACCGTTTGACCATACTTTATCTGCTTTATTTCTTGTTGTTATGATGATGTTAAACGTTATAGTTGTAGTCCTACATGACGTCTACACACCGAAAATGATAGATCACAAAAACATTACACGGATTTCAAGTTATAAGGATCCAAAGTAGGCACCACGAACTGTTCTTCGCGAAGAACAGCCTTGTCAGACTTTTTAATGGCTGATTTCTCCAAGATCTGTTGTTGTTAAGCCATGATGTTTGTTGGTAATTGTAGTGTTACATGAGTACTACAATATATATGTGTTAGATCACCCAGAAACATTTTGTACTAAACGTTACACGCGGTCAAACATGCCCACTCAGTTTCTGTCCTTAGAAATCTGGGCAGCTCAAGAACACCTATAGCGACGCTTTCTGTCGCTATAGCCTTTTAGCGATGGTTTTAATTATAATTTCCGGAAATTAATTAAATAAATAGAAAAAATAGTTTTTAATTATTAAAAATACAAAATAAATTATTAAAAATTATTTTAAATTCTAAAAATTAGTTTTTAATTATTTTAAATATATTTCATAAATATTTAATATTTTTGGAATATTAAAATTATTTAATTTATTTAATTATAATATTAAATAAATTATTTAAAAATGATTTTAATATTTGAAAAATCATTTAAAATTATATTATGGTATAAGAAAATAATTTAAGTTATTTTTGATAACTTTTAATATTATGTGATAATTTTCATTAATAAATTAATATTAATGATAATTAATTTATTTATTAAATGAATTAAATAAATGAATTAAAAATGATTTTATTAAATTAAAAATCATTTTAAATGACAATAAAGTATTTAAAAATATTTTAAGTTATAAAATATACCTTTTAATATTTAAAGGTAAATTTCATTAATTAATTATTATTAATGATAATAAAGTTATTTAATAATTATATTAAATAAGTTAGTTTAAAAATGATTTTAATATTATAATAATCATTTTAAATGAAAATAAAGTGTTTAAAGATATTTTAAGTTATAAAACATAACTTTTAATATTTAAGGGATATTTTCATTAATAATTTAATATTAATGATATTTATTTAATGATTAATGATATTAAATTTATTTAATAATTATATTAAATAAATAGTTTAAAAATGGTTTTATTAATTTAAAAATCATTTAAAAAGGGATATAAATAAATTAAAAATATTTTAAGTTATAATTAATGACTTTTAATATTTGGATAAATAGTTCATTAATATTTAAATATTAATGGTAATTATTTAATGATAATTTTAAATGTTTTAAAAAATTATTTAAGGATAATATAAATACTTTAAAAATATTTTGAGTTATTATACATAACTTTAATATTTTGGCAATGGTTTCATTAATAATTTAATATTGAATAAATATTAATGATAATAGAATTGTGTACTATTTAAATCATTTAATAATGATTCTGATATTTTAAAAATTATGGTAAATGGTAATAATAATTATTTTATAATTATTATAAGGTCATATGACTGTTATTTAATTAGTCTAAATGGATATTGAACAACTGTATAGAGTCTTAGACTCGATAATTACCCGATAAAGATGTCGGTAGACCGACATGGTTCAGAAATTGATCTGGACTTAGAAATTTAGTTAGTTAATTATTTTATTTGTGATTCAATGGTGGATAAAATTGTGTGACAATGTGATTAGGAATGAGTTAACTGTTTGTTTGTGATGCAATGACTGTGAAACATGTATGACAATGTGATTAGGTTATGTGCTGACTGCAATAAGCAGTACTATGTGTTATTATATGTGATTCTAATCGATAGAATGATCTTATTAATGATAGGTTTCGGTATAACAGATAGATCTAAGTTGCGTAATTGTAAGCAGCGCATCAGGCAAGTATCCTACCTTTGCATTTTCTTTATGCATTGGACAAGTGTAAGAATGTTTCAAAGTTATATTATTACTGTACAGGTTGTAAAGCTTATATTATATACGCCCATTGATTATCAACATGTTAGTATATGATAAATCGGATATATATATTCTGTTCGTTAATTTCTATAAATGATTATTCAAGTGTCCTCACTTGGATAAACATTGTATTCAATCGCATGTTGATACACCTTTGATATACATATATGTTGAATTATATAAGACCGTTGTTATGAAAACCCGACATAAATGAACATCCCGATAATGGGAAAATTTTATGCGCTACGGCGGACAAAGGATGAACGATCATATCGTTCTAGCAATGTAGTATTGATCAATACAGGGCCCATGGACTGTACACCCGCAGGCCCGCAAGCAATGGCCGGTTTACAGATGAATTTCTATTTAAACCCTTTCGAAAATGAAAAACAATGTTCATAATGTGTCACAGAAACCCAATGTATAAACCATACATAGTTTTAAAAATTTGAAAGAGGGTTGTTATGCTATTGTTATTGGTAAAGATTACTTCACAACTATTGACTGGTTGTAGAAGAATATTATAAAGAAAACATTTAAATTCTTTCAGCTTATATATATATATATAATACTTGCTGGGCATTCAAATGCTCACCCTTGCTTTATTTAAATGTTTTCAGCTAAGTGTGAAGGACCAGAAAGCTCATGCCAAAACAAGTGAAAAGGAAAGCAAACACAATTTGTTTATTTGTATCTTTTGTAATAGTTAGACAGTACTAAGTTAACGATATGTATTATATATCATGTAATGAATGTAGTAAAGGTTGCGTACTTGGGATTAGACTCTGATAAATGTAAGTTAAGTTTAAAATCTATATTATTGTTATTATTATTAGTATTATTCCGCTCATAGAAATGGTATCGTGAAGTACCGAATTTGGGTTTCAAGTATCCGGGTTCGGGGACTTTACATCTTTGCACTACAGGCCAAAGATATTCATCAGTTGGTCATGTTCATCTCAACACCTGTTCATCTTTGCACTCCGGGCCAAAGATATTCATCAGAAAATCATTCATCTTTGCACTACATGCCAAAGATATTCAGTAATATCATAATTTAGAACTAAGGATGATGAAAAATATTTTTAAAAAAATGAATCCAATGAAACAAAAGAACAATTTTTAAGGATTCGTACTTCAAACAATCCAAGTTCAAAAATACTTCATAAATAACCATAGTGAAGTAAAATTCAAGAATGAAGACCAAAACATGGATACAATCAAAGCTAGTATCCATAATAGATATCTTGGACAAAAAAAATGAAAATTTAATTTTTCTGTAAATAATGTCGTATCGTGAATAATACCGTATACGTGAATAGTGCCGTATACATGAATAGTAACCCCAACACTAAAAGACAAGAATTTCACAAAAAAAATCTTTCCTATATTCCGGCATAATGATATTGAAAGAAATAATATCATTTATAAAAAAAATAACATCACTTACCTCGAAAGAATAGTACTTCTGGCTGGAATATCAGATATAACGCTGAAAGGAACTTGCACTGTATAGCAACACTCAAAGTATCAAAATACTCACAAGAATACACTCGATAATATAGAGAGAGAATATTTCAGTTTCTGGTGTGATTTTTAATTCTAACCTAAGCACCCTATTTATAGGAAAAAGCTTAGAACATCAAAGTAAAAAATTTAATAAAATATTAATATATTTTTTAAAATTTCCTACGTACACTTCTTTTGATCCAAAACATTAGCCACCAAGTGGGGCCCACCTCACCAAAATAAAAAAATGTTTTTCCTAAAAAAAATATTTAAAACTTCAAAAATCAATTATTCCGGAACATCAATAATTCATAATAAATAGCCCTTTTATCAGAAAAATTCAAATCTTACAAATCAAATGGTGCTCATTAATCAAATCAACCCTTACTATTTCAAAATAATAAATAGAGTAAATTCAATTTCATTTATAATAAGTTGGGGTCTTACAATTTTTGCTATGGGTGTTAGTGGGGCTCAGTTTGGGACTGGTCTAGCAATAAATTTCGGAGGTGTGGAGCTGAGAGGGTTTTGGTTGAGTGTGATGAACAAATGGGCTTTAAAATGATTTTTCTCTCTCCAATTCTATATATATAATGTAATTGCAATGCATGTATCTGATGTTGCTGTCAATAATTGGCTGATTTGTATAGATTTTTAATACATTGGAAAGTCAAGGGTTGTTCAACCACTAAAGGTTTGGCAAGTTATACAAGTTTCCTACTAAATAATTCAAAAAGGGTATTATGGTCAATTTGATCACAATTTTAATGGCATTCTTGACAATCTAATCCAACCCTTAAGGTTTAACCCTAAGGCTTTAGAATTTTAGTTTCTAGGATTTCCATTTTAAAACTAAACATTTTAGTTTCTAAATTATAAATTAGGGTTTCTAAATTAATTTAGGTTTCCTAGTTACATTAGGTTATCTAATTACTTTATACATGAACATTAGGGTTTAAAGTCCACTAAATAGCATTAAGCTTTATCATTTAGCAATTAGGGTTTCTCATTTAGTAATTAATGTTTTAAATTGGAAATTAGAGTTTCTAATTTACAATTAGGGTTTTGAGTCAATAATTAGGGTTTCTAATTACCCTAGGTTTCCAAATTACTTAAATTATAATTCTAACACTTATTATAATCACATTAATACAATTTTTAACTTATCTTAACTCTGGTTTGAGTTTCAAATCACAGTACCACTAGGTTTTCAAATACTGCACCATAATTGACCTACCATTATCAATACGTACATACAGTACATATTTATAGCATTGAAATATAATTAATATAATACTAATATTCTCTTTCCTTATTGTAAATTTAGAATTAGGGTTCGGATTTCATATCTGATTTATCTTGCATAAATAGCATTATTAATTAAGTTAAAAATAGTTAACTTAATTAATCTGAAATAAATTCACATAATAGAATAAAATAATTATTATAATAATTCTATAATCATTTCATATATTATTTAAATAATATATAATCATATTTTCATGGAAAATAATTAATAAAAATATTTTTACTATAAAATTAATTATTATAAGAATATAATTTATAATGATCAATAATTCTAAAATAAAATTATTTGTAATTATTCATGTAATTAATATATTTTATTTATCACATAAATAAATGCGCCTTGACTTATACATATTCCCCATATTTATTTTAATAAATAAATAAATAAATAAATAAATTTATACGCAAAATTTCTGATTTAATTATATAGAAAATATCGGGTTATTACAGATTCGCTCTAGTTAAAAGACCAGATTAATTTATCGTTAAGTAAATTGCAATGATCTAGAAACCTTCATGCCAAAAAGCTGCGAGAGTAACCTAAGATATATTAGCCTCTGATAAACCAAACACGGAGGGAAGTCTATTCATACTTTCCCATTTCAATTACTCGTAAATTTAATTACTTGCAATTTCATTCCATGTTCAATCTCAATATAATGGAAAATATGAAGGAATATGTGTACATGCATATTAAAACTTGACATGCTATACTGTCTTATAAACAACTAACATCCATTTTGCAGGATAATACTCCTAAAACAGATATATCACATAACATGTAAACATTTATACATTCCCTAAGACTAAACTACGTAAGTTTTTGTAGGGAAATAATTGGTCCTGTTACCCGTTCAAAGTTCAAAAAGGCAAAAAGCCTACAACCAAGCATGGCTTCATCTGACCAGTCTAATCCTTCTCCTATCTCTCGCGAGGAGTTTGAAGGATTAAGCAAACAAATTACAGATTTGGTTGTTCTGTTCAAAGAACTACACCAGTCTACTCAGGGTCCATGAATACCCATACATACAGAATCCTCTACACAGGAAGGAACCCAAGGTCCGGACAAAGAAGCTCACATACCTGAGTCTCAGTTGGACAAAACCAACAAAATCCCTGAAATCACCCATCTTAAAGAGGATCCAAACACCGGTGATATCAGGAAGAAAGTCCTGCAAATAGAAGAGACCATTCGGTCTATCAAAGGGATTGGAGCACACGAGAGTGTTTCATATGTTGACCTTTGTATATTCATTGGTGTTCATTATCTAGAGAAGTTCAAGACTCCTGACTTTAAAAAGTATGATGGGTTAGGGGATCCATACACATATTTAAATATATTTATTGGAGAACTCAGATCTTTTGCAGAAGATGAAAAGCTCAGAATGCAGCTGTTTCAAAAGAGTCTAACTGGAGAAGCCATATCATGGTATAACAGATTAGACAACTCTAAGATCCATAGCTAGGAGGAGCTAGCTCATGCCTTCCTCAGTCAGTACAATTTACAGTCTCAGATGGCTTCAGACCAGTACCAAATTACCATAATTAAGAAACAACCCAATGAGTCTTTCAGGGAGTATGCTCAAAGGTGGAGGCGCCTTGTTGCTCAAGTTATTCACTCTATGATTGAGTCTGAGATGGTGATGACCTCCATAGACAAACAAGAAGCTCCCTTTTATGAGAGAGTTTTAGTTGGCATAGACAAGCCATTTTCTAAAATGATCAAACATTGAGATATGGCTGAGATGGGATTGAAGTCAGGAAAGATTCAAGACATTACCGCTCTGAAAGCTGTTGCTGAGCACATCCACTATGGAAGTTATGGAAACAATGTAACGCCCCGAAATTCGGTCTATCTTCACACCCGAATTCCGTGCGTCACTAGTACATCATTCATCCAACATACATCATTATATACTGAAATATAACAACATACACTCTCAAATCCCAGGTTCTAATAACCTTATAGCTTTTCTCATTACAAATAATGATAATTACATTATTCTTTACATCTTGCACGAGTGACTTTTATCCGCCACCAAGGATATATAATCGTTCATTAAACTATTCTATAGTTTAATTCTCATCTTTCTACATTACAAGTCTTCACTTGATCTTCTCGCTCATTCACATTCTGAATGGCACTTCATCTGGATACCGACAGCTTGATCTATACGGGATCCTTATGTTCTTCTAACATCGTTCGCTGAAAATGTTTTTCATTTAAAGCAAGTGTGAGCATTCAATTGCTCAGCAAGTCTTAGCAGTTGAATAAACAACTTCAAGAGTTTAACATTACTTTGGAACTTCGATAACCGAACAAAGGTTATGAAGCAGCTTGAATAATAGGAATAATCTCGATTCCTATCATTTTAAAACATTAGTTATATCCACTTTGAAATACTTTCATTCTCTACTCTCTTTCATACACATTCTGTCTGGCTAGAATCAATAGCACAGACTTAACAATAACGGTTCATGTATAAACAGAACATTCTTTTATTGAACAGTTCAATCACAAAACAGTTCATATCATAGAAACACCAAAGTGTTCACATTGTGGCACAAGGCCTCATACGTTCTACCACCTTGTAAAAATATCACACATTCGCACATAGACAGAACTTCTCAAGTTCAACATCTGAGAAGTTTCAGAAACTAGCATTCATTTAAAATATGAATGAAGTTAGGAAACTTGCCTTACGCATAGCTACAGCTTACGCTGAACTGCTCATTCCATTCCCTACAACACATAAGGAAGTAACACATACACCAATTAGTCATATACTTGACTTACGCATTGGTTTACTTAACTTTATTTCTTAAGGTTCGCGTTCTTGCAATCTAAGTTTACGCGACCAACTTTCATTACCATTCTACAACTTCATGACATACGGAGATGTCTTACTCAAAACGTTCATCATCTTTGATGATTAACATTCTTATCTTCTTCTTATAACTTCTCTAGGACTCAGCACACATCGCTTCTCTGCTAGTAGTCCATATGGTACTCTGAGTGGTTTCCCACAAACAACCAACAAACAAGTTCCCGTCTCATCTACACTGACATCACAGTGAGTTAGATCGGTTGCCAGTTTCGTATATACCTTCGCTCTCTGAAGGAATTGTTTAGCCCAGCTCCCATATGTCAACCATCAAAGGTTACGACTGTACCACCACCTAAATTTCTCTTAACTTATACGAATTATTAAATTATAATGTTCGTTAAGTCAATTTCTTATTCCTTATGGCTTTCTGCCAAGTAATTGCCATACCTCAGGATTCATTCTTATCCGATTCACATTCGGCTTTCATTAATCTCATTACCGTTCGATACGGCTTTCTTGATACCATTCGTATCTTACTTACTACATTCATCAACGTCTAAGTCATACAACTAGGGTATACTTAGCACGTTCGTCAAACGCGAATACGATTCACGAGGATCGTTTACGTATTCAACGTTCACGTTGCTCGTCTCTTAATCTCTCATTCAACCTTTACTCAAGGTTTTAATCACTTTCGATCGTTATCCATCCCATGAACCCCATGTTCATTATTCTTTCTTAATGTCGAAGCCATACTGATTGTTGTATGCTAAGACCGATTGTTCATTGCAACAACGTTGCATTCACAGCGTCTATACGCTTTACATTCATATCTGATTACCATGTCATAACATTGAAATGTTATACATTACTATCGTCCATCAACGTCTAAGGAATCACCATCATAGCAATCCCTCACGTTCGATTCATTACGACTACGGTCCCAGGCTATCGGTCCCGTAACCCGTAATTACATTCTTTTAATCTCGTTCAACCTTTTCATTCGACCTTTTATCAAAGGTTTAAAACACTCACTTAAGTGTTACATTAGTAAAACTACATGTTCGTATCTCTTTCTTGCACATCCCCAGTAGTTGAGCATTTAAAATCTCATTACTGGCTTTTTCCCTGTACCGGCGCTGCGGCGCCGATCCCCTTTACAACTCTCGCGCTGCGGCGCCACTCTGCAGTGTCAAACTGCCGAGGCTGGCGCTGCGGCGCCACTCTATACACTAAGACTCGCGCTGCGGCGTGAGTTAGCAGTGTCTGGCTCTCCGGCCTGGCGCTGCAGCGCCACCATTCTAGGCATTCCTGGCGCCGCGGCGCCAAGACCTTCTTCCCGAAAATTTTTTCTAAGTCTTTGGTCGTTCTGAGATGCGTACTTCGAAATCTCATAACTTCTTCGTTATAACTCAGAATGGAGTCGTTCCAAAGCCATTTTCCTACTTATCTTACGTACTTTGATTACTCATGGATAGAACTTTGTTCTGAATCCATTAACCTGCCATTCAATTGGCTTAATATTCACCCTTCGTTCATTTTAACGTTTTTAACGTTCTTCGTTAGTTCGTCCGTAATTCGGTCATCCGAACTCGGAACTCGTTCGTTCTTGAGTCCACGACTCACGTTTTCAACATTTTCTTACATTCTTATGAAACCCTACACATTTGGGTTCATTTACTAACTTTCAAATTATCGAACTTCTTTTACGAAATTTTCGCCATAACTTCGTTATAGCTCAATTTTAATCCGTTCTTTATGAACGTTTCTAACGTTCCTAACCAAGCAATAAGCAACTAACTTATACGTGATGGTTTTAAACTTGTCCATCAACAACAATTATACTACGATGGTTTTAAATTTGTCCATCAACAACGTTCTTCGCGTTCTTCGCGTGTTCTTCGTGTTCTTCATTCGTTCTTCATTTTTAATTGATAATTTGGATTACGATTTTACTTTTTCTTGGAATTTGATGTTATAGAACACCATTCCTTACTTATTTAACCTACTCATTCATAATATTCATTTGGATCGCTCAAAATCCTTACAAATCTTATACTTGCTTAAGAAATTTATAAACTAAATATCTTATTTCTTATTTCTTCATTTTCTTACGATTTTAAATATATGAAATCATTCTCAATATGTTTTACTCCTTATTCTCATTAAGCTATGTTTTTGACATAGAAAACTTAAAGAAAATATTAGAAGAAATTAGGGTTCGGATTACCGTTCTTCTTTTAATTCCTTTCGTCGGACAAAGTTTGCTCACGAGCCAACTTTTCCTTTTTCTTCTCCCTTTCATCTTCCATCCGAACTCTCTCTCTTTCTCTCTCAAGTGTAGGATTTTCAATAATCCAAACAAATGAAATTAAGCTTCCTATTTATAGATTTTCAAGGTTAGGGGCAAAATAGTCATTTCGCCCCTAAAATCACTATTCACACCTCCTTACTATTCATTACTTAAGGACTAAGTTAACTTAGCCCTCAAGTTTGCTTAGCCCTTAAGTTTCGTAGTTCAGTCTTACGGTTTTCGTCCGACAGTTTTAAAAACTGCTATTCTCGGAATCCAAATATTTTTGGATATTTCATCTTTGGCCATAACTGAAATATTATTAAATATTCCATCACGTCTCAACATTTTACGTAATCTATAACTTCTCGGAATTTCAAAATAAATCTCCGAGCAGAAACGGATGAATAGTGCCTATTTCGTCTTTTTCCCCGAAATATTTTGTCTCCGGAAAAATTTTATTTTCGTCTTGAAAATTCCTACTCGTTCAGTCTAGCTCGTAGCCAGAATCCTCCCGATTAATAATCATTCTAGGTTATAGAACGATTAATAAACACATAACACATAATAGTATTAATAAAAATTCATTTTATTAATAACTAATTCTTTAAATCTTAATTTCTGGACAATCCGGATTTCCGGGTTGTCACATCCTTTCCCCCTTATAAAAATTCCGTCCTCGGAATTTCTTTAAACCATACCCATACCCGGGTCATCACATTCACCCCTTCTTCATAGAATTTCGTCCTCGAAATTTTAACTTAATCTTCTTTTCAACTTCTCTTCAAAGAAGTTCTTATCTTTCTTTCATTCCCTACCCTTCATAACTTATCAAGAATCTTGAAGTGAAAGGAATAATGAGGAATATAAAGATTCCTTTAAAACATTTCATTCTTTTGCTGAGGGGTCAAATTGACCATGAACTCTTACTAGGTTAAACAGCCTTTCGCCGTAAACCTTTCTTACATGGTAAGTTTACAATCACAAAGAAGGTAAACTACCTCTTCCATACGTAGGTGATCAACCTAACGTATAACCCCATTTCAGGGTATGTTCACCTCAGACTTACTCATCAGATTCCACACCAAAACAATTTGGTTTGGCATAACTTTTCAAAGAAAGCTCGATTTTCTTTTAATCATAGCGTACCATTCGTCTTAGCCAAATCAAGTAGCTTAGACCATACCAATAAATTGGACATCAACTTGAAACATTCGTCTCGTCAACTAAATTGACATCGACTACTTCTTTAAATTCTTTTATAATACATCAAAATGTTTAATGACGTCATGATACCGCACTCTTCATAGTACGTTGAGGACTTCGTCAGTTTATGACTTCATCATTATGCATCATACTATAGCAGGTTGTTGATCCTCTGATCAAATTCCCCACCAAGTTTAATTGCATTAATAACTCCATCCTTTTACCATCCTTACATCAAATGCACTGATGATATAAAATTCATTTTGATATTTCAAATCAATTTCTGTCTAGCCGAATCAACTAGCATAGACATATCAAGAATAGTTCTTTTAAAATCCATTGGTTTCAAAAATTGAACCAATTCATTCATTTTCAAAACGCGCAAATCAGCACGATTTCAAGAAACTTCGAAATCTAGCATAGCTAGATGACTTGGAATATCCTATTCTCCGTATTCTTTCATTGTCTTACTTGCGACAATACATAATCTTCTCTAGCACCTTCAATGCTAAGTCTATTGAAAATAACTCATTTTCAGTCTACACATTCCTATACCTTAGTATAGTTCATCCACTTACCACACTTTATGTGTTTAGGAACTTTCCACAACCATATGTGTTTAAGAACTTATCTTCGCAATATGTAATCCAAGAACAAATCAAGGACTATCCATATGCTTAGGGCTCAGAAACATAGCATATAACTATGAGTCACAAACTTTTCATAAGTATGAGTTTCAAGAACTCGCACATATCTTATCATTCTCTACCTATCAAGTATATACATAAGAAAAGATTCACCTTCTCGTCACATACATCTTGATAGCGCGACCAATTTCAATGATTATCACTATAAGAAACTGAGTGGTTGTTACACCAAGCACAAACCTATGTCCATACAATGATTCATACAACCCAGCCATCACATGAGTCCTCAATTGAAATCTTACAACTTCTAACTTCCTCTTTACTTAATACAAATTTTCTTTAATTTGTATACTATCCTTTACCACTCAATTTGAGTTCTTCTTCCCGTACTACTTCGTAGTACCATCATTCATAGCATTAGCTATAAATCATCCATCGTTTAACAGATCATCTGTTACTACGATTTACTATGATCACGTGGTGATCTTCTTATCATTCTCTTTACGATTATAGTCTTAGGTACTCATACCTAAGATTTATAACCTATCAGCTTTGATACCAACTTGTAACGCCCCGAAATTCGGTCTATCTTCACACCCGAATTCCGTGCGTCACTAGTACATCATTCATCCAACATACATCATTATATACTGAAATATAACAACATACACTCTCAAATCCCAGGTTCTAATAACCTTATAGCTTTTCTCATTACAAATAATGATAATTACATTATTCTTTACATCTTGCACGAGTGACTTTTATCCGCCACCAAGGATATATAATCGTTCATTAAACTATTCTATAGTTTAATTCTCATCTTTCTACATTACAAGTCTTCACTTGATCTTCTCGCTCATTCACATTCTGAATGGCACTTCATCTGGATACCGACAGCTTGATCTATACGGGATCCTTATGTTCTTCTAACATCGTTCGCTGAAAATGTTTTTCATTTAAAGCAAGTGTGAGCATTCAATTGCTCAGCAAGTCTTAGCAGTTGAATAAACAACTTCAAGAGTTTAACATTACTTTGGAACTTCGATAACCGAACAAAGGTTATGAAGCAGCTTGAATAATAGGAATAATCTCGATTCCTATCATTTTAAAACATTAGTTATATCCACTTTGAAATACTTTCATTCTCTACTCTCTTTCATACACATTCTGTCTGGCTAGAATCAATAGCACAGACTTAACAATAACGGTTCATGTATAAACAGAACATTCTTTTATTGAACAGTTCAATCACAAAACAGTTCATATCATAGAAACACCAAAGTGTTCACATTGTGGCACAAGGCCTCATACGTTCTACCACCTTGTAAAAATATCACACATTCGCACATAGACAGAACTTCTCAAGTTCAACATCTGAGAAGTTTCAGAAACTAGCATTCATTTAAAATATGAATGAAGTTAGGAAACTTGCCTTACGCATAGCTACAGCTTACGCTGAACTGCTCATTCCATTCCCTACAACACATAAGGAAGTAACACATACACCAATTAGTCATATACTTGACTTACGCATTGGTTTACTTAACTTTATTTCTTAAGGTTCGCGTTCTTGCAATCTAAGTTTACGCGACCAACTTTCATTACCATTCTACAACTTCATGACATACGGAGATGTCTTACTCAAAACGTTCATCATCTTTGATGATTAACATTCTTATCTTCTTCTTATAACTTCTCTAGGACTCAGCACACATCGCTTCTCTGCTAGTAGTCCATATGGTACTCTGAGTGGTTTCCCACAAACAACCAACAAACAAGTTCCCGTCTCATCTACACTGACATCACAGTGAGTTAGATCGGTTGCCAGTTTCGTATATACCTTCGCTCTCTGAAGGAATTGTTTAGCCCAGCTCCCATATGTCAACCATCAAAGGTTACGACTGTACCACCACCTAAATTTCTCTTAACTTATACGAATTATTAAATTATAATGTTCGTTAAGTCAATTTCTTATTCCTTATGGCTTTCTGCCAAGTAATTGCCATACCTCAGGATTCATTCTTATCCGATTCACATTCGGCTTTCATTAATCTCATTACCGTTCGATACGGCTTTCTTGATACCATTCGTATCTTACTTACTACATTCATCAACGTCTAAGTCATACAACTAGGGTATACTTAGCACGTTCGTCAAACGCGAATACGATTCACGAGGATCGTTTACGTATTCAACGTTCACGTTGCTCGTCTCTTAATCTCTCATTCAACCTTTACTCAAGGTTTTAATCACTTTCGATCGTTATCCATCCCATGAACCCCATGTTCATTATTCTTTCTTAATGTCGAAGCCATACTGATTGTTGTATGCTAAGACCGATTGTTCATTGCAACAACGTTGCATTCACAGCGTCTATACGCTTTACATTCATATCTGATTACCATGTCATAACATTGAAATGTTATACATTACTATCGTCCATCAACGTCTAAGGAATCACCATCATAGCAATCCCTCACGTTCGATTCATTACGACTACGGTCCCAGGCTATCGGTCCCGTAACCCGTAATTACATTCTTTTAATCTCGTTCAACCTTTTCATTCGACCTTTTATCAAAGGTTTAAAACACTCACTTAAGTGTTACATTAGTAAAACTACATGTTCGTATCTCTTTCTTGCACATCCCCAGTAGTTGAGCATTTAAAATCTCATTACTGGCTTTTTCCCTGTACCGGCGCTGCGGCGCCGATCCCCTTTACAACTCTCGCGCTGCGGCGCCACTCTGCAGTGTCAAACTGCCTAGGCTGGCGCTGCGGCGCCACTCTATACACTAAGACTCGCGCTGCGGCGTGAGTTAGCAGTGTCTGGCTCTCCGGCCTGGCGCTGCAGCGCCACCATTCTAGGCATTCCTGGCGCCGCGGCGCCAAGACCTTCTTCCCAAAAATTTTTTCTAAGTCTTTGGTCGTTCTGAGATGCGTACTTCGAAATCTCATAACTTCTTCGTTATAACTCAGAATGGAGTCGTTCCAAAGCCATTTTCCTACTTATCTTACGTACTTTGATTACTCATGGATAGAACTTTGTTCTGAATCCATTAACCTGCCATTCAATTGGCTTAATATTCACCCTTCGTTCATTTTAACGTTTTTAACGTTCTTCGTTAGTTCGTCCGTAATTCGGTCATCCGAACTCGGAACTCGTTCGTTCTTGAGTCCACGACTCACGTTTTCAACATTTTCTTACATTCTTATGAAACCCTACACATTTGGGTTCATTTACTAACTTTCAAATTATCGAACTTCTTTTACGAAATTTTCGCCATAACTTCGTTATAGCTCAATTTTAATCCGTTCTTTATGAACGTTTCTAACGTTCCTAACCAAGCAATAAGCAACTAACTTATACGTGATGGTTTTAAACTTGTCCATCAACAACAATTATACTACGATGGTTTTAAATTTGTCCATCAACAACGTTCTTCGCGTTCTTCGCGTGTTCTTCGTGTTCTTCATTCGTTCTTCATTTTTAATTGATAATTTGGATTACGATTTTACTTTTTCTTGGAATTTGATGTTATAGAACACCATTCCTTACTTATTTAACCTACTCATTCATAATATTCATTTGGATCGCTCAAAATCCTTACAAATCTTATACTTGCTTAAGAAATTTATAAACTAAATATCTTATTTCTTATTTCTTCATTTTCTTACGATTTTAAATATATGAAATCATTCTCAATAAGTTTTACTCCTTATTCTCATTAAGCTATGTTTTTGACATAGAAAACTTAAAGAAAATATTAGAAGAAATTAGGGTTCGGATTACCGTTCTTCTTTTAATTCCTTTCGTCGGACAAAGTTTGCTCACGAGCCAACTTTTCCTTTTTCTTCTCCCTTTCATCTTCCATCCGAACTCTCTCTCTTTCTCTCTCAAGTGTAGGATTTTCAATAATCCAAACAAATGAAATTAAGCTTCCTATTTATAGATTTTCAAGGTTAGGGGCAAAATAGTCATTTCGCCCCTAAAATCACTATTCACACCTCCTTACTATTCATTACTTAAGGACTAAGTTAACTTAGCCCTCAAGTTTGCTTAGCCCTTAAGTTTCGTAGTTCAGTCTTACGGTTTTCGTCCGACAGTTTTAAAAACTGCTATTCTCGGAATCCAAATATTTTTGGATATTTCATCTTTGGCCATAACTGAAATATTATTAAATATTCCATCACGTCTCAACATTTTACGTAATCTATAACTTCTCGGAATTTCAAAATAAATCTCCGAGCAGAAACGGATGAATAGTGCCTATTTCGTCTTTTTCCCCGAAATATTTTGTCTCCGGAAAAATTTTATTTTCGTCTTGAAAATTCCTACTCGTTCAGTCTAGCTCGTAGCCAGAATCCTCCCGATTAATAATCATTCTAGGTTATAGAACGATTAATAAACACATAACACATAATAGTATTAATAAAAATTCATTTTATTAATAACTAATTCTTTAAATCTTAATTTCTGGACAATCCGGATTTCCGGGTTGTCACAAACAACCCCCGGAGGGTCCATAAGAAGAAAGAGGAGGATGTTTCCTTAATACTGCAAGGACAAAAAGGCAGTCAGAACATGCCTATTCAAAGGAGAAACTACTCCCCTTTTCAAGCATAGTCTTCAAACCCTCCATTGCCCTAAAGTGGAGAAGTTCGACGCACTCGAGTGTTCACACCCTTAGGGGACTCACTCAAGAACATTCTCAATCTTCTGACAACTCAGAAAAAAATTACCCATCTTCTTCCACCAGCCAAACCGAAAGGGAAGGGTTTCAATGCTAATCGGAAGTGTGCTTCTCATACTAGAGCTCTAGGACACGATACTCACGATTGCTGGGCTTTGAAGTATAAGATCCAAGATTTGATTTATAACAGTGAGATCATGGTAACTAAACCCAACCAACCTTATGTGCAAGACAACCCTCTTCCTCAACACAAAGAAGAGGAGGTTAATATGATTAATTGGAGAAGTGGACAGAGTTCCAATTATGGTGGTGAATGTAAGACCCCAACTTTTATGAATAAATATGAATTTTTCCTATAAATATCATTTTTGAATATTAAAGGTGTGAAATTGTTATAATGTTATAGTTGTGGATAATATTTATAAATTTTTACAAAGTACGAAAATTATAAAATATTCGATTTGTCGGGGAATATTCATTTTAATAGGGAATAGTCATATGACGGCACAATCATTGGTGGACCCCACAACAGAATTATTGTCGGAATGAGAAATCGACAGAAATATCTTTTTATAAAAATAACGGCGAAAGTTTTACCATTAACTATTGAAATACCCGGTGTTAAAAGTATAGTAATACGTGTGGTTGCATAGTAGCACACGGTATTGATTATTGTTGCTTACGTGAGAAGTCACTCAGTTATATTCAATTATTGCTACAGTAATTGCTGCATAGTATCTCATGTTATTTGATTTAATTATTGTCGATATTTTATATATTATTAAATCAATAATTGAGATTATACAGTTATTCATATTATTATTTGCAATATTGACGATGTCTAGAAAGTTCTGTCGAGGAGAGGTTTGGTCACCTAATTGCACGCCAATAGGGAGAAATCTTTATTGGAAAGCCTCATCTTTCCTGGGAATGATCTGGTTGTTAAATATTGCAAATTATAATAATGATGATAAATATTGTTAAAAATATTGGGGGGATTTTTATGAAGTATTTGATGTAAATTTTGCTTATTATTTGGACCCCCACTTACTCAATTTTCAAAATAGTGTGTGTTATGAGTATGATAATATATATATATATATATATATATATATATATATATATATATATATATATATATATATATATATATATATATATATTTATATATATAAATTGCCGTTGAATTGAGGGAGTACATATAATATATGTAAATAAGTTGCGTTTGAAGTTTTTTTCCTTTCGCCCGAGATTCTGCAAATTATTTTGTCCGAAATTATTGTGCCTCCGTGATTTTCTAAATTCAAATAGTATCCTTCCATTCTCCTATAAATAGGATTCTTAGTTAGAATTGAAAATCACACCAGAATCAGAGAATTCTTCTTCTATAATATTGAGTGTATTTCTTTAGAGTTTAAGAAATCTTTGAGCGTAGAAAACAATATAAGTTTTCTTCAAGAATATCTCCGCCCTACTAGTTGGAATACTCTTCCTTTTAAGGTAAGGGATATTATTTTTGTTCAATATTCATATAAAATAATATTTTCTTCCATACTCTGTAGTATGTAAGTAATATTATTTTGTTTTAGATTTCGAATTCTACACTCATTTTGTTAAAGTTTTGGCTTCTATAATCCATGAAATTAGTAGAATATCCTTGATATTTGCGCTTCATCCATTATCTTTTCATGGAAATATTATTCTGAGCATCCTTGATATGCTTTAAAATTTTCATACCGGAGTACTATTCACGGTGTTACTATTCACGGTTCATACCGGCCGTGATACTAATGAATATCCTTGGCTATAGTGCATGGATGATTCGATGATGTGGATTATTTGTTAAGCTGATTCTCAGCGATAAAATTGATGATAAACTTTTTAAATCATAAAAGATAGTAGATATCATGCTCTACTTGACTCTTCTAATGAATTGCTTGTTCCACTGCAGTTAAACTTGATGTCTATTGTATTTTATCAGTTTTAAACTATTGAAGGCTAACAATAATTTATTCTGCATTATCTTAGTCATAATATTTCTTACTGGGCTAGTTGAGCTCACCTTTTGCTTTCATTGTTATCTTCAGGAAATGAGAACATAACCGAGACTAGTCGGGGAATGAAGTGATGGTCCGAGATGGTGCATTAGTAGTCCTCACTATTTTGTAAAATAGTGTGTTAATAATTGTAATAATATTAAATTTGAGTTTGGATATTGTATAGAAGACAATATTTGTATTAAAACTCACAGCTTATGTTTTGTCGTACTTTACACGACAATTGTATAATTAAGTTGTATTTGAATTCTGTACCATGTATTTGGTGACTCAGAATGGGTGATGTATACCTATTTTGGGGGCGTCACAGTTGGTATCAAAGCTTAGGGGTATGATCCCTGGCCGAGATGTGAGACTAGAACTAGGAGGGGAGAGACAGGTAATTATTTCGCTAGTATGACATACCTAAGTTTATTTGTTATTTAATTGGTAGGTCAGAATATAGGGATAATATGTTGCATGTCAATTAACCTTTGTTTTGTGGCAATATTTGAAAATGACATCTGAGAATGTTGAGAATAACAATGGAGCACATGAGACCGTTGAATCACCAACGATCAATAACTAGGAAAATGTGCATCAAGAAGGCAACAATCCTTATGCAAACAAAAATACCGACCAAATGATGAACAACAGAATGTTTAGGAGCTTTCTGCAATTCGTGCAACATCAAGCAAGAGAACCTTCTATTCAAAATGCTGGTGGAAACACTGACAACTCTCGGATGGTTACCGCTAATCAGTTCAAGGAGCTGGGACCACCAAAGTTTTTGGGAGAGCCAAAACCACTTGAGGCGGAGACGTGGATAAAGCAAATCACCAAGATATTTGATGTCTTGGGATGATCCGAGGAGCAAAAGGTTCCCTTTGCCACTTTCATGTTGTGAGGAGAGGCAGATTATTGGTGAGAATTTGTAAAGCGTACTAAGCCTCTCGCACTGAAGATATCTTGGGAGAAGTTCCAAGAACTGTTCAACGACAAGTACTTTCCCAAAAGTATTTGTCACATGGATATGAAGCTAAGTTTGCCGAGTTATCCCAGTTTGCGTCCCACCTAGTTGATAATGAGGAGAGAATGACGCAGATGTTTCTAAGAGATTTGAAACCTGAGATACGTCAATACCTCATTTCTCGCAAACTTTGTTTGTATTTAGATGTTATAAATAGGGCTCAGTTATTGGAGCACGATAATGAGTCAACCCAACCAAGAGAGAGTAGCTGAAAAAATGATAATACCAGTGGTAGAAGTCATCGAAGCGGTGACAACAAACGAGGAGGGAATTAACATGCCAGAAATGGTAACCACTTCGGTGGTAATCATGGCTAAGATAATAAAAGTGGACATTTCAAGAAAAGGAGATTCAACAATGATGGAAAGACGTCAGCACCAGCACCAGTTATTAAGGAAGGAGAATGACCACATGTCATATGCTTTAAATGCGGAGGGGAGGGACACATCAGTCCAAATTGCATGCAGCAGTCCAAAACATGTTATAATTATGGAAGAGAAGGTTACCTAGCTCAATTTTGTCATGCAGGGAAGCCAAGTCCAGCTGGGACGGAGGCACCAAAGGTCATTCCAGAGAAGTTAAAACCAGTAATTTAAGAGAGAGCGTTTGTCATGACCTCCCACAAAGCAAAGAACCCGAACGAGGTCATTACGGGTAAGCTAATCATAAACTCTAGTGAAGTCTATACCTTATTTGATACCGGTTTTACCCATTCTTTTATTTCTCCTACTTGCGCTCAACGTTTAAATTTAACTCCGGAGAAATTAGACTTTGACTTATGTGTTGAAACTCCGTTGGGTGAAACCTTTTTTTACATCCATTGTTTATAAGTCTTGTTTGATTCAAATTGGCACCCGCACATTACTTGTCGATCTTATTTCTTTGAAAATACTTTCATTTGACGTGATTCTAGGGATTTATTGGTTAACTATTCATCATGCTAAAATTGAATATTTTCGTAAAGTTGTTAGCTTTCATATTCCTAACCAACCTATTATGTGAATTCAAGTGACCAAACCACTAAAGTCAATCACTGTCATATGAAACCATAAAGCTATTCGTTTATTAAAAAATAGATGTCAAGCTTTTTTAGCCCATGTCACAGATTTAAACAAAAATACGTCAGATTTGAATGATATTTCCATTGTTAATAAATTTCCTGACGTATTCCTTGATGAACTTCATGGCCTACACCCAAAGCGTGAAATTGAATTTTTTATCGACATTGAACCCGGTACAAAACCCATTTTCAAAGCCCCATATCGAATGGCTCCTATTGAACTTCAGGAGTTAAAAACCCAACATCGGGAGTTATTAAACATCTATTTTATTCGTCCTAGTACGTCTCCTTGGGGTGCTCCTGTTCTATTCGTGAAGAAGAAATATGGAAGTATGCGACTTTGTATTGATTATTGGGAGTTGAATCATGTCACCATCAAAAATAGGTACCTGTTGCCTCGTATTGATGACCTGTTTGACCAGTTAAAAGGCGCCAAGTTCTTTTCGAAGATTGATGTTCATTCCGGATATCATCAGTTGAAGATTAAAACTGAGACATTTCAAAGACTTCTTTCAGAACTTGGTACGGGCATTATGAATTCCTAGTCATGTCCTTTGGATTGACTAATTCTCCTGCTGCCTTCATAGATATGATGAACCGAGTATTCAAAGAATATTTGGACCATTTTGTGGTTCTCTTTATTGATGACATCCTCATTTACTCCAAAAGCCATGAAGATCATGAGCAACACTTGAGGCTGATTCTCCAAAAGATTCGTGAAAATAAGCTTTATGCCAAGTTAAAGAAATGCGAGTTATGGCTTGAGGAAGTAGCATTCCTTGGGCACATGATATTAAATCATAGAATATCTATTGACCCAACAAAGATTAAAGTAATTCAAAGCTAGGAGCAACCTAAGTCAGTAACCGAATTATGTAGCTTTCTGGGCTTAGCTGGTTATTATAGAAGATTCGTGGAAGGATTTTCTCGAATTGCTACTCCATTAAGTCAGCTGACTCAAAAAGATACAAAATTCGGTTGGAGCAAGATAATCGTTACTCCATTATCAAGCTGGGCTTAGCTGTTTTGACAATACCATCTAGTTCGGAGGGATTTGTCATCTATAATGATGCTTCAGGCAGAGGGTTAGGATGTGTTATCATGTAACATGAGAAAGTCATAGCATATGCCTCATGAAAACTAAAAGAATATGAGAGAAATTATCCTACTCATGATCTATAGTTGGTAGTTGTCGTTTTCGCACTTAAAATTTAGAGGCATTACATGTATGGGGAGAAAGTGGAGATCTATACGGATTATAAAAGCCTCAAATATTTCTTCACTCAAAAGGAACTCAACATTCGGCAATGTTGGCTCGAGTTATTGAAAGATTAAGATCATACTATTCAATACCATTCTGGAAAAGCGAACATGGTAGCTGACACATTGAGTAGAATATCTTATGCGGGTACGAGTGCGATATTGTCAACGCAAAGACCTATTTTGTATGACTTGCAAAGGATGGAGATAGAGTTAAAGACTCCAGGGACCCACGTGATGATGTCAAATATACGAGTAGAACCGACTATAATCGATAAAGTTAAAGTTGCTCTAGCTACAGACCTGGAGCTAATGCGTATGAGGAAGAAAGTACAAGAAGGTGCTATCCTGGAAGGAAGAATCGATGAAGAAGGAATACTACGAGTCAACTCTAGACTTTGTGTTCCTAACGACCCTGATTTAAAGTATAAAATCATGATGGAGGCGCACAACACACCGTTTGCAATCCATCTTGGGAGTACCAAAATATATCGTGATCTTTGACATACATTTTGGTGGAGCAATATAAAGAGAGAGATAGCTAAGTTTATCTTAAGGTGTTTAACTTATCAACGAGTCAAGGTAGAGCATCAAGTGCCAAAAGATCCATTGCAACCACTTGTAATTCCAGAATAAAAGTGGGAGCACATTACCATGGACTTCGTTATCGGTCTTCCCAAGGTTTCTCAAGGCATAGATGCAATTTGGGTCATTGTTGATAGATTGACCAAATCTGCTCGTTTCTTACCTATACGAGAAACATATTCACTTGAACGTCTTGCTCGTATGTACATAAATGAGATTGTAAGACTGCATGGTATGCCAATCTCCATAGTTTCTGATTGAGACCCAATATTCACCTCACAATTTTGGGTTAGTTTGGAAAAAACTATGGGCACAGATTTATGAATTAGTTCGCCATACCATCCTCAAACGGATGGGAAATCAGAGAGGACTATTCAAACTCTTGAAGATCTATTAAGACTTTGTGTCCTTGACTTCAAAGAAAGTTGGGACAAGTTCTTGCCATTAGTGGAATTCTCTTACAACAACAGTTATCAAGCAAGTATTGGCATGGCTCCATTCGAGGCATTATATGGACACAAGTGTCATTCTCCAGTATACTGGTATAAGGTGGGTAAAGCAACGTTATTCGAACCAAAATTAGTATGCATGACAACGGAAAAGATTCAAATAATCCGGCAACGTATAAAAACCTCACAAGATCAACAAAAGAGTTATGTTGATCTTTATCGGAAGGACGTGTAATTCAATGTGGGAGAACATGTGTTGTTACGTGTTACTCCATGGAAAGGAGTTACAAGATTTAGATAAGAGAGAAAAACTCAATCCTCGATTCATTGGCCCATTTGAAATCCTCGATTAAGTAGGAATTGTGGCCTATAGACTCGCCTTATCGCCAAGTATGTCTCGTGTTCATAACATTCTTTACATATCCATGTTACCTAAATATGTGGAAGACTCAAACCACATTATTGAGTTAGAATTGGACGAAATAGCAAAAGATTTAACGTATAAGGAGATACCTGTTAAAATCTTGGATAAGAAGGAACATATTCTATGCTCCAAGGTTATACCTCAAGTTAAAGTTTTGTGGAGAAACTACGATGTTGAGGAAATGACCTGGGAGTTAGAATCTGAAATGAAATCAAGGTATCATAACCTCTTTGATATACCAGGTACGTACACTAATTTCGAGGGCGAAATTTCATAAGAAGGGGAGGTTGTAAGACTCTAACTTTTATGAATAAAGATGAATTTTTCCTATAAATACAATTTTTGAATATTAAAGGTGAAATTGTTATAATGTTATAGTTGTGGGTAATATTTATAAATTTTTGCAAAGTAGGCAAGTTGTTATAAAATATTCAATTGGCCGGGGAATATTCGTACGATGACACAATCATTGGTGGACCCTACAATGGAATTATTGTCGGAATGAGAAAACGATAGAAATATCTTTTTATAAAAATGACGGCGAAAGTTTTACCGTTAACTGTTGAAATACCCGATGTTAAATATACAATAATACGCGTGGTTGCATAGTAGTACACGGTATTGATTATTGATGCTTACGTGAGAAGTCAATCAGTTATATTCAATTATTGCTACAGTAATTATTGCATAGTATCTCACGTTATTTGATTCAAATATTGTCGATATTTTATATATTATTAAATCAATAATTGAGATGATAAAATTATTCATATTATTATTTGCAATATTGACGATGTCTAGAAAGTTCTGTCGAGGAGAGGTTTGGTCACCTAATTGCGCGTTAATAGGGAGAAATACTTATTGTAAAGCCTCCTCTTTCCTGGGAACGATCTAGTCGTTAAATATTGTGAATTATAATAATGATGATAAATGTTGTTAAAAATATTGGGGGGATTTTTATGAAGTATTTGATGTAAATTTTGCTTATTATTTGGACCCACTTACTCAATTTTCAAAATAGTGTGTGTTATAAGTATGATAATATATATATATATATATATATATATATATATATATATATATATATGATGAAAGTGACATTTGGGGGTTGGGTAATTATGTTAGTCATAGGGGGGACTAAATGGTGTATATATATGATATATATAAGTTGCCATATGATTATATATATATATATATATATATATATATATATATATATATATATATATATATATAGTATAATATAAATTGTCGTTGAATTGAGGGAGTACATATAATATATATAAATAAGTTACGTCTGAAGTTTTTTTCCTTTCGCCCGTGATTCTGCAAATTATTTCGTCCGAAATTATTGTGCATCCGTGATTTTCTAAATTCAAATAGTATCTTTCCATTCTTCTATAAATAGGATGTTTAGTTAGAATTGAAAATCACTCCAGAATAAGAGAGTTCTTCTATAATATTGAGCGTATTTCTTTAGAGTTTAAGGAAGCTTTGACCGTAAAAAATAGTATAATTTTCTTGAAGAATATCTCTGCCCTACCAGTCGGAATACTCTTCTTTTTAAGGTAAGGGATATTATTTTTGTCCAGTATTCATATGAAATAATATTTTTTTTCCATACTCTGTAGTATGTAAGTACTATTATTTCGATTCAAATTTTGAATTCTACACTCATTTTGTTAAAATTTTGGCTTCTATACTCCATGAAATTAGTAGAATATCCTTGATATTTGCTCTTCATCCAGTATCTTTTCATGGAAATATTAGTCTGAGCATTCTTGATACGTTTTAATGTCGACGTCGGAAATTTTATTTATCCCTATTCTGTTCTTGGTCTTTGGTGTTCTCATGTTAGGTGAGATTTGTTTGAAAAAATAAGTGAAAAAGGTCCGACATGTATATGTCAATGATTTAACTGTAAGAGTCGCCAGTTGGTATTTTTAACTGGTTACACCAACACAACCAAGAAAAGGTTTGCATATTTACCCAGTGATGTGACACTGCTAAACGGGTCCGTGAAACCGAGATTCATTTGGGTTCGGGGGCTTGATTATGCGGAGAGAAGGTGTTAGGCACCCCCCGACATCCGTGTTACCACGGTCCGCCACTTTTCAAGAAATTGTTATATGAATATGTGTGTGTGTGTGTGTGTCAATATGTTGTTATTTGGAAGTAGTGCGAGGTCTCGTTCACACCTATATACAAAGGGTTTGAATTTATATAAAAAATTAATTTTAAACAAGATATGGCAATGAGATTTTATAAAAGAGGTTTTTCAAACCCTGTGCTCAATAGTAATTGAGGCCTTTGATACTTTCATTTTATTATTAAATGTTCGGCTTGGTTGCTTTTATTTTTGAGATGTGAGCCATTTCCGAGAAAATAATATATAGCAGTGCTGAACTCCTCATGGGCATGAAAGCCATCTAAGAAAATTCAAAGACCTTGAATAATTTACAAGCTGCTTACAGCTGAAAATATCCATCACGAGAACCGAATCTAGATTTAGTAGACTGAATCTGTGATCACATGATTTCTAGGCTCACATGATACCGTAATTTATATGAAAAGTAGTAAGCAGTAATATATATAAAAGTTGTAAATATATATATATATATATATATATATATATATATATATATATATATATATATATATATATACAGACATGATCAACCACCACGAAGCACCTCCACGGGAGATCAGAAATGTAAATATATAAAAGCGGTAAATATATATATAGAGACATGATCAACCACCATGAAGCACCTCCATGGGGGATCAGAAATGTAAATAAATCAATAAATGCGATCAACCGCCATGAAGTAAACTTCAAGCGAGACAGAATATAAATAAAGCAGTAAAAACGATCAACCGCCACAAAGTAAACTCCAGGTGGGATTGAATGTAAATAAAGCAGTAAAAACGATCAACAAGGTCACAAAGTAAACTCCAGGCCTGACAGAAATGTAAATATATATATATATAAGAGCGGTAAACACACATGATATATATCGATCCCAGCTCAGTTTATCATTTCAGTGACTTGTTGCTATATATATATATATGTATATATATATATATATATATATATAAAAGCAAATAAACGCTCCGAACGTGAGTCCAGGATCAATCGAGGCATAACTCAATAATGTTATATATATATATATATATATATATATATATATATATATATATATAAGTGTGTGTATATATATACAAATAGAAATGAAAACCACGGACCAAAGTTTGGGCATACACACACAACACGACTCTCAACGTGAAGAAGAGTGTGCAAAGATGAAGAGAAAGGCTTTAATGTGTGTAAGAAGGCTTACAGTAGACTGCCAAAGAAGACTTCTATACCTTTAAGTGGATGAACATTCGGCTCCCGCTGGTAAAAATATAGCTATATGTGAGCTCACGGGTGTTTAAAATGAGATAGCACTAAATATAGGGTGTATACAGAGCAAATTGGACAGGATTTCCTCGCCTTTCTTCTTTTGAATATGGCCACCCCAAGCCCTCTAATTATAGAGGGGGGAATCGCAGGTGTACCTACGCCAACCACAGATGCACCTGCGGCTGCCCGGGGTACCCCAGGCTCCGCGGGTCCTGCTATCTCGAAGTAAGTGCACGCGTGCAATGTGATGTTCGCTCAAACTTACAAAACTTCAATCCGAGCATCCGATTAAGGTGTATAAGACCTGTTTTGGACTGCTATTGTCGAGAGCTATGCAATGACATGGGATTAGAGGTCTTACAAAGTCAGGAAGATGGAACCATGTCCTATGTCTTGAAGCTTCAAATTCTATCCGGTGTTCTGCCTTGCGTAGTAGTCACTAAGGATTGCAACTCCTTGGTTCTTATGGGACATTGTTGTGTAGAATTTATGTTGACTGTTGTTTATTGAAACGACGTCATGTGGGGTTGAGGTGGCAATTTAACGATTTTACCTTTCACTGGGGTTATCTCCAGTTTTGGCTGATAAAGCAGACATTACTTAGGGTTATCTCTGAGATTGGGCTGCTACAAGTGCTGAATGCCCTCAGGGTTACCTCTGAGGTGTGCCTGTCCTCTCGGGGTTATCTCTGGGTTTGGGAGTTGAGTGCCTCGGTGTGAGTCCCGACGTTGAAGCTGACTGCATGGGTTGAAACAAGCATCTCTGTGGTTATCTCCAGAATTGTAACTGCACTTCTTCGGGTTATCTCCAAGGTTTCCATTGTCTTTCTCAATGTTTTTTTTTGAGACTGAGACTGAACATCTCGGGGTTATCTCCAAGATGAAACGGCCTTCTCCGATGGAATTTCTGGTATTTGCATTGCTTTCCCCAGGGTTATCTCTGAGTTCAGAAATGATACTCCCGGTGTGTTTTTTGGGGTTGAAATTGAACTTCCAGTGGTCAGCTATCTTCCAGGGTTATCTCTGAAAGAAGATATCACGCTTCCTATAATGTTAGTAACAGGTAGGTAGAAAATTTCGAGTGTCTACAGATGCCCCTCTTTATCATATTCATGCAATGCAATGGCATGGATAGGATAAAGAATACTAGACACTTGAAATACGACAAGATGATTATGATGCAATGCATAACAACATGATGCAAATGTATGTGGTTTGTTGGATTGTTCTCCAACATGGTGGGATGATTGCTGGCTGCTTGTTGCTTCTACCGAGGGAGCATGCCATAAGCAGCCTTATGAACTGTCATTGACGTGTGATCCACAGCTTCCAGGAATCTTTAGGATGTTGACGTTGGGGTTATCACCAAAGTCCTTAATCTTTTATACAAACTTTATTGAAGATGCATCTCTCATGTACAAGAGATTATGTGGATATAAAGCTTTGTCTGTTGAGGATGTGTATAACATATTCCATCATTAGTCCTCCCTGATGAGGATGTTGTTCCCTAGTTTGTACCGACAGGTCTTTCCGCTGCTATGTTGGAGTTACTGCCAGCAGTCGGTATTGTCAGGGTTGCCTAACCTTCACTGACATGTGCATCAACAGATGAGATCCCTATTGGGGAAAATGTCAAGGCTGCTTGACTTTTGTTGACATGTGCATCAATAGATGTATGAAAACCTGCTAGGTAAAAAGTGTTAGGGCAACGACCATGAATTGACGGCATCAGACCTTCGTGAGGTATTGTCGAATGTAGTTTGCAATAGCTAAAATCATCGGTATAGTGTACCTTGTGTTTGGACGAACACCAACGAGTGATATCTAAACCCAAAACTTGACCTGTGAAAACCAGGATTTCTGGTTATTCTGCTCAATTGCGTATCATTTTTATTCCTGATTTAGCTTTTTCAGCTTGTGATAACTCTTTTGCAACTCAAACTGGACCGAGCTAGAGGGGTGGGACCCACTTAGGGACACCGCAGATACACCTGCAGCAGCCGTAGGTGGACCGTGACTGTCCTTAAATGGGCTTGTTTCTTTCCCAAGTCATTTTCAAGCTGCATCGCAAAGGAAATCTGAGAACTCTTCTTCAGATCTGCTGAGTTCAGACGACTTTCTGCAAATTCTGTCACCATACAAGTGTTCTGCACTGTCCCGGTAACGTATGCATGTCTTCTTTTCTAGTTTTTATCCGTTAGAAAATGACTTATCACATGAAATGCATCTAAACACATAGTAGTGATTATGAATGCTGAAATTATTTGATAAAAAATATTCAACATAGTAAATGTTAGTATTAAACCATGCTGAACATAATGATGTGAAAAAAATTTACTTTTGAACAAGTCAAATTGTCACTTTTTTCTGTTATTTCTTATCCTATTTGAGGATAAATGAGCTAAGGTAAAAAAGCAAAATAATCCTGGTAATTAGGCTACCCTTATGGATTGTTTACTTTGATGTATTAATGCATGTAGGATGTATATGACTGTGGTTAGGTGTGCTACTGAATGACAACCTAGTCATGCCTATGTGCATGTGGATAGTCCTATTTACAAAGGAAACTATGGCAAAAAAATTTCAAAATATAGGCATTGGGTAGTCATGCATTTTTAACTCTATTGTAGATGTATGTTAAAATAATGCATGCATGCATGTAGTTATAAAACTGCATTTTGAAAAGCTCTAGATAAGAATTTATCACACCCTTTCTGAGGTGATTTAGAGATTTTTTGTCCAGATATATAGATCTGAATCAGCCGAGTAGTTCTTGTAGGACCACTTCTAGTGTGCGGAGGAGGGCTTCTAAAGTACCTCAACCATGTTCTATTAGACAGTCTCGTCGTTTGGCGGAGGCGGTGATACATCCTATATGGGTTGATGTACCAGATGTGGAGGACGACGAGGAGGATGTACTGATTGAGGCTCCCGCTCCTGCTGCACATGTTCCTTGGAGGGACCTCCTGAGTATTCAGGTGGTGAACCCAGAGCTTCTTGGTGATTTGAGTCGACACCCCTCAGTTTACTTGCATACAAGTGAGGTACAAAGCTAGATTTTGATCTTCTTTTTTTCCTATTGATAAAGAATAATGGATTCTGATGTTGATTTGCTTTATGATGTAGGTTCCCAACTTTACACAGCCTAGAGGGAACTGGTTTAGCATTTACTCCATGTACCAGACTCTGCATCCTAACTATAGAGCGATCGTGCATAATTGGGGATTTTGGACATTCTTTTTCATCCTTCCCCGTCGTTGTCCCTAGGGTTACCTCAGGGCATTGTCTGAGTGCTGGTTTCACCAGACTCAATCATTCCATTTGTTGGACTATGAGGTGATGATGATGTTGATGGTTTAGCGGTTTATCACATGTATGGAGTTTGGAGGGACACCAGTGCCTTGTATGGCAAATATTACCCCGACTATCGTTAGATCCTAGCTAGGAGTTCCGGTGGAGGCGCTCAAGGGGAAGGACTATTCATACAGGTCCTTTGAGCGTAGATGCTATGAGTAGGCTATTGAGTGAGCCCATACCCGCTGATGTGAGAGTCAGGGATCGCATTCTTCAGTGATTGTTCTTGATGATCATTAGGGACTGCTTCATCGATGATAACTCTTCTACGGTGCCATTCACTTTGATCAACGCCACACGATACATGGACCGTATTAAAGAGTATGATTGGGGTTCCTACACCTTTGCCTATTTCCTTAGGGGAATGTGCATGCGTTCGCAGGGCTTGATAGAGGCTTGGCTAGGATTTTACCCATTTCTGCTGGTGAGTATTTCTCTTATAATTTCCCAAGTACAGGTTAAGAGTGTTGACTGGCAGCAGATGTTTGCCTTTCTGTTGGAAGTTCTGGGCCTATGAGAGGCTCCCATGTTTGCATCCTGTGAGTGTGTTAGGCTTGGATACCTACCCACGAGGACGGCGATGATATCATTCCATACTAGTGGAGGTCCCTGTAGATGAGGGTTTCACTCATAGCCACCTATAGCTGGAGTTGTTGATAGCTGATGTCATCACATGGATACCCTATTTAAGGGAGCTTTTGAGCATTGGATTTGAGGATGGGTACCCGACTGGTGTCGAGTACGTGATTTCTACCCATAGGATTCCTCTCTTCACAGTTGGAGGATGGGAACTCTATTTAGGAGAGCGTGCTATCAGGAGCACCACAAGAGAGATTCGTATACTGATCTTGCCTCCTTCCAGGCGTTATTAGCCTATTTCACAAATACCCGTCATTGATATCCCGTTGTTGGGTGTTGACGATTTTACATTATCAGAGGGTACCTGAACTCAGGAGATATTTTAGTATTGGTGGTTCCCTCGTTCGATTGGAGCCCAGACCCATGCCACTCAGTTCATGGGGGATATGACGGATTGGCTAGCCTGTGTCTGAGATTCGACTCATTTGACATAAATTGACAGTTTGACCCGACAGTTGGACTGGGCACATTTCTTTATCCGGCACTTGGGCAGAGATCCTTCAGAGGTAGATGCTTTTGATCCTTCCAGCTCTGGCACTGACCCTTCAGGTGACCCATATGGCTTTACCGGTGTAGACCCTCCCTTGTATAGGCCTGACATCCCTGTGCATAGAGATCCAGTGACTCAAGAGGAGTTACATCAGGTGGACAGAATTGATGATGTAGACACCATTGTCTTCTTCTGATGTATATTCTCATTATCTCTTTTGATAGGCCTCTGTTAGACACTGGGTGACTTTCCCCCATTCTCGTTATATCTTTTGATAGGCCTCTATTAGATGTAGGGCATTTGTGCCCCATTTCCCTGTATTTCTAGCTGAACAGAGATGTATTAGATGATGATATACTTAGGAATGTATGTATAGTTTTCCATTCCCTATATCATATTGTCATCTATTCTTTATCATACATGTATTATGTTATGCATATATATATGTATGTCCAGAAATATTCAGCATTGACCCCTGGATGGTATTATGATATGGCCAAAACAGATGTCGTCTTCAACAGTTAGCCACATTGATCATACCCCACCAGTATTGGTGGCATCCCATCTGAGATCGTGGTATGATAGTATGCCACCTTCAAACAGGGTGACTATAAATCAGTTATTGCAGCATACTATGACTCTCCCGATGTTTCAGGTTCCCGTAGGCTTTGTAGAGGGTATGCTGGAGCATTAGATACTGGAGAGGCAGGTCTTCCGATTTAGCATCCATGAGTTGACTCCTACTCTGGAGGAGTATGCATGATTGATGGTGCTGCCATTGGACAAACCTTAAGCGTGGATGGCCGTCGGCGACATGAGTCGACAGTTTACGACCCTCACCCGGCTGAGGCATAGAGTTGTGTAGGATGAGATCACATCTGGTCACATTATATCCTAGCATTTTTTGATGGATAGAATTGATTCTGAGGATAGTTATACACGGCACTCTAGGGATTTCACCATACCGGAGGATCATTGGCACTCAGCCAGAGTAGACGTCTTGCTACTGTACATATTGTCGTATGTATACTTGACACGGTACATGGATGAGCTAGATATTGGCGTCATCATAGAAGTGAGAGCTCTCAGGAAGAGTCACACCATTGTACCGATGATCATAGCAGAGACGCTGAGATCAGCCACATATTACAGGATTTACCCTGCAGGGGTATTCACAGGTAGTTCGGTCATGTTGTACATGTGGTTTATGTCACACTTGAGACTGATTGGCACTTTTAGACAGCACGGGTATTGTTTCACCCATGAGATGGCTATTTCGTATTCTTTTCAGCATTTAGAGTGTACAGATCCTGTATCTTGGTCCATTTTCCTGGCAGGGATCGGAGATCCGTTTGATATATTACCGTGTACAGGGCTCAGCTCACCCTACAGCTTCATCACTCATGTTCCAGGCATGGATTATCTCCCTCTAGCTTGTTTGAGAGGTATGACTACTTACCACCCACTGGCCGTGATGTGTCAGTTTGACCAGTTCCAGGACTTTCATCCTTTTGAGGGGGCATTGAGTCAGTGTTTAGCTTCTTGCCACTTATCAGCAGAGGATAGATCCCAGTTGTATGCCTGTTGGGATCAACGTGAGCTAGCTAAGTTTTTCGTTAGCCACCCGAGTTGATCTGCAGAGTATTTCGAATGGATGGCGACAGAGAAGGCATTGACTATGGCAGTATCCACAATGCATGGGATTAATTCCGATGATGGGGAGCCTATGGAGGAGACTTTTATTTCCATCGAGGAGGATTTGATTACTGGGTTGCCAACAGTTAATATGGATTCACCCAGTACGAGTGCTATTGTGATTCAGCATTCAGCACAATATTTAGAGCAGAGTCTTCATCTGATGACCTTTGATAGAGATCAGGCTAGGGCCTTGATGTTGACAACTCTTGATGGGGGAGACACCGCTCTATTGGAGATAGATAAGGCCAGATCAACCAGAGATGCATTGATTGTAGAGCGAGATGCTGCCCTATCTGCCCGGGATGTGGCCGTCACAAATAGTGCTTCAATGAGATCCCTTATGATTGACATCCTTGTCGATATGAGTGCATACATTGATGAGCATCATGCCACCATGCAGTTGGCCTCGGATCTGCTAGCTTGTGTAGATACCATTGGGTAGGAGCTTGCAACATTACCTCCTTCTTCGGAGAGGGATGTTATGTTAGATCTGATAGTCCGTATATATACAGATCCATAGATAGACTTGTATTTTCCTGCACAGACTAGCTTAGCCATTTTGTCATGTACAACATATATGTATATATCAAACAACATTATATGTGACATGGAAATATATTTTGAATCCTTTCCCTTTCAGTTGTGCCTTAATACTTGCTTGATATTTGCCTATTTCTTCAGGGCTTGTGATCTTGATATATTCTGAACTCATCCTTGATGTGTGGACATTGAGACATCGCATGATATTTCAGAATGGATCATTGATCTGTGTGTATCCCTACTCTCTTTGATGTCTTGCGACTGGTTTCTGTATGGAAATGTGTAAAGGAGTATGACTTTTCCGCTTTGAGATTGACCGTACCACAAATGGTCGCCAGTACTCCTATTTAAGAGGAGCCCAGGTAGTTCCATCTCTTATGGATTGGTGTTGCTCTTTTAGGACTCAACCGCAGCTTAGATGGTCGCCAATTGTCCCATTTGTGTGGGGAGATCAGTTAGTTCCATCCCTTTGGTCTGAAGCCGATGAAAAGTGGTGGATAGAAGTTTTATCCCAGTACTATATGACAAGTATTTGTGTTTTGGTATGGGGTTAGACCGAACAATAAATGACTTCCTACGTACTCCTATTGAAGATTAGACCAGGTCTACATAGTTCGAACTTGGTGTAAGAGGTTCAACGCTGAATGTAAAAGGGTGTAGGAATGTTGTTGTTGTTTTTGTTTACGTAGAGAAAGGGCAGAAATGTTTTTGTTATTTTTGTTTTTGTAGAGAATGGGCAGAAATGTTTTTATTTTTTTTGTTTTTGTTTTATTACGACCAGGACATATAAAATATGGTTGCCTACATACTCCCAGGTATCAGGGAGATCCGGTCGACGTAGTTCCCCCCTCAGGACGATTTGCAGCCAAAGAAAAGTTTAATCCCATGTGCAGGCTAAACTGCAGGGGAAAGAAAGTTTGATTCCATGTTTGGGACAAACTGCAGGTGTGAAAAAGTTTGATCCTAAGTTCAGGACAAACTGCAAGTGTGAAAAAGTTTGATCCTATGTTCAGGACAAAAAAATGTAGGTGTGAAAGGTTCAATCCCCGGTGGGATAACCGAAATTGTATGAAAGGTTTGAAATGAAGTGAAACCAGGCTACTGGCTTGAAGAGTATGTTTCCCTGAGGGGAAGAAGAGTATAAAGAAGATTTTGTATGTAAGAAAGGGTTAGAAACACTGAATGATTGGTGATCTGATGATCTAAAACCAGGATATTTGCTTGATGGTAACCTCAGACATAGTACCATTTCAGTGTGTCCGAGTTGATGAGTTATAGAAATTAATTATCATCCATTTCCTGTAGTCTGAAAGCGCCTCATGTCAATACCTCCTTGACAACAAACGGGCCTTCTCAATTTGGAGCGAATTTTCCCTTAGATTAATCTTGGTTACAATGATCTTCTCCAAAACCAAGTTATGTTGTTTAAACTTCCGTAGCTGAACTTTTTTGTTGTAGGATCTGGCGAACCTTTGTTGATATAACTGGCCATAGAAGATAGTCGCGATTCGCCTTTCATCTATTAGAGACAATTGGTGATATCTGTCTTGTACCCATTGATCTTCATCCAGCTGAGCATCCATCAACACTCTGAGGGATTCCATTTCCACCTCTATGGGGAGTACTGCTTCCATCCCATAAGTTAATCAATAGGGGGTTGCCCCAATGGAAGTATGCATTGAAGTTCTGTATGCTAATAAAGTCAGAGGCAACAAGTCAGGCCATCCTTTGTGATTGGCGGACATCGTTTGCATGATTTTCTTGATGTTTTTATTAGTCGCTTCAACAACACTATTCATCTTTGGATGGTAGATGACATAGTTAAGGTGTTTGATATGGAATTTACTTCATAGCTCCTTCATCATTTTATTGTTGAGGTTCTTAGCATTGTCTGACACAATTACCTCTGGTTGTCCATATCGACAAATGACATTGTTTCTGATGAAAGCAATGATGACTTCTTTGGCAACCCTGGGGAAGGAGGTTGCTTCTACCCACTTGGCGAAGTAGTCGATCATGGTGAAGATAAGTCGATGCCCATTATTGGCTTTGGGCTCGATGGGCCCGATCACATCCATTCCCCACATTGAGAAGGGCCAGGGAGAACTCATATTTTGGAGTTCCCTTGGAGGGGCGTGGATAGCATTCCTATGAATTTGGCATTGGTAGCATCTCTTTACGTGATCATCACAGTTAGCCTTGAGATTAAGCTAGTAATGCCCTGTTCTGAGAATCTTCTTAACAATTAAGGGTCCGCTCATGTGTGGGCCACATACTCCACCATGGATTTCATCCGTGAGCCCTTGAGCTTGGTTTTTGTCCAGACATCTAAGGACACCTAATCCTGCATCTCTTTTTTAGAGTGCATCTTCGCTCAAATAAAATTTTATAGCCAATTGACGGATCTGCCTTTTTTCAGTCGGGCTCGCCTCAGCGGGTGTAGATCCATCTCGTAGATACTCCTTGATATGTTGATGCCAAGGGTGTTGGATGGGAGGTAGCTCATCTGATTTTTCTCCAACGTAGTTACCATAGGCTGGAGCCTTTTGTTGAGAAAATGGGATGCTTGGCATGTTTTCCTTGTCATGTATATTGATCAAGGAGGCTAAAGTTGCTAGCACATCAGCAAAATCATTCCTATTTTGAGGAATATGGAGGAAGTTTACTTCTTCGAACTCCGAAGCCATCTGTGAAACTTATCGACGGTAAGGCAACAAATGTAGCTCTTTGGTTTGATAGATTCTTGTGGTTTATCTGATTACCAAGTCCGAATCCCCAAAGACAGTTAACCGTCTGATGCCCATTAAACGTGCAAGTTTTAGCCCCATGATACAACCTTCATATTCAGCTATGTTGTTGTTGCTGACAAACTGCAATTTTATGGTGATGTGATACTGCTCCCCCGTACCGGATACTAGAACTACTCCAGCTCCAGAGCCTTCTGTGTTAATAGCTCCATCAAAATACATTTTCCACGTATGGCATGCATCGTACTAATGGTGTTACTAAACTACCATTACCCTTTCATCGGGGAAGTATATTTCCAAGGGTTTGAAATCCCCTGCAGGTGCGGCAGCCAGTTGATCCGCAATTCCTTGACCTTTGATAGACTTTTGCATCACGTAGACGATGTCAAATTGCTGTAGGATCAACTGCCATCTGGACAGCCGATAATTCAGTATGGGCTTACTGAACATGTACTTCAGAGGATCCACGCGGGATATGAGATGGGTTGTGTGACCATGGAGGTAATGTTATAACCTCATGGAAGCCCATGCTAAATAAAAACAAGTCTTCCCAATCAGAGTGTACTTGTGTTCACTGCTGCTGAATTTTTTGCTGAGGTAGTAGATAGCTCACTCTTGGCCTCTATCGTCTTTCTATCCCAGCATTCAGCCCATGGCATTGTCATTAATGGACAGGTACATGAATATGGGAACATCATCCCTGGGAGGTACCAAAACAGGAGCATTAACCAACTACTCTTTGTAAGGAAGGCTTTTTGACACTCATCATTCCATTTCATGGAGGAGTTCTTCCTTAACAACTTGAAGATGGGCTCACAGGTTGCTGTGAGTTGAGAGATGGACCGACTAATGAAATTAATTCTTCCCAAAAATCCTTGTATTTCATTCTTTGTCTGAGGAATGGACATTTCCTTGATGGCCTGGATTTTGGTGAGATCCAGCTCAATCCCTTTATGGCTGACTAGGAAGCCTAGCAACTTGCCTGATTTAACACCAAAGGAGCTCTTGGCTGGATTCAACTTCAAGTTGTACTTACGTAACCTGTTGAAAAGATTTCTGAGATGGTCTAAGGGTTCTTCCTCTCTTCGGGATTTGACAATGATGTCGTCCACGTAGATCTCTATCTCTTTATGCATTAAGTCATGGAAAATAGCCATCATAGCTCACTGATAGGTTACTCCGACATTGATGAGGTCAAATTACAACCGTCTATAACAAAAGGTTCCCCACGGTGTGATATAAGAAATTTTCTCACGATCCTCCTCAGCAACCATAATCTGATGATACCCCGTGAAGCAATCCGTAAAGGAGTAAATGTTGTATTTAGCAGTATTATGAATGAGAATGTGGATTAATGGCATGGGAAAGCTATCCTTAAGGCAATCTTTGTTCAGATCCAGGGAATCCACGCAAACTCGCACCTTTCCTCTCGGTTTAGGCATGGGGACTATGATTGATAGCCATTCAGGATATGTAGACACCATGATGATTCCTGCTTGAAATTGTTTCACAATTTCTTCTTTAACCTTTAAACTCCACTCAGGTTTCAATCGCCTGAGCTTCTGCCTGACTGACTTGAATCTCTCTTTAATGGGAAGGCGGTGAAGGACAATGTTAGTGGACAAACCCACCATGTCTTCGTGAGACCATGCAAACACATCCTGGAATTAGGTTAGTAGCGCAACCATATCATTCCTTTGGCTTGGAGTGAGGTCTGAACCAATCTGGATTAGCTTAGGGTTTTTTAAGGTTCCGAGATTGAAAGATGTGGTTTGATTAAGGTTAGGTTTAGGTTTGTCTTCGACCCATTCCTTGATCTCCTGAGGTATCTCAATGTCCTCTTGTATTTCCATCAAGTCTGAGTCCAACTTTTCATCAAAGTTACAGTCCTTGTGGAGAAAAGGCACCTCATCAGCAAGTACAGGCACATCTAAATTCAGAGTCCTAAAATAAAATATGCTTTCACTTAATATATTAAATTGTTCAATCATGCAAAGTGTTAGCATGTACTAATAAAATAACTGCTAATACTGTACAGAAAAGTAAGCAGTTAAAGTTATCTACATGGCAGATGGAATTTCTGCCCATTTTACCCTCGTCGACTAATGAATGGAGTGTTGTTCCAATTGTCGAGGGTAATGTTTTGATGGACTGCAGTGATGGAGGGGCTATCATCGTCCTCCTTTTCCCGAATTATGATCATAATGTCGGGACAATCATCGTCTGGAGTGTATCTGTTTGTGTGCTCATCATGAAAAAAGGATGCGTAGATGAGACAAACTCCTGGCGATGTCTTGTTTACGTCTTCATTCCTCTTCTACCACTTTGGGATCAGGAATCAGGACCTCTTTTGCTTTAACCGATATCAGTTTGGGAAATAACATAGCCATGATATGGGCTGGAACCTTTACCGGAGACTGTATAAGCTCAGAATTTACAGGTGGAGACAATCGTCGTATGGCTAAAGTTGAAGGAATCTGTTTGTGCTTATGAGGATTCCTGTGACTGGAGCTAGTAGAATAGCCTAATCCAGCTGTCCTTGTTTGACTGGGCACTTGAATAGGGTGCTTAATACCCTGGTGATCTTTGACCAACCCTTGTCCATGTTGATAACCCAATGATATCATTTCTTGAGTAACCGACAATACTTCAACAGAAATCTTGGGTGTGAGAGGTGGCGCCCCAATGGGATGGTAATAAGTGTTTCTCACCTCTAAGAAATGGAAACTGACCGGCTCAACTTCTGAATTGAAGCTGAGTAGTGACATGTCACCTTGTTTAGGACATTCCGGTTCAGCATTAACAGTGACTAGGTTATTGTTAATAATGTACATGAGTTCTTGATGAAGGGTGGAAAGGATGGCTCCAGCCATATAAATCCATGGTCTTCCCAAAAGCAGGTTATATCCTGTGGCTATTTTGAGCATGTGAAAGGATACACTGAATGTATGTGGACCAATCTCCAATGGTAATTCAATCACTCCAATGGGGTTTCATCGGGACCCATCAAAATCTTTGATAACCGTATGGCTGCTTTTGATCCTCCTGGGGTTGATATTCATCTTCTCCAAGGTAGCATAAGGACAGATATTCAGAGATGAACCTCTACCTATCAAGAGTCCTCCTACCATGTATTCGGAGGACAAAACCGCTATGTGTAATGGCTTGCAATGACCAGTCCCTTCAGCGGGTATGTCGTCATCAGCGGAAGATATCACATTGTTGTTAAAAATGTGATCAACCAGATGTTGGAATTTTTCCACATCCACTGATTTCTGTAAATGGGCTTCTTCCAAGACCCTTATCAATATTTTCCTGTGATCTTCAGAAGAGAAAACCAAGTCCAGTATGGAAATTTGTTGTGGAGCTTCTCTCAAGCTTAAAACCACCTTGGCTTCATTATGTCCTATGGTACGGAGGAATTCTTCAATTTTCTCTATGGGAACTTTCCCATTTGATTTGATGGCAGGTTTCATCACCCGATGAGGAAGATACAATTGGTTCTCCTTCGATACTGTATCAGTTGTATGTGATGTAGATCCTTTAGCCTGCCCATAATTCCATGGGACTTTGTGTAGGCTGACAACACGATACTGTGGTCTGAAGGGTAAGTTAATTGGCTCTAGTGCGACCACTTTCAAAGGATTGTCAGTACCTTTGAGTTGAATTGCTTGTATTATGAGTGGTCTGGCATCCAAATCATCCTCAGCGGATATAACTGCTACGCCGTCCTTCCATTTTGTAGGACATGTGTTCCCACTCTCGAGTAATAAAGTGTCATCGTCTGCCATTTGCAGGATACCGCTGTCAATTAAATTTTGAATGAGGTGGCGGAGTGCCCAGCATTCTTCTGTGTTGTGATCGCGAGAGAGGGAGTGATATTAGTATACTCTATCAGAATTAAACCGTCTGGAACAAGGATTGATTGGAGGTAAAAAGGATGTAATTCTTCCTTCGTTGATCAACATTTGAAATATCTCCTCTATAGGTTGGCCAAGATTTGTAAATTCCCGTTTGTTGGAAAAATCTCGACGGGCTTTGGTACTTGCTCTTTTCGCAACTTTATCCTCCAGTGTTTCTGTAAGACCCCAACTTATTATAAATGAAATTGAATTTCCTCTATTTATTATTTTGAAATAGTAAGGGTTGATTTGATTAATGTGGTTAGTTATGGGTAAAATGCGCAAATATCTGAAATAAGCAAGTGGTTATAAAATATTCATTGTTGTCGAGGAATATTCATTTGGTCGTGGAATATTCTTACTATCGGAGAATATTCATACGACGGCGCAACCTTGTGTGGGCCCCATAACGACAAGCGATTGGATGAAGAAAACGACAAGTATAAGTTGTTTATAAATAACGACATAGTTGTTACCGTTAATAATGTTGGAATACCCTGTGGTTAAAACACAGTAGCACACGGTATTGCACCAATTATTGATTCTCACGTAAGAAGACACTACTCAATAATTGTTACAGTAATTACTGTTCAATATTTTATTTTATTGATTCAATAATTGCTACGTTGATATTTTATATTATTGTTGTCTCAATAATTGTCACTACACAGTATTTTCCATTATCAGATCAATAATTCATATTATTTGAATAATATTATTAGATAGCATTATTGGCAATGTCTAGAAAGTTCTGTCTAAGGAGAGGTTTGGTCACCTAATTGCGCGCCAGTAAGGAGAAATCCTTATTGGAAATCTCCCTCCTTCCTGAGAACGGCCTGATTGTCAGTATTGTGATTCTGTAATATTATTTGTGAATAATTAATTATTGATTTATATGATAAGAAAAATATTCATTTTATGTGGATATAGATGGAGAAAAATTTTAATGTGACAATTGTTAAAAATTGATATTTTATCTTTTATGATAAAATAATTCATTTAAATATATTATTATATTATAATAATATAATAATGATGATATTTTTACAATAAATATGTGGTATATGAATAAATGAGGAGGAAGAGTATTTTTGTTACAAAATTGTTTAATACATGTTTTGTGTGTTGGTGGGCCCCATTTTGTGACTGAAATTGGATTATAGCCCGTAAAATCGTCCGTATGTGGATTTCGGTCAACTTCTGCTTGGAATTTGGAAAAACTTAAACTTACAAAATTGTAGAGAATTGAATTTCTTATTGAATGGACATAAGATTCGAATTTTTCTGATAAAGGGCTATTTATTATGAATTATTGAAGTTCTGGAATAATTGATTTTTGAAGTTTTAAATATTTTTTAAGAAAAATATTTTTTTAATTTTGGTGAGGTGGGGCCCCACTTGGCTGATGTTTTGGATCAAAAGAAGTGTGCATTGGAAATTTAAAAAATATATTAATATTTTATTAAATTTTCTACTTTAGTGTTCTAAGCATTTTCCAATAAATAGAGTGCTTAGGTTAGAATTGAAAATCACACCAGAAACTGAAATCTTCTGTAAGACCCCAACTTATTATGAGTAAAATTAAATTTTCGCTATTTATTATCTTGAAATAATAAGGAGTTAATTTGATATAATACTTTGGTTGTGGGTGAAATGTGCAAATTTTACAAAATAAGCAAGTGGTTATAAAATATTCATTTTGTCGGGGAATATTCATTTGGTCGTGGAATATTCTTATTGTCGGGGAATATTCGTACGACGACGCAGCCATTCGTGGGCCTCATAACAGAATAACTATCGGATGAAGAAAATGACAAGTTTGAGTTTTTATAAATAACGGCGTAGTTGTTACCGTGAACACTGTTGGAATAACCGGTGGTTAAAATACAGTAATACGCGTGGTTGCGCAGTAGCACACGGTATTGCATAGTATTTTTGAATTATTGATTTTTACGTAAGAAGGCACTACTCAATAATTGTTACAATAATTACTTTTCAATATTTTATTTTATTGATTCAATAATTGTTGCGTTGATATTTTATATTATTGTTATTTCAATAATTATCACTGCACAGTATTTCCCATTATCCGATCAATAATTCATATTATTTGAATAATATTATTTGATAACATTATTCGTAATGTCTAGAAAGTTCTGTCTAAGGAGAGGTTTGGTCACCTAATTACGCGCCAGTAAGGAGAAATCCTTATTTGAAAGCCCCCTCTTTCTTGGGAACGGCCTGGTTGTCATAATTGTGATTCTGTAATATTATTTGTGAATAATTAATTATTGGTTTTTATGATAAGGAAATATTTATTTAATGTGGATATAAATGATGGATTTATTTATTTTATGTGGTTATAATTGAAGGATTTAATGTTGAGGTATTTTATCAGTATTTTTGTCAGAATGGAGGTATTAAAAATCAAATCAGTATTTTTATGATATATTACATGAGTTATAATTTTTAATCCGACCGTTGGATCGTTGTGATTTTTGGATATGTTATACATATATAAGTTGAGTATATGTCCACAAATTTTGAACCGTTAAAAATGAACGTATGATTTGTTATGAATTTTAAGAGATGACTGATTTAGAAATTAGGTTTATAAATGATTTTGGTGGAAAATTTTAGAATTTAGTGGGCCCCACTTTTCGTTGGCGAAGAAATGTGCTGAATTTTATTTCAAACGTGGTGGGTGACAATAGTAGCAGGTCAAGTCTGCTTCGGCGTGCTAATGTTTTCCTATAAATAGAGGGCTAAGTTAGAATTGAAAATCACACTAGAAACATAAGCTTTCTCTCTTTCTCTCTCTATATTATCGAGCGTATTTTGTGAGTATTTAGATACTTTGAGAGTTACTGTTCAGTACAAGTTTCATTCAGCATCACTTCCGACCTTTCATTCCGAAGTACTGATTCTTTGAGGTAAGGGATGCTATTTACTTCTTAAATAATATTATTTTCTTCAATATAATTATGCCAAAATATATGTTTGAACTTCTTAATCAAATTTGGAACTTTTGTGTTGGGGTTACTATTCACGTATATGACACTATTCACGTATACGACACTATTCATGCATACGAAACTATTCACCGAAAAATGAAATTTTCTCTTTTTCGTTCAAGATGTCTTTTATGGTTACTATCTTTGATTGTATCCATGTTTTGATCTTTATTTTTGAATTCTACTTCACACTTGGTTATGATGGAGTATTATTGAATTCGGATAAACCGAAATACGAATCCCTAATATTTGTCCTTCTGTCTTACTGGATTTGTTTTCTAAAATGTTTTTCAACATCCTCAGTCCTTTATGGTGGTACTTGATGAATATTTTTGGCCTGTAGTGCAAAGATGAATGATTACCTGATGAATATCTTTGGCCCGTAGTGCAAAGATGAACAGGTGTTGAGATGAACATGACCAACTGGTGATACAAATGAATATCTTTGGCCCGTAGTGCAAAGATGTATATTTATTGATGTTACAGGGATAAAATATTGATGATGGACTTTTAAATTCATAGATGATAGTAGATTTCATTCTCTACTTAACTCTTCTAATGAATTGTTGTTTCCACTGCAGATGTTGATCTAAAACTTGTTGTCGATTATATTCTATCAGATTTTTCCCTGTTGAAGACTAAGGATAATTTGTTGTATATTATCTTAGTCATAATATTATTTACTGGGCTAGTTGAGCTCACCCTTTTCCTTTTTGTTCCATTTTTCTTCTCAAGAAGCGAGAACATAGCAGGAACCAGTCGGGGTATAAAGTGATGGTCCTAGACAGTTATTTTAGCAGTCCTCACTATTTTTGTAAAATAGTACATCAATAATTGTATGAGGACTTTATTTGGGTGTTGATATTGTTTAGAAGACAATATTTGTATTTAAACTCACAGTATGTGTTGACGTATTTTGCACGACAATTGTATTAATAAAGTTGTAGTTGGTTTTCTGTACCATGTATTTGGCGACTCAGAATGGGTGATGTATACCTATTTTGGGGGCGTCACAGTTGGTATCAAAGCTTAGGGATATAGTCTCTTGCGAAGATCGGGGAATAGAACTAGAAGGGGAGAGATGAGTAAATCCTTCGCTAGTGTGTCCTACCTAAGCTTATTTGTTGGTCGGTCATAATATAGGGATATTATGTGATATGTTAATTTGTTTAATTAATCCCTGTTTTATGGTAATTTTTAAAAATGGCAGCTGAGAATGTTAACAATGGAGTCTATGAGACTGTGGAACAACCTTTGATTACCAACCAAGAGAACGTGCAACAGGAGGGAAATATTCCTCCTGTAAACAACACTACCGAGCAAACGATGAATGATGCGAGGTTTAGAAGCTTTTTGTAGTTCATGCAAAATCATACGAGGGAGACTCGTGTACAAAATACGGGTGGAAATGATAGCAACGCGCGGTCTGTCACAGCCAATCAATTCAAGGAGTTGGGACCACCAAATTTTTGGGGAAAGCCCTATCCCATTAAGGCGGAAACGTGGGTTAAGAAAATGAGCAAGATATTTGATGTCTTGGGCTGCACGGAGGAACAGAAGGTTCCATTCGCCACCTTTATGTTCCGTGGTGAGGCAGATTACTGGTGGGAATCTGTGAAACATACCCAGCCAGCCGCACTCAATATGTCTTGGGAAAAATTTCAGAAACTGTTCAATGACAAGTACTTTCCTGAAAGTATTCATCATATGAAGGAGGTAGAGTTTATTTGACTGGAACAGAACAACATGACAGTGTTCCAGTACGAGGCGAAGTTCGCGGAGTTATCCAGGTTTACATCTCATTTGGTAGAAAATGAGGAACGTATGACACGGATGTTTTTGAGAGGTCTAAAACCCGAGATTCGATAATATCTTGTCTTTCATAAATTTTCTTTATATTCAGATGTTGTAAACATGGCTCAATTATTAGAGCGTGATAGTGAGTATGTTCAACCGAGGGACCACAACCAGGGTCATACCGGTGACAGCAGTCATCGGAGCGATGATAACCAGCGAGGAAGGAAGAATACAGACAAAAGTGGTAACCACTCGGGTGGTCATCGTGGCCATGACAATAGGAGAGGTGAGTCAAGTGGAAATTTAAAAAAGAGGAGATTCAACAATGACGGAAAGACATCAGCACCAGCACCAACAATAAATTCTAGGGGAGGAGAATGACCGCCACTCAGATGCTACAGAAGCGGAGATGAGGGACACATAAGTCCAAACTGTTCACAGCCTTCCAAGGTGTGTTTTAATTGTGGAAAAGATGGTCACATAGCCCGATTTTAACTGATAGCAAAGTCAAGTCTAACTAGGACGGCGGCACCAAAGGCGACTACAGGCAAAACAAAGTCGGTGGTTCAAGGAAGGGCGTTTGTCGTGACTGGCCAAAACGTGAGAAACCCAAACGAGGTGATCACGGGTAAGCTAATCTTAAACTCTTATGAATTTTATACCTTACTAGATACCAGTTCTACCCATTCTTTTATCTCTTCTGCTTGTGCTCAACGTTTAAACTTGACTCCGGAGAAATTGGACTTTAACTTATCTGTTGAAACTCCGTTGGGTGAAACCTTTATTACATCTACAGTTTATAAATCTTGCTTAATCCAAGTTGGCACAATCACATTACCTGTTGATCTTATCTCTTTAAAGATACTTGCATTTGATGTGATTTTAGGGATTAATTAGTTAACCACTCATCATGCTAAAATTGCTTGTTTTCGTAAGGTTGTTAGTTTTCATATTCCTAACCAACCTGTTATATGAATTTAATCAACTAAACCACTAAAATTAATCACGGTCATATCAAGCCATAAAGCTATTCGTTTATTGAAAAATGGATGTCAAGCTTTCTTAGCCCATATTATGTACTTTAACAAAAACACCTCAAATTTGAATAATATTCATGTTGTTAATGAATTTCCTGACGTATTTCTTGAAGAACTTTCTGGTCTACCCCCAGAACGATAAGTTGAATTCTTTATTGATCTTGAACCGGGTACAAAGCCCATTTCTAAAACCCTATATCGAATGGCTCCTATTGAACTTCAGGAGTTAAAAGTCCAACTACAGGAATTTTTAGACATCAGTTTCATTCGTCCTAGTACATCTCCTTGGGGTGTTCCTATTTTATTTGTAAAGAAGAAAGACGGGAGTATGCGACTTTGTATTAACTACCGAGAATTAAACCATGTCACCATCAAGAATAGGTATCCACTACCTCGCATTGATGACCTGTTTGACCAGTTGCAAGGAGTATAATTCATTTTAAAGATCGATCTTCGTTCTGGATATCATCAGCTGAAGATTAAAACTGAGGATATTCCAAAGACTGCATTCAGAACTCAGTACGGGCATTATGAATTCTTAGTCATGTCTTTTGGATTAACTAATGCTCCTACTGCTTTCATGGATATGATGAACCGTGTATTCAAGGAATATTTGGATCAGTTCGTTGTTGTCTTTATTGATGACATCCTTATCTATTCCAAAAGTCATGAAGATCATGAACACCATTTGAAGTTGTTACTTAAAAGACTTCGTGACAACAAGTTATACGCCAAGCTAAAGAAATGCGAGTTATGGCATAAGGAAGTAGCATTCTTTGGGCACGTGGTGTCAAAACATGGAGTATTTGTTGACCCGACAAAGATTAAAGCAATCCAAAGTTGGGAGCAACCAAAGTCGGCGACCGAAGTGCGTAGCTTTTTGGGCTTAGCTGGTTATTATCAGAGATTCGTGGAAGGATTTTCTTGAATCGCTACTCCGTTAACTTAGCTGACTCGGAAAGATACAAAATTCGTATGGAGCGAGGAATGCGAGAAGAGTTTCCAAGAGCTCAAGAGGAGACTCATTTCGGCACCTGTTCTGACAATACCATTTGGTTCAGATGGATTTGTTATCTAGAGCGATGCTTCAGGCAAAGGGTTAGGATGTGTTCTCATGCAACATGAGAAAGTCATAGCCTATGCCTCGCGACAACTCAAAGAATATGAGAGGAATTATCCTACTCATGATCTGGAGTTGGCAACAGTCGTTTTTGCGTTGAAAATCTAGAGACACTACCTGTATGGGGAGAAAGTGGAGATTTATACAGATCATAAAAGCCTCAAATATTTCTTCACCCAAAAGGAACTCAACATGTGGCAACGACGTTGGCTCCAGCTGTTGAAGGATTACAACCATATCATTCAATATCATCTTGGAAAATCAAACGTTGTAGCTGACGCATTGAGTAAAAGATCGTATGTAGGTACGAGCGCAATGTTGTTAACACAAAGGCCCATTTTGTACGACTTACAAAGATTGGAGATAGATTTAAAGGCTCCAAGTACCCACGTGATGATGGAAAATACACGAGTAGAATCGACTTTAATCGATAAAGTTAAAGTTGCTCAAGCTACAGACCTGGAGCTGATGCGTATGAAAAAGAAAGTGCAAGAAGGTCCTATTCCAGAGGCAAGAATTGATGAAGAAAGAATACTTAGAGTCAACTCCAGACTTTGTGTTCCTAACGATTTTGACTTGAAGCACAGAATCATGATGGAGGCACACAACACACCATTTGCAATCCATCCTGGGGGTACCAAAATGTATCACAATCTTTGACATACATTTTGGTGGAGCAATATGAAGAAAGAGATCGCAGAGTTTATCTCGAGGTGTTTAACTTGTCAACGTGTAAAGGCGGAGAATCAAGTGCCAAAGGGTCCATTGCAACCACTTGAGATTCCAAAATGGAAGTGGGAACACATTACTATGGATTTCGTTACGGGTCTTCCCAAGGTTTCTCAAGGTATAGATGCGATTTGGGTTATTATTGTTAGATTAACCAAGTCAGCTCATTTCTTGCCCATACGTGAGACTTATTCCCTTGAACGTCTTGCTAGTATGTATGTAAATGAGATTGTGAGATTGCATGGCATGCTAGTATCCATAGTTTTGGATCGTAACCCAAGATTCACTTCACGATTTTGGGTTAGCTTGCAGAAAGCTATGGGCGCAGATTTACGATTCAGTTCGGCATACCATCCTCAAACGGACGAACAATCAGATAGGACTATTCAAACTTTTGAAGATCTATTAAGACTCTGTGTCCTAGACTTCAAAGGGAGTTGGAATAAGTATTTATCATGGGTGGAATTCTCCTACAATAACAGTTATAAGGCAAGTATAGGTATGGCTCCATTTGAAGACTTGTATGGACGAAAGTGTCGCTCTCTAGTATGTTGGGATGAGGTGGGTGAAGCAACATTGTTGGGACCAAAATTAGTACGCATGACTACAGAAAAGATTCAAATGATCCGGCAACGTATAAAGACCTTACAAGATCGACAAAAGAGTTATAATGATCTTCATCGAAAGGACATGGAGTTTAATATTGGAGATCATGTATTGTTACGTACTGCTCCATGGAAGGGAGTTACAAGATTTAGGAAGAGAGGAAAGCTCAATCCATGATTTATTGGTCCATTTCAGATTCTTGACCGAGTAGGAAATGTAGCCTATAGACTCGCGTTACCTCCAAGCATGTCTCATGTTCATAATGTTTTTCACATATCTATGCTTCGTAAATATGTGAAAGACCCAAACCACATTATTGCGTTAGAACCAGGCGAGATAGCCGAAGATTTAACGTACGAGGAGTTACCTATCAAGATATTGGATAGGAAATAGCATATCCTACGAACAAAGGTTATACCATAAGTCAAGGTTTTGTGGAGGAACCATACTATTGAGGAAATGACTTGGGAGTTGGAATCAGAAATGAAAGCGAGGCACCCTCACCTTTTCGAAACACCAGGTACGTACGTCAATTTTGAGGACGAAATTTCATAAGGAGGGGAGGTTGTAAGACCCCAACTTATTATGAATAAAATTAAATTTTCTCTATTTATTATCTTGAAATAATAAGGAGTTAATTTGATATAATACTTTGGTTATGGGTGATTATAAAATATTTATTTTGTCGGGGAATATTCATTTGGTCGTGGAATATTCTTATTGTCGGGGAATATTCGTATGACGGTTCAGCCATTCGTGGGCCTCATAACAGAATAACTGTCGGATGAAGAAAACGACAAGTTTGAGTTTTTATAAATAATGGCGTAGTTGTTACCGTGAACATTGTTAGAATAACCGGTGGTTAAAATACAGTAATACGCGTGGTTGTGCAGTAGCACACGGTATTGCACAGTATTTTTAAATTATTGATTCTTACGTAAGAAGGCACTACTCAATAATTGTTATAGTAATTACTTTTCAATATTTTATTTTATTGATTCAATAATTGTTGCGTTGATATTTTATATTATTGTTATTTCAATAATTGTCACTGCACAATATTTCCCATTATCAGATCAATAATTCATATTATTTGAATAATATTATTAGATAACAATATTGGCAATGTCTAGAAAGTTCTGTCTAAGGAGAGGTTTGGTCACCTAATTGCGCACCAATAAGGAGAAATCCTTATTGGAAAGCCCCCTATTTCCTTGGAATGGCCTGGTTGTCATAATTGTGATTCTGTAATATTATTTGTGAATAATTAATTATTGGTTTTTATAATAAGGAAATATTTATTTGATGTGGATATAAATGATGGATTTATTTATTTTATGTGGTTATAGTGAAGGATTTAATGTTGAGGTATTTTATCAGTATTCTTGTCAGAATTGAGGTATTAAAAATCAAATCAGTATTTTTACGATATATTACGTGAGTCATAATTTTAAATCCGACCGTTGGATCGTTGTGATTTTTGGATATTTTATACATATATAAGTTGAGTATATGTCCACAAATTTTGAACCGTTAAAAATAAACATATGATTTGTTATGAATTTTAAGAGGTGACTGATTCAGAAATTAGGTTTATAAATGATTTTGGTGGAAAATTCTAGAATTTAGTGGGCCCCACTTGTGGTTGGTGAAGAAATGTGCTGAATTTTATTTCAAATGTGGTGGGTGACAATAGTAGCAGGTAAAGCCATCAGGTAGCAGGTCAAGTCTGCTTCGGCGTGCTAACATTTTCCTATAAATAGAGGGCTAAGTCAGAATTAGAAATCAAACCAGAAAAATAAGCTTTCTCTCTCTATATTATCGAGCGTATTTTGTGTGTATTTAGATACTTTGAGAGTTGCTGTTCAGTACAAGTTTCATTCAGCATCACTTCCGATCTTTCATTCCGAAGTACTGATTCTTTGAGGTAAGGGATGCTATTTTCTTCTTAAATGATATTATTTTCTTCAATATCATTATGTTGAAATATTGGTTTGAACTTTTTAATCAAATTTGGAACTTTTGTGTTGGGGTTACTATTCACGTTTATGGCACTATTCACATGTACGACGCTATTCACGAATACAGCACTATTCACCGAAAAATGAAATTTTCTCTTTTTCGTCCCAAATGTCTTTTATGGTTACTATCTTTGATTGTATCCATGTTTTGATCTTTATTTTTGAATTCTACTTCACACTTGGTTATTATGGAGTATTATTGAATTTGGATAAACCGAAATACGAATTCCTAATATTTGTCCTTCTGTCTTATTGGATTCGTTCTCTAAAATATTTTTCATCATCCATAGTTCTTTATGGTGGTACTTGATAAATATCTTTGGCCTGTAGTGCAAAGATGAATGATTACCTGATGAATATCTTTGGCTCGTAGTGCAAAGATGAATAGGTGTTGAGATGAACATGGCCAACTGGTGATACAAATGAATATCTTTGGCCCATAGTGCACAGATGTATATTGATTGATGTTACAGGGATAAAATATTGATGATGGACTTTTAAATTCATAGATGATAGTAGATTTCATTCTCTACTTAACCCTTCTAATGAATTGTTGTTTTCGCTGCAGTTGTTGATCTAAAATTTGTTGTCGATTATATTCTATTCGATTTTTCCCTGTTTAAGACTAAGGATAATTTGTTGTATATTATCTTAGTCATAATATTATTTCTGGGCTTGTTGAGCTCACCCTTTTCCTTTTTGTTCCATTTTTCTTCCAGGAAGCGATAACATAGCAAGAACCAGTTGGGGTATAGAGTGATGGTCCTAGACAGTTGTTTTAGCAGTCCTCACTATTTTTGTAAAATAGTACATCAATAATTGTATGAGGACTTTATTTGGATGTTGATATTGTCTAGAAGACAATATTTGTATTTAAACTCACAGTATGTGTTGTCGTATTTTGCACGATAATTGTATTAATAAAGTTGTAGTTGTTTTTCTGTTTGGCGACTCAGAATGGGTGATGTATATCTATTTTGGGGGTGTCACATCTTCTCTCTCTATATTATCGAGCATATTCTTGTGAGTATTTTGATACTTTGAGTGTTGCTATACGGTGCAAGTTCCTTTCAGCGTTATATCTGATATTCCAGCCAGAAGTACTATTCTTTCGTGGTAAGGGATGTTATTTTTTTTAAAAATGATATTATTTCTTTCAATATCATTATACCAGAATATTGGAAATATATTTCTTGTGAAATTCTTGTCCTTTAGTGTCGGGGATAGTATTCACGTATACGACACTATTCACAGAAAAATTAAATTTTTATTTTGTTTGTCCAGGATATCTATTATGGATACTAGCTTTGATTGTATCCATGTTTTGGTCTTCATTCTTAAATTTTACTCCACTATGGTTATTTATGAAGTATTTTTGAACTTGGATTGTTTGAAGTACGAATCCTTAAAATTTGTTCTTTTGTTTCACTGGATTCGTTTCTTTAAAAATATTTTTCATCATCCTCAGTTCTAAATGATGATATTACTGAATATCTTTGGCCCATAGTGCAAAGATGAATGATTCTCTGATGAATATCTTTAGCCCGTGGTGCAAAGATGAACAGGTGCAAAGATGAACATGACCAACTGATGAATATCTTTGGCCTGTAGTGCAAAGATGAATGAGTTACTGATAAATATCTTTGGCCTGTAGTGCAAAGATGAATAATTTATGTTATAAGGATAAAATTTTGATGATGGACTTTTAATTTCATAGATGTTAGTATATTTCATTGTCTACTTAACTCTTCTTGTGATAGCCCCGAATCACCGTGGATCCGGTATACTATTACTATCACTATTTGCGGAAGATATAAACATAAATTGTTTATACAATACATTACACACTATTCCCCAAGGTCGAGTAACCTTAACTTATACACAATTCATAAAATATCTATTACACAACAATATTTATCAAAATAAACTATTACAAACTAGCCGCACATTTTATCCCAAGCTGAACTTGGCATTAACCTTTTTCCTGTATCCGAACACGTTCGCCTTATCTGCAATGTTTTATCATGATATGGCAAGGATGAGCATGAAAGTTGCCCAACAAGTTTAAATACAATAATATAACGATATATCATGATTGAAGAGTATGAATAATAAGTTGGCTATAATTCATCAATATAATTGAGAACTAGCACGAACAAACTTTTGACTGAACAAGTTTTAAACATGAACAAACATTTCTGAACCAACTGATAATGAAGGTGATCAGCCTTTCATACCTGACTTATACATGCAAGATGTACAGAGTACAAATTTCAAGGCAATCAGCAATGATTAACCATAAGCTTGAAGAAACTACTCTTATTAGAGTTAAGTAAAAGAAACTTGCCTGAACCGTTGATTACCGCAACGCAATTTATAACGCTTTACCCGAAGACCTAATATTAGTAATAAAGATCTCCAATATTAGAATAATATCATCACAGTATAATACTGTTATATTTATATCCACAGAATAACCTAAACACATAGCACATAATCATATCAGTCTATAATACACATAAGACTTAGCATCAAATTAGACTATTAAGTTTGAGTTAAAACTGACACAATTTTAACATCCCGACGGTCTAGTCAGAATAAATATTGAGTTTAAGTTCAATTAAACTCTGCCTAAGCACTTAACAATTACTTAGAATCACATTTATATGATTTAACACTCGCTTTTTCATTTCATAAGTTATTCGTTAACACCTAGTAAGTTAAATACTAATTCAGCAATCTGGATTCTAAATCTAGCAACCAAATTTTTAATTCATCAACCTGAATTCACCAATCCATCAATCTAAACCTCAATCAAACAAACCGATTTCAACAAATTTTTCAATTCAGCAAACTGTTTTCTATATCCGTATCACGAAAATACCAAATCAGTGTATTATTCTCCTATCCTTTGGTCAAACATATATACATGTATTTCATACACAAAAAGTATTTTTTCATAATTTTCTAACTTCCTTTAGTATTTTTTCAAAAATCATTTCTAGTGCATAGCTTAAGAAATTAGCTAACTTGTGCTTAACTCCAGTAATGCCCATCTTTTGTCATAACCTTATATATGTTAACGTGATGCTCCATTTTAAATTTCATGGCAATCGGAGTTGTAGAACTCCGTTTATAGCGATTTCTGTCGGAAAATCACAAAAATTGTAATGGTCATAACTTGGTCGTTTTAACTCGGAATCAGCTCATTTTTGGACACGAGCTACATAATACCATATATTTTCATTTCCCAAAACTCTGGAATTTTTCTCATTAAATAAATGTCCGAAATAGACCCCGGAAAATTTTGGGCAGCAACTTTTTGACGTAAAACAGTTTTAGAGTCCTTCACCAAAACTTAAATAAAATGAAATCTATAACTCTGATTAATGATCCGTCAATTTTGTTGGGTTCGTATCTTTCCGAACTATAGTTTTCATCTATCACAATCAATATTTGGACATGTTAAGCTCCCGGAATTTAGCCCGGAAGTGGCTGTTACAAAACTGTCCTTCTAACAGTTTTTATTACCTTTGTGTAGTTTGGGAGAAATCCCATAACTTGTTCAATATTCAACCTATTTGAGTAATTCCAAAGGAATTTTACCATTAACACATATATCTAGTATCCCAAGAACATAAATTATAAATATCCATCATAGATTTCAAGAAAAATCAAAACCTAGCTCTCACTTAAAAAGTTCAAACTTTTCCGGAAAAATTACATTTTTCTCTTCCTTTGATTTCCACCAATTTAACACCCATTATGGGTAGATCCAAACAATAAACACTTATTAACATGTATATACATAGTTTTTTAGTTTAGAAACAAAGTTTCTTGTTTCATCAAACAAGCATCAAATACAAGATTAAATACAATCAAGAGTAAGAAAAATAAGATTTTCTACACTTTGAAAACCTAGCTTCACTTTTCTTGTTTTTGATCTAACTTTTGAAACTTAAAATGGATAGATCCACACATAAAACACTCTAAATCATGTAGATATAGAGTTTTGAAGATCAAGAACATAACTCCATGTTTTGATTTAAAACAACTAGAGTAACTAACTAAATGTAGTTTAATACCTTAATATCTTGCTAGCCCTTCTTAATCTTTCAAAGTAGATGATCTTGGTTAGCTTGAAGATCAAAACATTTTCTCCTTCTCCTCTTGGAGCTGCTGAAAATGAAAGCTCTCTCTCTCTCTCTTTTCTCTAGTCTCTCTCTTTCTTTCTTAGTTAACTATGGAAGAAAGATGAAAGAAAGAAAAAATATATATATACTTTTAGATATAGATATATAATTAATATCCTAAATCATGCTCCTTTTCTCTTCCACAAATAAAACCACCCATGTGGCTTCTTATTCTCCTCAAAAACCATCCGGCCATGCCTTACTTCTCAATCAATTCACTCTTTCTCTCACATTCCACTAAAACTTGCTTAAAATAATGAACAAAATGTTGGACAATCAAAAGAATGACACATGGAGAGTTGGTGAGATTTGGTAACCAATTAAAGTGAACACTTATTACATTCTCCCCCCCCCCCTTTTTGTTGCTTCTCATGGCCGGCCACTTGGCCTATATCTCATCAAGTTTGGCTTTTTGATTTAATGCTTATTTGATTTACTAAATGTCCAAAAAGTCCTCTCCCACTTGGGCTAAAAGTTGAGCTTCCTTTAATGTATTGCTTGACCTCTAACTAATTTCTTTGGCCAACATTTGGGCTATACATATACATAATCCAATTCCTTTAATTCTCATCCAACCCAAATCATTTACTTAGGGTTTCGATTTCCTCAATTATAACATAAATCCTTACTCACAAGCCTATTCATTTCCTTAACCAAATTAGACTTGCTATAATTAGGTTATAAAATTAATCATTTGAGATATATATAATAAATCTCCTAGAATTAGTAAGTATTCTAAATAGCACAATTCTCTTTTTCCATAACCCTTAAGTTATTAAATCCTTCATTCCTAATATATAATTAGGGTTACACTAGTTTTTTTGTTTGTTTATATAATAAACAAATATAAACCATCACCTAATGTTCATATTCCTCACACACAACTTTTTAACCCTTAGGGTTTAATACTTCGCATTAGGATTCCCAAATTAGGATTTAAATTCTCGATACTGAAATTAGAGTTTCTGAATATATCGTTAGGGTTTTCTAACTTAATCACCATATTCATATCATGAATTTAGGGTTTCGGATTCCCGGAACTAAAACTAGGGTTTCCAGAACCGATTCTAGGGTTTCTCATCAGATGTTAGGATTTTCTTACAGAACATTGACGTTCTTAATATATACTTAGGGTTTGACACATATATAATTAATCTGGTCAACCCTTGACCCTTAAACACATTCTGAACACATACATAACCATAAACACAAAACATATTCTCATAAATTCTTAATCCTGAATAATTCACCTCTTTCCTTCACCGAATTTTGAAATCCTCAAAATTCAATCCCAATAACATCAAACGCATACACTTATTTTCTGTCTAGATCTATTATTTGACCTTAAATCAATCATTTAAGATTTTCATAAATTATCCAAATTCTTGGGTTGTCACACTTCTAATGAATTATTATTTCCGCTGCGAATATTGATCTGAAACTTGTTGTTAATATTCTATCAAATTTTTCCCTGTTGAGGACTAACGATAATTTGTTCTATATTATCTTAGTCATGATGTTCTTTACTGGGCTAGTTGAGCTCACCCTTTTCCTTTTTGTTCCATTTTTATTCTTAGGAAGCGAGAATATAGCGGGGAGTAGTCGGGGTGTGGAGTGATATTCCATGGCAGTTGTTATAGTAGTCCTCACTATTTTGTAATGAGGACTTTATTTGAGTGTGGATATTGTCTAGAAGATAATATTTGTATTTAAACTCACAATTTATGTGTTGTCATATTTTGCACGATAATTGTATTAATAAAGTTGTAGTTATTTCTATATCATGTATTTGGCGACTCAGAATGGGTGATGTATACCTATATTTGGGGTGTCACAGTTTCACTTTCTGAAGGTGAGGATGGAATATTCATGACAAAAGGAAGGAGAGTAGTACGCTCCTGACTAATTAATTGGCGTGTGACTTGGTGTTGATGAATCACCAGTTCTACCAATTGATCTACTTGTTTGCAAAGAGCCTTAATCTTTCGCTCGACCATAAATTGGAACTCGGCATACTCCCATCTGTCAGCACCATCTTTGCTGGTCTGGGAAGATTCAACAACATAATTGGAACTCTTTCCACTGCTCCAATTAATCATATTAACGTCACCAAAATCTCCCCATTGTCGATTAAGTCCTGAATCGTATGTTTTAAGGCCCAGCAATCCTGAGTGTCATGTCCCGGTACCCCAATAAGCACACTTCTGAGTAGCATTGAAACCCTTCCCATTTGGGTTGGCTGGTGGAAGAAGATGTGTAATTTTCTTCTGAGTAGTCAGAAGAGTAAGGATATTCTCGAGCGAGTCCCATAAGGGTGTGAACACTCGAGGGAATTTGACTTCTCCACCTTTAGGCAATGGAGGGTTTGAAGACTGTTGTAAAATCTCAAATTTTACGAATAAAGATTTAAATTTCTCAAAAAAAAAAAATTTTGAATATTATGGTGTGGATTTAATATAATGTTATAGTTGTGGGTAATATTTATAAATTTTACAAAGTATGTAAGTTGTTATATTATATTCGATTGGTCGGGGAATATTCTTTGTGTCGGGGAATATTCGTACGACAGCACAATCATTGGTGGACCCCACAACGGAATTATTGTCGGATTGAGAAAATGACAAAAATATTTTTATGAAAATAACAGCGGAAGTTTTACCATTAAAACTGTTGAACTACTCGGTAGTAAAAGTACAGGAATACGCGTGGTTGCATAGTAGCACACGGTATTGATTATTGATGCTTACGTGAGAAGCCACTCAGTTTTGTTCAATTATTGCTTCAATAATTGTTGCATAATATCTCAAGTTAATTGATTCAATTATTGTCGATATTTTAAATATTATTAAATCAATAATTGAGATGACAGAGTTATTAATATTATTATTTGCAATATTAACGATGTCTAGAACTTCTGCCAATGAGAGGTTTGGTCACCTAATTGTGCACCAATAGGGAGAAATTCTTATTGAAAAGCCCACTCTTTCATGGGAACCACCTGATCGATTAATATTGTGAATTATAATAATGATGATAAATGTTGTTAAATATATTGAGGTGTCTTTTTATGAAGTCACGAATGTTTATATATATATATATTATGTTTTATTATTATTAATGTAATAAAACAGAAAAGCTTTTTATATAAAAGAGAATACTTTTATAAAGTTATTTGTTTTATTAGACTATAAATAGAATATATTATATTCTATTATGCATAGTGTTTTCTATAGTAAAATCTATTTATATAAAACAGAATACTTTTATAAAGTTATTTGTTTAATTAGACTATAAATAAAATATATTATATTCTATTATGCATAGTTTTTTGCATAGTAAAATCTTTTTATATAAAACAGTATACTTTTATAAAGTTATTTGTTTTATTAGACTATAAATAGAATATATAATATTCTATTATGTATAGTGTTTGCATAGTGTCTGCATAGTATTTGCATAGTAAAATCTTTTTATATAAAATAGAATACTTTTATATTGTTATTCGTTTTATTAGATTATAAATAGAATATATTATATTTTATTTAATAGATTTTGTTTTATTAGAATATTTTATTAATACTGTATAGTAAATTAATATGGACCGTCCGTTTAAAAGTAAATCAATCTAGACCGTTCATGAATTAGTTACTATTCAGTCCATTTTCATATAAATAGAAGTTCATTCCTTCATTATTTCTTACGAATTCACTGAAACTCTAGAGAGAGAAACTATAGAGAGAAAGAAGAAAAGTATTCTGCTACTTCACTACTCCTATATTCAGTTTCTTCTAAGGTAAGGGATATTATTTGTTGTACCATAAGGGGTATTATTTCTTTCATATTCATGAAGAGAACTTATGTTATTCCATCCTTTATCATTATATTATGTTGAAAGTCATCTGTTTATTTTATGTTGAAAGTCATCTGTGACCTGTAGTGCATAGATAGAATTGGTATAATTATGACCAGGGATTATTCGGTATAATCATGACTGTAATGTTACAAATGATGTGGAAAAAGTCCTCATTGGCCTGTAGTGCATTGATGGACAGTTTTTGGTATGATTATGGCTATAGATTCTCTTTGGCCAAGGGTGCAAAGATGAATTGTTTTATGGCATGATCAGGACCGTTGATGAAAACATGATTATCTTTGGCCCGTAGTGCATGGATAATTCATGTTCGTGATACTAAATAATATCATTGGCCTGTAGTGCAGGAATGATTTGATGATGTGGATTATTTATTAAGCTGAGTCTCCGTGATAAAATTTATGATAAATCTTTTAAATCATAGAAGATCGTAGATTTTATGTTCTACTTGACTCTTCTAATGGATTGTTTGTTCCGTTGCAGTTAAACTTGATGTTTGTTATATTTTATCAGTTTAACACTGTTGAAGGCTAATGATAATTTATTCTACATTATCTTAGTCATAATATTTCTTACTGGGCTAGTTCAGCTCACCTTTTGCTTTCATTTTTCTCTTCAGGAAATGAGAACGTAGTAGGGACTAGTCGGGGAACGGAGTGACGGTCCAGATGATAGCATTAGTAGACCTCACTATTCTATGAAATAGTATGATAATAAATGTATTGAGAACTTTTTTTGAGTTTGAATACTGTCTAGAAGACAATATTTGTATTAAAACTCACAGCTCATGTTGTATATTTAAGATTATATTTGTATTCTGTACCATGTATTTGGCGACTCAGAATAGGTGATGTATACCTATTTTGGGGGCGTCACAGTTGGTATTAAAGCTTAGGGATATGATCCCTGGCTAAGATTTGAGACAAGAACTAGGAGGGGAGAGACGAGGAATTCCTTCGCTAGTATGACCTACCTAAGTTTATTTGGTATTTAATTGGTCAGTTAGAGTATAGGGATAATATGTGATATGTTAATTATCCATTGTTTTGTGGCAGTATTTGAAAATGACATCCGAGAATGTTGAGAATAGCAATGGAGCACATGAGACCGTTGAGTCACCACAGATTAATACCCAGGATAATGTGCAACAGGAAGACAATAATCCTCAGGTAAATAACAACACCAATCAGATGATGAACGAGGGGATGTTCAGAGGCTTTATACAATTCATGCAACATCAGGTAAGAGAGACTCATGTTCAAAATATAGGTGGAAATAATGGCAACCCACGGTCGATTACCACTAAGCAGTTCAAGGAGCTGGGACCACTGGAGTTTTTGGGAAAGCCAAAACCACTTAAAGCGGAGACATGGTTAAAGCAGATCACCAAGATATTTGATGTCTTGGGATACTCAGAGGAGCAAAAGGTTCCCTTCGCCACCTTTATGTTGCTTGAAGAGGTAGATTACTGGTGGTAATCTGTAAAATGTACCCAGCCTAACACACTCAAGATGTCTTGGGAGAAGTTCCAAGAGCTGTTCAACGACAAGTACTTTCCCAAAAGTATTCGTCACATGAAGGAGGTGGAGTTTATCAAGTTGGAGAAAAATAATATAACTGTGTTGCAATACGAGGCTAAATTTTTGGAGTTATCCCGGTTTGCATCCCATTTGGTCGATAATGAGGAGCGAATGACGCGAATGTTTCTAAGAGGTTTGAAACCCGATATACGTCAATACCTCATTTCTCACAAACGTTGTTTATATTCAGATGTTATGAATAGGGCTGAATTATTGGAGCGCAATAATGAGTCAGCACAACCAAAAGGCAACGACCAGCAACACAATAATAATCGTACCAGTGGCAACGGCCATCGGAACAATGATAACCATCGTGGGGGGAAATTATCATGCCAAGAATGGTAACCACTTCGGTGGTAATCATGGCCAAGATAATAGAAGTGGAAATTTCAAGAAGAGAAGGTTTAATAATGATAAAAAGACAGTAGCACCAGCACCCATTTCCAAGGAAGAAGAACGACCACCGATCGTATGTTTCAAATGCGGACAGGAGGGACACATCTGTCCAAACTGTACGCAGCAATCCAAAGCTTGTTAAATTGTGGAAGAGAAGGTCATCTAGCTCGATTTTGTCATGTAGTGAAGTCATGTCCAGCTGGGATAGTGATTCCAAAGGATGTCTGTAATAACCGTAAATTTTACGATTTAATATTTATAATTATAAATAGAACCTGTGATTAATTAGTTTATAAATGCTTACATGGCATGAGGTGAATAACTCAATTGAATTAAAATTTAACTTTAATTAATAAGATGTGGAGAATTATGGAGGGTTTATGAGATGTCTTGTGTGACACAATGATGGAATTAGTGAGGAATAATTAAGTATTTACATGTTTATAATCCAAATAATAAATTGGGAGTCTAGCCCAATAAATTAATTGATAGACTTTTGAGTAGCCCAATAAACTTGGGTCATTTGAAATCCAATTCGGAACCCAACCTAATAGTTAACTGATGGTACCAGGTGTTGGTTAAATAATATGGCGTGAGGCAATGGGTCGACCGACTAGCCCCTAGTCTATGTCTGAAATCTATTCTCTTGTCCCAAATTAAGGGTCACCAAGTACAAGGAACAGTAACCTAAACTCTCTTTACGCAAACTTTTAAGCTGCTAATCCTAGGCATGCAGGGCTAGCTAAGTGGCTGGTATGGAGTGGTTAAACAACTCCTTAACTAACCATTGTTCATTTCTATTGCACCATGAATCCCAACATTGGGTAAAGCAAGTGCCTAGTCCATGCTTTCTCTTTAAATACAAGCCACCATGGCAATCTGTTATAGAGATAAGAGTGTTGGAGAAATCCGAGTAAAGAATTCTTAGTTACTAAGCATTACCAAATCAGTGTGTGAGATATCAAGGTTAAAGCTCGGGAAGGTATATTTTTATTTTGTTCTTAACTTGAGTCTTGTTTGATTCTCGGTTTTCCTAAATTAATAGGTCAAGAATGATGAATTAGCATGATATACGGTGTTTGGGAAGTTTACTTTCGTGCATGAATACGTTAATAATTGCCTGGAATCAAGTCGTGGCTACTCTGCAAAACAGAGCATGGTCACTGCTTCTAAACTCCATGGGGTGTAGCTGCACCGTACTTAGGAACCAGCTGATGGGTTCTGTCGTGTTAGACCATGTATTAAGAAATTCCCTTAGGTTGTGTGCATATAGTAAAGTCTTAATGAAATTAACCCAACAAACTTAGACTTGTCGAAATAGTGTAGACCGAAGTCTCGGAAAGAGCTGACTTAGAAAATGTCTTCGGACGAAGCGTGTTGTCTTCAGACAAGTCGTAATGTCTTCGGACGAAGCGAGTTGTCTTCGGACAAGTCGTAATGTCTTCGGACGAAGCGTGTTGTCTTCGGACAAGTCGTAATATCTTCGGACATTGCCAGATGTCTTCGGCTTCGGATATGGCGAGATGTCCTGGGACTCGGAGGCAGCATCATAACTTGGTATAAGGATGGATTAATAAATATTCCTATTATTACACGAACGAGTTCTAAGTAGAGAAAATTTACTAACTTCGGGAAAATAAATCTAATGCCTACAAACATGCGTAGAAAAGGGTCGGTGGGATTGATAGATGTTATGGTCTACTTAAAGCAATGAACCTCTTGGAACTACGATGAAGAAAGATTATGAATAAACTAGAAGTGGTCAAAAGTATGAGCATGTTAGTGTACATCTATGAGTTTTAATGGGTGCAGTAGTATATATAGATAGAAAGAGAATGCGTTATGTGTACACGTTGTTATATATGTATATCAAGTGTGTTTGGCTAATGAATACCTATACTTACATAAATAGGACAAACATAATTCATTGAGGTGATTTTCGCTACGAGTAGTAATCAACACTAAAGGCAAGTTCCCTAACCTCACTCAAATTTATATTGAGTAAGTATCCGAACACTATTATTATCGTGTTGCAAGTTCCCTAACCTCACTCAAATTTATATTGAGTAAGTATCCGAACACTATTATTATTGTGTTGCAAGTTCCCTAACCTCACTCAAATTTACATTGAGTAGTATCCGAACACTATTATTATTGTGTTGCAAGTTCCCTAAACTTACTCTCTTTTTTTTCCATTGAGTAAGTATCCGAACACTATTATTATTGTGTTGCAAATTCCTTAATCCTCACACTGTATTCATTGAATTGTTGTCATATCAATCATATTTTTATCAAGTAAATATCTGTTTCTATTCGGAAATCATTGTATACCTTGACGTTGTTGCAAGCATTAGACTTATCGTTCTTAAATGCATGATGAAAAAATTGTCTAAGCCTTTGATTCGACTAGACTATTATTATGTGTTAAAAAGCTATCCAAAACGATTGATTTGGTGCGGACTATCGTAAATCTACTGAGATGAACAACCCTCATTTAAGGTGAAATTAAATATGGTCGGGGAACCGACGCGCGCACATGAGTATGGTTAAATGTTATGCATAACATAGGGTACTTTAGGTGGATCATCTGCTGTACTCGTTGATATTGGATTACAGTGTAATACTGTTACTTCTAGTAAGAGTTCTTAGTCCTTAGTGACTGCTCAATACTCATTTATATTGAACCTGGAAATGAATAAATCCTGAAAGTTGTTGTTATCCTTCAGTCTATAGCGACACCTATTGAATACTCTTGATATTTCTCGATATCCTTGAACTACCAATTATTATTGTACCCTTGAAGGATTTAAATTCTATAACTGCCTGTTCTTCTGGATATATTACTTGCTGGGCAAACTTGTTGCTCATTCTTGTTTCCTAAAACATTACAGTTAAGGCAGAGCAAGGCGGTACTTCAGGAAAGGACAAGGGAAAGGGCAAGGCGACAAAATAACTTAGTCCCTAAGACTAGAAGTATTATTATTATTGTTATGCTTGTTATGATGTATTCAAGAATGATTAAGTATGTTTAAGTAAATCACTGAATTATCGTAGTAATGGTTACGGTACCTTGGGACGCGAATATTTATATTATATCAATGTAAATTATTCTATTAATTCCGTTGTTAATAATTTAGTAGGATATTCGTAGTTACACGTGATGCACCGAATTCGAGATATGGGTGTTCGAATTTTGGGGGCGTCACAGGTTGGTATCAAAGCTATAGTTATAAACCTTAGGAGCGAGAGCCTTAGATTATAACTTAGGAGAACTTAGAAGATAGAAAGGGATGAAACTCATATAGAGTTTTCATAGAGATGGACTTAGCGTGTTACAGAATATAACTTCGGGAAAATAAATCTAATGCCTACAAACATGCGTAGAAAAGGGTCGGTGGGATTGATAGATGTTATGGTCTACTTAAAGCAATGAACCTCTTGGAACTACGATGAAGAAAGATTATGAATAAACTAGAAGTGGTCAAAAGTATGAGCATGTTAGTGTACATCTATGAGTTTTAATGGGTGCAGTAGTATATATAGATAGAAAGAGAATGCGTTATGTGTACATGTTGTTATATATGTATATCAAGTGTGTTTGGCTAATGAATACCTATACTTACATAAATAGGACAAACATAATTCATTGAGGTGATTTTCGCTACAAGTAGTAATCAACACTAAAGGCAAGTTCCCTAACCTCACTCAAATTTATATTGAGTAAGTATCCGAACACTATTATTATCGTGTTGCAAGTTCCCTAACCTCACTCAAATTTATATTGAGTAAGTATCCGAACACTATTATTATTGTGTTGCAAGTTCCCTAACCTCACTCAAATTTACATTGAGTAGTATCCGAACACTATTATTATTGTGTTGCAAGTTCCCTAAACTTACTCTCTTTTTTTTCCATTGAGTAAGTATCCGAACACTATTATTATTGTGTTGCAAATTCCTTAATCCTCACACTGTATTCATTGAATTGTTGTCATATCAATCATATTTTTATCAAGTAAATATCTGTTTCTATTCGGAAATCATTGTATACCTTGACGTTGTTGCAAGCATTAGACTTATCGTTCTTAAATGCATGATGAAAAAATTGTCTAAGCCTTTGATTCGACTAGACTATTATTATGTGTTAAAAAGCTATCCAAAACGATTGATTTGGTGCGGACTATCGTAAATCTACTGAGATGAACAACCCTCATTTAAGGTGAAATTAAATATGGTCGGGGAACCGACGCGCGCACATGAGTATGGTTAAATGTTATGCATAACATAGGGTACTTTAGGTGGATCATCTGCTGTACTCGTTGATATTGGATTACAGTGTAATACTGTTACTTCTAGTAAGAGTTCTTAGTCCTTAGTGACTGCTCAATACTCATTTATATTGAACCTGGAAATGAATAAATCCTGAAAGTTGTTGTTATCCTTCAGTCTATAGCGACACCTATTGAATACTCTTGATATTTCTCGATATCCTTGAACTACCAATTATTATTGTACCCTTGAAGGATTTAAATTCTATAACTGCCTGTTCTTCTGGATATATTACTTGCTGGGCAAACTTGTTGCTCATTCTTGTTTCCTAAAACATTACAGTTAAGGCAGAGCAAGGCGGTACTTCAGGAAAGGACAAGGGAAAGGGCAAGGCGACAAAATAACTTAGTCCCTAAGACTAGAAGTATTATTATTATTGTTATGCTTGTTATGATGTATTCAAGAATGATTAAGTATGTTTAAGTAAATCACTGAATTATCGTAGTAATGGTTACGGTACCTTGGGACGCGAATATTTATATTATATCAATGTAAATTATTCTATTAATTCCGTTGTTAATAATTTAGTAGGATATTCGTAGTTACACGTGATGCACCGAATTCGAGATATGGGTGTTCGAATTTTGGGGGCGTCACAGGTTGGTATCAAAGCTATAGTTATAAACCTTAGGAGCGAGAGCCTTAGATTATAACTTAGGAGAACTTAGAAGATAGAAAGGGATGAAACTCATATAGAGTTTTCATAGAGATGGACTTAGCGTGTTACAGAATATAACTTCGGGAAAATAAATCTAATGCCTACAAACATGCGTAGAAAAGGGTCGGTGGGATTGATAGATGTTATGGTCTACTTAAAGCAATGAACCTCTTGGAACTACGATGAAGAAAGATTATGAATAAACTAGAAGTGGTCAAAAGTATGAGCATGTTAGTGTACATCTATGAGTTTTAATGGGTGCAGTAGTATATATAGATAGAAAGAGAATGCGTTATGTGTACATGTTGTTATATATGTATATCAAGTGTGTTTGGCTAATGAATACCTATACTTACATAAATAGGACAAACATAATTCATTGAGGTGATTTTCGCTACAAGTAGTAATCAACACTAAAGGCAAGTTCCCTAACCTCACTCAAATTTATATTGAGTAAGTATCCGAACACTATTATTATCGTGTTGCAAGTTCCCTAACCTCACTCAAATTTATATTGAGTAAGTATCCGAACACTATTATTATTGTGTTGCAAGTTCCCTAACCTCACTCAAATTTACATTGAGTAGTATCCGAACACTATTATTATTGTGTTGCAAGTTCCCTAAACTTACTCTCTTTTTTTTCCATTGAGTAAGTATCCGAACACTATTATTATTGTGTTGCAAATTCCTTAATCCTCACACTGTATTCATTGAATTGTTGTCATATCAATCATATTTTTATCAAGTAAATATCTGTTTCTATTCGGAAATCATTGTATACCTTGACGTTGTTGCAAGCATTAGACTTATCGTTCTTAAATGCATGAAGAAAAAATTGTCTAAGCCTTTGATTCGACTAGACTATTATTATGTGTTAAAAAGCTATCCAAAACGATTGATTTGGTGCGGACTATCGTAAATCTACTGAGATGAACAACCCTCATTTAAGGTGAAATTAAATATGGTCGGGGAACCGACGCGCGCACATGAGTATGGTTAAATGTTATGCATAACATAGGGTACTTTAGGTGGATCATCTGCTGTACTCGTTGATATTGGATTACAGTGTAATACTGTTACTTCTAGTAAGAGTTCTTAGTCCTTAGTGACTGCTCAATACTCATTTATATTGAACCTGGAAATGAATAAATCCTGAAAGTTGTTGTTATCCTTCAGTCTATAGCGACACCTATTGAATACTCTTGATATTTCTCGATATCCTTGAACTACCAATTATTATTGTACCCTTGAAGGATTTAAATTCTATAACTGCCTGTTCTTCTGGATATATTACTTGCTGGGCAAACTTGTTGCTCATTCTTGTTTCCTAAAACATTACAGTTAAGGCAGAGCAAGGCGGTACTTCAGGACAGGACAAGGGAAAGGGCAAGGCGACAAAATAACTTAGTCCCTAAGACTAGAAGTATTATTATTATTGTTATGCTTGTTATGATGTATTCAAGAATGATTAAGTATGTTTAAGTAAATCACTGAATTATCGTAGTAATGGTTACGGTACCTTGGGACGCGAATATTTATATTATATCAATGTAAATTATTCTATTAATTCCGTTGTTAATAATTTAGTAGGATATTCGTAGTTACACGTGATGCACCGAATTCGAGATATGGGTGTTCGAATTTTGGGGGCGTCACAGGTTGGTATCAAAGCTATAGTTATAAACCTTAGGAGCGAGAGCCTTAGATTATAACTTAGGAGAACTTAGAAGATAGAAAGGGATGAAACTCATATAGAGTTTTCATAGAGATGGACTTAGCGTGTTACAGAATATAACTTCGGGAAAATAAATCTAATGCCTACAAACATGCGTAGAAAAGGGTCGGTGGGATTGATAGATGTTATGGTCTACTTAAAGCAATGAACCTCTTGGAACTACGATGAAGAAAGATTATGAATAAACTAGAAGTGGTCAAAAGTATGAGCATGTTAGTGTACATCTATGAGTTTTAATGGGTGCAGTAGTATATATAGATAGAAAGAGAATGCGTTATGTGTACATGTTGTTATATATGTATATCAAGTGTGTTTGGCTAATGAATACCTATACTTACATAAATAGGACAAACATAATTCATTGAGGTGATTTTCGCTACAAGTAGTAATCAACACTAAAGGCAAGTTCCCTAACCTCACTCAAATTTATATTGAGTAAGTATCCGAACACTATTATTATCGTGTTGCAAGTTCCCTAACCTCACTCAAATTTATATTGAGTAAGTATCCGAACACTATTATTATTGTGTTGCAAGTTCCCTAACCTCACTCAAATTTACATTGAGTAGTATCCGAACACTATTATTATTGTGTTGCAAGTTCCCTAAACTTACTCTCTTTTTTTTTCCATTGAGTAAGTATCCGAACACTATTATTATTGTGTTGCAAATTCCTTAATCCTCACACTGTATTCATTGAATTGTTGTCATATCAATCATATTTTTATCAAGTAAATATCTGTTTCTATTCGGAAATCATTGTATACCTTGACGTTGTTGCAAGCATTAGACTTATCGTTCTTAAATGCATGAAGAAAAAATTGTCTAAGCCTTTGATTCGACTAGACTATTATTATGTGTTAAAAAGCTATCCAAAACGATTGATTTGGTGCGGACTATCGTAAATCTACTGAGATGAACAACCCTCATTTAAGGTGAAATTAAATATGGTCGGGGAACCGACGCGCGCACATGAGTATGGTTAAATGTTATGCATAACATAGGGTACTTTAGGTGGATCATCTGCTGTACTCGTTGATATTGGATTACAGTGTAATACTGTTACTTCTAGTAAGAGTTCTTAGTCCTTAGTGACTGCTCAATACTCATTTATATTGAACCTGGAAATGAATAAATCCTGAAAGTTGTTGTTATCCTTCAGTCTATAGCGACACCTATTGAATACTCTTGATATTTCTCGATATCCTTGAACTACCAATTATTATTGTACCCTTGAAGGATTTAAATTCTATAACTGCCTGTTCTTCTGGATATATTACTTGCTGGGCAAACTTGTTGCTCATTCTTGTTTCCTAAAACATTACAGTTAAGGCAGAGCAAGGCGGTACTTCAGGACAGGACAAGGGAAAGGGCAAGGCGACAAAATAACTTAGTCCCTAAGACTAGAAGTATTATTATTATTGTTATGCTTGTTATGATGTATTCAAGAATGATTAAGTATGTTTAAGTAAATCACTGAATTATCGTAGTAATGGTTACGGTACCTTGGGACGCGAATATTTATATTATATCAATGTAAATTATTCTATTAATTCCGTTGTTAATAATTTAGTAGGATATTCGTAGTTACACGTGATGCACCGAATTCGAGATATGGGTGTTCGAATTTTGGGGGCGTCACAGGTTGGTATCAAAGCTATAGTTATAAACCTTAGGAGCGAGAGCCTTAGATTATAACTTAGGAGAACTTAGAAGATAGAAAGGGATGAAACTCATATAGAGTTTTCATAGAGATGGACTTAGCGTGTTACAGAATATAACTTCATTCTATACAATGAACTTATGATTCTAATGGAGTTGTTGTTTGTTTTGTCTTGTGTTGGTAATTGTAGGATGACTGAAATGAGAGGACCTAGCCGAGTAGTAGAAGAGGAGCCGCGTTACATACACGTAGTATATGAGGCACCATTGATAGCGGAGCCTATATCAACTGTAATTCCTATCGATGATGATGATGAGGAAGAGGAGATGGAGCCAATACCCGAGGAATCTGATCGAGAGGAGGAGCCTACGGAGGAGCGTATGGTGGACGAGCCCATGGGGGACTCCGAAGAGGCTACTTTTGAGGATAGGATGTTGGGGGAGTATGAGGAGCAGATTTTAGAGTTAGGATGCAGTGTTGAGGAGTTAGAGGCTGAGGCTAGAGACAGGGAGTCCGAATTCCAAAGGCTGAGGGACGAAGACCATCAGAGAAAGTTAGTGATGCAGGAAATGGATGTAGAGATTGCTCACCGTAAGGAGACAGGGATCCAGATGGGGGATTTGTTTCACAGGGCGGTGGCTAGGAATATAGAACTGGAAGGGAAATTAGAAGAAATGGAGAAGAGGGAGTTGAGCGAGAGGACAGGGAAGGAAGCTATCCGTACTCAGTTAGAGAAGGAGGTAATGGATAGGATCCATTTTGAAGAGAAGTGGGAAGGGGCCAATGATAGGGCTAAAGATCTAGAAGATGAAGTGAGGTGCAAAAGGAGGAAGATGAAAAGGATGGGCTATGCAGTGCGCACGGCCATGGAGAGACTGATTGATGGAGTAAATCACTACCCGGCAGAGCATGGATTGACTCGGCACACCATAAGCCGAGATTTGGTGGTACACATGACTCAGAGGGAGTACCAGAGCGCCGTGGAGCGCGGGATGATGGATTAAGTCTAGGAGTTAAAAGTAATAGTTGTAGTTCGTGATGTGGTGTATTATCTGTTGTCGTAATTTCAGTCTTTTATGTAGAATGTGAGATAGTTGTAAGCCCCAAACTTTTGAGTTATATTAGAGGGGTAGTATGTTAATGGTTGTTCCCATCTTTTATGATATTAGGGGATAAGTTGTGTCATTTATAAAAGTATGCTGGAGATAATCCTTTAATGTAACAATTGGCATATGAATATAAATGATCTGTTCTAAAATGTATTCTGAAATCTTATTCCTTTATGGAAAATTGTTTAAGTAATATAATTAGATAATAAAAATGGAAGTTTTATGATGCAGAAAAATGCCACCCAGACGTAGATTAACTGCACCAGAAGAGTCGGTTAATGATGAGAAAGGACAAGTAGATCCCATTCAAAGGCTTGTAGATTTGTTAGGGGGCTCTTAGGGGAAGAAATGAACAAGAACCACCCATTCCCCAAGTAGCCCAAGTCGCAAACTTCAACGACTTTAAGAATGTAGGACCTCCGGAATTCATGGTTACTACCGACCCTATCGTAGTGCAAACGTGGATCAAGGAAATGGAGAAAGCCTTCGCCATTGCTTGTGTGGGTGAAGACCAGAAAACTGTGTTCGCTACATATATGATGAGGGGTGAAGCAAACTACTGGTGGGAAACAAATCAACAGAGGGTGGGAGAAGGAACTATAACCTGGGAAAGGTTTAAGACTTTGTTCTTCGAGAATTACTTTCCGAAGAGCATGAAGAATAGGATGGAGGTAAAGTTTCTAGAACTAAAACAAGGGGAGATGACAGTGGCACAGTATGCGGCCAAGTTCAATGAACTCGCATGATTCACAACACATCAAGTAGACACTGAAGAAGGGAAATCTCGACGCTTTGAACTTGGGCTAAAACCTTGGTTGTTCAACAAGGTATCGGTCCTTCAAATTGACTCGTTCGCCACATTATTGGAGAAGGCGATAATTGCTAAGGGAGGTAGCGAGGCACTGAGCCAATATAACAAGGAGAAGAAAAACAAGGATGCTGGGGGAGAAACTCGTGGAGGGAGTAGCAGTGGTGGAAGTTATCTGGGAAAGAGGAAAGGGAATAGAAATGAAAGATATATCAGTGGTAAGAGATTTCCAAGACTTGTTTCCAGACGAACTGCCTGGCCTTCTGCCAGACAGAGAAATTGAATTCATAATAGACTTGGCACCGGGAACCGCACCAATTTCAAAAGCCCCATATCGTATGGCGCTAGTAGAAATGAAGGAATTGATGATTCAATTGCAAGAGTTACTAGATAAGGGTTACATTCGGCCAAGTGTGTCTCCTTGGGGAGCACCAGTGTTGTTTGTAAAGAAAAAAGATGGATCGATGAGGCTCTGTATCGATTATCAGGAGTTGAACCGAGTGACAATTAAGAATAGATATCCATTGCCAAGGATAAACGGCCTTTTCGATCAACTGAAGGGAGCGAAGTGTTTTTCCAAGATAGATTTATGAACAGGTTATCATCAGTTGAAAGTGCGAGAGGAGGACATACAAAAGACGACGTTTCGAACTCGCTATGGACATTTCAAATTTCTAGTGATGTCATTTGGGTTTACCAATGCTCCGGCAGCATTCATGGACTTGATGAACCGGGTTTTCAAGCCATACTTAGATAAGTTCGTAGTAGTATTTATCGATGACATTTTGATTTGTGAGGCCCCCGAACTCGGATACTTGAAACCCGAACTCGGTACTTCACGATACCATTTCTATGAGCGGAATAATACTAATAATAATAACAATAATATAAAACATAACTTAAATTTACATATACATATACATCAGAGTCTTTCTCCTAAGTACGTAACCTTTAGTCATTCATTACATGATATTAGATATTTAAATATCATAGTCTTCATAATCTAAAACTATTACAAACAGTACCACAAATCTTATTTGGTTAGCTTTCCCTTTCCCTTGTTTCGGCATAAGCCTTCTGGTTCTTCACACTTAGCTGAAAAACATTTAAATTAAGCAAGGATGAGCATTTGAGTGCCCAGCAAGTATTATATATATATAAGCTGAAAGAATTTAAATGTTTTCTTTTTAATACCCTTCTACAACCAGTCAATAGTTGTGAAGTAATCTATACCAATAATAGTATTATAATAACCCTCTTTCAAATTTTTGAAACTACGTATTGACTATATATGGGGTTTCTGTGACATACTATGAACATTGTTTTTATTTTCGAAAAGGTTTGAACAGAAATTCATCTGTAAACCGTCATGACTTACGGGCACGGAGGGTGATCAGCCCCATTGCACCCTGTATTGATCAATACTACATGTATAAGAACGAAGTTATCGTTCACTCTGTCCGCCTTGGGCGCATAAAAATTTTCCCATTATCGGGATGTTCATACCTGTCGGTTTTTACAACAAAGGTCTTATCTTGTTCAACAATAATATATAATTCAACATATATGTATATCAAAGGTGTATCAACATGTGATTAAGTACAATGATTATCCAAGTGGGGACACTTGTATAATCATTTCTAGAAATTAACGAACAGAATATATAACTGAATTATTATATACTAACATGTTGATAATCAATGGGTTTATATAATATAGGTTTAACAATCTATATATTAATAATAATAATTATTCTGAACTTCTTACTTCTGTCCATTGCATAAAGAAAATGCAAAGTTAGGATACTTGCCTGATGCGCTGCTTACACTTACGCAACTTAGATTTATCTTTTCTATCTCGACCTATCATTAATCAGATCATTTTACTGATTAGTACAACATATCGTACACATAACACTGCCTATTGTAGTCAGCACATTTCCTATTCACATTATCACACAACCTTAATAACCATTGAATCAAAAATAAACACATATCCAATAAATTATCAAAGTCCAGATCAATTTCTGAAACATGTCGGTCTACCGACAGCTTTTTCGGATAAATATCGAGTCTAAGACTCTAAACCGTAGTTCAATATCCATTTGGATAACTTAAACATCAGCCGCCCTATTTTTCATGGCCTTATAATAATTATTAAATAATTATTACCACTTATCATAATTTTGAAATATCAGAATCATTATTAAATGATTTAAATATTAATCAATTCTATTATCATTAATATTTAATTAATATTAAACTATTAATGAAACCATTGCCAAAATATTAAAGTTATGTATAATAACTCAAAATATTTTTAAAGTATTTATAATACCCTTAAATGATTTTTAAAACATTTAAAATCATTATTAAATAATTACCATTAATATTTAAATATTAATGAACTATTTATCCAAATATTAAAAGTCAATAATTATAACTTAAAATATTTTTAAATCATTAATATCCTTTTTAAATGATTTTTGAAATAATTAAAACCATTTTTAAACTATTTATTTAATATAATTATTAAATAAATTTAATATCATTAATATATCATTAATATTAAATTATTAATGAAATTATCCTTTAAATATTAAAAGTTATAGTTTATAACTTTAAATATCTTTAAACACTTTATTTTCATTCAAAATGATTTTTATAATCATTTTTAAACTAATTTATTTAATATAAATATTAAATAACTTTAATATCATTAATAATCATTAATTAATTAAATTTACCTTTAAATATTAAAAGTTATATTTTATAACTTAAAATATTTTTAAATACCTTATTATTATTTAAAATGATTTTTAATATAATAAAATCATTTTTAATTCATTTATTTAATTCATTTAATAAATAACTTAATTATCATTAATATTAATTTATTAATGAAAATTATCAAATAATATTAAAAGTTATTAAAAATAACTTAAAATATTTTCTTATATCATAATATAATTTTAAATGATTTTTCAAATATTAAAATAATTTTTAAATAATTTATTTAATATTATAATTAAATAAATTAATTACTTTTAATATTCCAAAAATATTAAATATTTATGAAATATATTTAAAATAATTAAAAACTAATTTTTAGAATTTAAAATAATTTTTAATAATTTATTTTGTATTTTTAATAATTAAAAACTATTTTTTTCTATTTTTTTATTAATTTTCAGAAATTATATAAATATCTATCGCTAAAGACCACCTATAGCGACAGAACCGTGGCTATAGGTATTCTTCATGTTCTTGAACATTCATAGGCAGTCACCGAGTAGGCTAGTTTGACCATCAATAATTCCGTGTGTGTTGTGTTTCTGGGTCTGTTGTTCGTCAGATCATGTAGTACAAATACAAGACTACACGATCCAACAACAAACATTGTCAAAACGCATAACACAAGAGAGATCTAAGCCTCTTAATTCGCTGTCAGAGCTGTTCTTCATTTCTGGGCAAACGCATGCCAACTTTGAGCTTCCACTACATGCAAATCGTGTAACATTTTTGTGATCTAAGAGTTCTAGATTGTAGAACACATGTAACTAAAGAGATCTATCATTTAAAACACATAAAACAGCAACATAATCAACCTTTACAATCCGGTCAAACCATGTCAGCCGGCATGTTCATATGTTTTCTGGGTTACCCAGAAAACAGAAAACATGCATGACTTAGCTTGTGACGCCCCCAAAATAGGTCCATTCCATCCAACCCATTCTGAGTCGCCAAATACATGGTACAGAAATAACTACAACTTTATTATTACAACATATAAACTTCTTCAGTAGTAAGAGGGGTTATTTTGGCTCGTTTCTTTTTGGTTCGGAGTATTTGGGTGCGCTCAGCGATGGGCATGTCAAGGAAGATTTCATTAAGTGTTGGGACAGGGATGTGTTTCGATTTTTTGGCGGCTCTTTTCTTTTGTTGAGGTTGTGTTGATTCTTTGGCAGGTGTTGGTTCGGGGATTTATGGTTCGGTGATTTATGGTTCGGTGGTTTGGGGTTCAATGGATTGTGTTTCAGTGTTTTTGGGGTTCTGCGGGAGTTTGGGTTGGGTTGGCAGAAAGGAAGTCTTCAAGTTCTTTTTGGTCAATTAATTGAGGTTGGTTTGATGAGGGATACTGCAGAAGACGAAGAAGGATGTCTCAGAGTAGTTACTGAAAATAAAGTAAGAATTGTGCAAGTATTGAGTTCGGGACTTACATTTGTGATCATATAACCATGTTTGTTTACTTAAGAGGACGAAGCTCCATTCCTTCAATGGCAGTTTCTCGAGTATCTTTATCATCTCTATCACGCGTTCGTCTGAGATGTCGTCGAAGTATAGGGAAATGCGTTTGTGAGAAGTCCATTCCGGGATCGGGGAAATTTCAGGTCCTGTGATGAAGAACCAATCTTTGTGCCACCCTTTGTTGCTAGAAGAGGCGTCCATCAGTGGTCATTTTTCAAATTTGGGGTTGGGCTTTGGGGCTTGTTTTCTCAATACTTTGAAGCCTTTTTCGCGAGAGTTTCCGATGGTGAATAGGGAGAAGAAGAAGTCAATTGAAGGGGGGACTCCTATTTTATTGCATAAGGCGAGGATTTGGATGTAGGAATTTGGCACTAGCTGGGCTAGTCCGATGCCCATGAACCCTAAAACGATGATGATGAAGGCATGGAGGGGTAGACGAACCCCTTTCTCCAAGAGGGTAAAGGGCATGGCGGTCCACCCTTCAGGATGGTGGTACATACGATCGGTGGGAGTGGGGTGTTGGGTAAAATCTAATTACGCACAACACGCAAGTATACGTGGTCAACAAGTAATAAAATGTAAGTAGAGTATCGTTCCCATGAGGAATCAGTAAGAAATTAATATTCACAATTATCAATTTTATATTAACCCAAATTTTATTAAACTAATCCAAATTAAAAGTAATATTTAATAAAACTCATAAACTAAAAATATTAACTAATTAACACAACTTAAAAACCTCAATTTCAAACAATTAATGGAGATTTAGGTTTTACAACTTCACTTTAAGTATCATTCCAATTATCACACCTCATTCTAATTTAATTTATTATCTCAGTTTATTAATCAATAACACTCATGTAGAATTACCCATTTCTCAATGCACTAAATCCATATTAACTTAAATCCACAATTTAGATAGAATTAAACCAAACATCCTAATTAATTAATTCACTATATCTCTATGTGAATTACAATTAAAAAGGATTTAATCCCAAGTTCTTACCAAATTACATGCGATGCTAGGCATATATCTACCCTAACATAAATCAAGAATCTGTTCAATCACAAAATTCAAGAACACATCCTATTGTGATTAGGTCTGGAATCATATCTCATCTCTCGAATCCATATAATTTCACATAAAATTGGTGATCAAGCAATTCATAAATTAATTACAAATTACAATAGATAATATGAATTTATAATTTATTAAACTTAAATCAAGGCATAATAATTGTCATTCAACACTAAAGATCCATTGCAAGCCTAAAAAGTAATTTAGTTCATAACTAATGAGTTAAATACTGAATAAATAAAAGAAATCATCATCCTGATTACACAAATTGAAATTAGAGAATAATAGTAATACACCACCCTTCTTGCCTTCAGTTAGGTTTGTAATATTAATGAACGCAATCAAATTGCACAAATAAGCGGAAATGTGAAAATCAGAGTTTTAAAAATTTTACAAACCATATACCCAGATCACCCTTTATACACAATTATTAATTAAACAAAAAATATGAGGAGCAAGAATCATACCCTTGAAGATTCGAGCTTCCTCAGGTACAAGTTCACCTCTAATTTTTTTCGCGTTCAACTTGAATCCACCGGGTTTGGTTCCTTCCTTTGATCAAAGTTAGCCACCCAAGTGTTTGGACTCTAGAGGTGATCCACCAAGGAAGAAGAAATATTCAAGAAGAAAGGTGGTTGGCTAAACCCTAGTTTTCTATCTTTATAGAAAAAGAACGTACTCTCCAACTATTGGAATTGCGTATATTGTTAAAAAGTCAACAACGACTTAACCCATAATAAGACTCCTCTTATTTATAGATGTGGGCAACCCTCCTTAACAATTAAGGAATTGGGTTTTATTTTAATTAAATAAAATACTTTAATTAATTAACCTCCTAATCTTATTAGGAATAAATGAGAGTACTAATATTAAATTAATTTCCAACTCTTTAGAAATTAAAATAATAATAATTGTAATAATATTAATAAGACTCATCTTATTAATTTATATATTTAATATTTCCAAAATATTAAATAATAAATATTAAGTTATTTAATTTATTCTATGACCATAGATTAAATTAAATACACTTAATATATTATTACGAGTATGCCATTAACTTCTTAAATAATTATTCTTCCTTTTATGGTGTGACCCTTTAGGTTCTCCATATTAAACCGGTTGTGAATAAATCAATTAGAATAATTCTAATCTTATTTAAATAAATAAATTAAAATATTAATTTATTTAAATAAATAATATTTATTCTACAATAGGGATAACCCTCCCTAGTGATTAACGACTTTCCAGATAATATAGATTTCAACATTAATCATAAAAGAACCTTTGAGTAAATAGTTACCGTACAATTCAATCCTTCCACCATACAATGTTCTAATTAAATATAAGACATGGAATTACTGTCAAATCTTATTTTATTTAATTATATGTATTTCGACTCTTAAATGCACAACACCAAATAATGCAAATTAGAAACTCCTTTCTAATTTCATTCTGCCTTGGTCAAGGACTACTGGGTTGTCATTTATCGAATCACATATGACATTTCTCTTCTTTTACTAGAAGCAGTAGATTCTTTATTGATCATATATTATCTCCATGTACAACTTATTATATCCAAGCATACCTTTTGATATACCATAAGGGTCTTAAAGAATAAGTCAAAGTATAACTTATCATACACAAGATACTATGATGACCTCAAGTTCAAGGATCACTTGTACTACTATCACTACTGGAATTCCTATTGACAGGCAAGTAAAACTCCATTAGGTATTCCTTAGCGAGCCACATTCAATGAACTTATTCTCCAATAAGTACCTACATACTTGATTTAGTGTCTCCACATAAATGATCATAAGATCAATCATCCTCATCCAATGAGCAAGCAACGTATGTACCAATCTATTCGGATTCACTAATCCCCAATTTAGTAATCCAACGATTGGGAACTATTTTAGTTTTAAGCTTTCTAAGAATTTAGATCTTATTAGAATGATCATCATCATTATTCTAAAAGCATTGCTTAAAACTATGATTTTATCACATATTATAAAACAGCATCATGTAGATAATTCAAAGCCTTTAATAAACTAATACTTTTTATTAATAAATGAATAAGATTGTTACAAAGTATATGCTTTATCATCAAACATGATTGGCTTGTGTGTATACTACTTTCAATCTCCTACTTGCACTAAAGTCAATCGTCATGGTATCTCATACCCTTCTTCTCTAAGTGACAATTATCCTGCTGTTGGATAAGCTTTAGTTAATGGATATGTAATGTTGTTCTTGAGAGTCCACTATCTCTATAGTGATTTCCCAACTTTTAATGATTCTTATAATCAAATGAAAGTGATGCAACATATGTTTAGATCTAAGATGAGACATACGAAACTATTCCTAGTTCTGTAATGAACTTTTCATCCAAACAATCAACTTGTAGCTTCATTTATAGCTATATATTATGTCTTTATCACTAAACCAGCAACTCTTTGATGTTTGAAATCTTTACAATTCACTGCACCACCATTCAAGGTAACACTTTACCTTAAAGTGAATTTTATGTCATCTTGGTCTGTCTGAAAAATTTGAGTCTGTTAAGCCCTCTAGTTTTAATTTAGACCCACCATGAATATGATCACATCCTTAGTGCCGGTTAAGTACTTTAAGATGTTTTTCACTGACTCATAGTGAACTTCTCCAGAATATGACTGATCAACATCAGGTCTCGTACATTTCATTGTATACATGATTGTCACTTATGCGATCTCTCTTTTAAAGAGTATATAGGGACTACTGAGAGAGATGCACTCAATAGCTCCTCAATATAAGACATCTCTTGGAGTTTGCCATGATAAACAACTTTAGCATCAAATGAATATACGTTCCTTGGGTTAAGTTGAGCATCCTACTAAATCTATCTATATAGATTTGTATCCCCAATAACGATACTCTTCCCAAATCATTCGTGGAGGAATGTTTAGACAAATTTATATTTACTGATTGTAGCATTAGTATGTCATTCTTTATCCGTATTATATATCAACATATAATACTAGGAATGTCACGACGCTCCCACTGACTCTTTTGTATACACTAGGTTCATTCTTATTTTTGATAAAATCAAACTCTTTTGATTATTTCATCAAAACGAATGTTCCATTTTTGAGAAGTTTGCTTCAATCCATTTCTCTGAGTGTCTACAACTTTTACCTCATCGTATGTAACTGGATCATCATCTTCTATGATGCGTATCTCATCATCATCTATGATGAATCCATACCTCCCAGGTATCTTTGGTATTATTCCAGATTTACTATTTAGTTATGGTACAATAGGTCTATCTACAGGTTCCTCTTATTTGACTTATAGTGTTTTGTTGTTTTTAAACTCTTCAAGATCTATTATCCTCCCACTAGCCCCTTCAATGATAAACATCTATATCATAGAAAGGCATTATGTTTTTTTCGCAACAAACACCCTTTGCTATGTAGGATTATAGAACATATACCCTAAACTTACTTTAAGATGTCCCATAAATTTGTATTTGTCAAATCTTGTCCCAAACTTATCCTTTGAAACCTTTTCACATAAGTTAGACAAACCCTTATCTTAACAAACTTAAGATTAGGAATCCTTCATGTCCATAAATTTTATGGAATCTTGGGGCCAGATTTTGAGGTTAACTTTTTGTAGATATGTAGCCATTTTTAGGGCATGACCCTAGAATAATATTGGAATGTAGTTAAAATCATTATAGATCGTACCATGTCCAACAAGGTATGATTTTTCCTTTCAAATACATCAATAAATTATTGCGTATTAGGTGGCGTCCATTTTGAGAAAACCATTTGAGATGATCTAGAAACTTATTTCACATGTATTTATTCCTTGATCAGATCAAAGAATCCTAATACTTTGTCAATTTGTTTCACTTCTAAATTCTTTCAACCTTTCAAATAATTCATATTTGTATTTCATCAAATATAAACATTCAACTCTTTGAATGATCATCTCCTTTTCTTATACAAGTTTGTTCAATTTGTAAAATAATTTTTCACGTAAGTCAAGTATACAAAATCCATTAAGTAATATTTCAGTTCTATACAAAATATTGTTATTATAAATAGAATAACAATTGTTCTTAAATATAATACCAAAGATTTCATTATCCAACAACAAAATGGAAATAATGTTTCTAACAAGAACTGGAATACAATAACAACTTATTGACATAATTAATATATTTACCCATAGGAATTGCTAAACTATAAGTTTCTATGGCTAATGTAGCAACCTTTGCTTTATTTCTCACACATAGGATTACTTATCTTTGTTTAGCTTTCTACTTCTGCTTGGTTCCTTTATAAATCTATATTTATGATAAACAAAGTCGGTATCCAATACCCAAGTAGAACCTTGACTTAAAGAAAAATCTATTTTATATTATGAACAAAATTGTATTTGTAACCAAAACTTCACTAAGCTTCTTTTGGTTAGCCTCTACAAGATGCTTCTTGCAGTTTCTTTCCTGTGTCCAGGCTTATTGCGGTTGAAGTAAACTCCTTTGCTATATGTATCAGTTTTTGTTCTTATTATCCTTTGTTTTTGTCTTTCTATTTACCTCCTTAGAATCATTCTTCTTTTTAGAAGATCCTTTGGCCTCCTACCAGTAAGACTTGGTCTTTCTTGGTTGGAAATTGACTCTCAACATTTTTCAACATGTTAAGCAAATCAGCGAGACTGATATCTAGCTTGTTCATATGAAAAATTCATAAAAATTATGAAAGGAGTCCGGGAGTGAGTGCCAGATCAAATCTTGGCTCAACTATACATCCATGATAAAACATGTTGTCCTAATTGATCAATCAAATTGATAATGTTAAGGACTTTTATCTTTACTGTAGTGTCATCGGTCATTCTATATCGGAAGAGCTCCTTAGATATCTAATATCTATAAGTCATACTTTCCTTACCACCATCAACTACTTGATATGCAGGAATATAGTAGGAGCATCCATAGTTTCATGCTGACGCTGAAGCTCGTTACTCATGGATGCGAGCATGATTCATTGAGCCACCTATGCATCATTTTGCCACTTTCTAAAAGTAGCAATCTCTTCCTCAAAGATATTGTATGCAACCATTGTAGGGATACACGTATTAAGGACATAAGATAGCTTTTCAGCCATGAGAACTATTCTCAATTTCCTTAACCAATCTGTTTAATTTGGTTCGGTTAATTTAGCATCTAATATGCTACGCACTGATAGTAATTTTAGACATTATAAAATTCTGTAAATGAATTTGTAATTAACAACATTTTAGCATACATTCTTTTATTAATTACCAAAATAAATTAGGTCTTATTTTAAATTGGTATCTCCTACTATTTTCTTCAAACTATATTACCCTCAATATATATAGTTCGGCAATATCTAATTAAAGATATGCTGGTGAGAATAAGGATCCCATTTTAAATGTATATAGCCTTGTGTGTGCACAACAAACTATATATATAAATAAATAAGTAGACAACTCTTGTCAATTACATCAACTATGTAACTCCTTGTATTTTGCCTCTTAAATCATAATGGTCAAGTGTGTGCACATCCGAACTAAAGTGATTTAAATTAAGTCAGACCCAGCATTTTCATATAAGTGAAGAGAAAACTACAGGCCTTGTGTGTGCACAACAAAGCAGTAATGTTAAATTCCTTATAAACATCATATGTAATAAAAATAACATCTTAAATATTAAATACTTGCCTTGTGTGTGCACAACAAACTCATATTAAATATTCAATACTCTATTGTTTCCATCATGCTAGAAGGCGACGTTCGATATTCCAAATATCTTTGAACGTTACAACTTAATATAAAATATTTTAGGGATTTGTTATTAATTGTCTCATCTTGTTTAGCACGCATGTACATATATATATAAAATACGCGTCTTATTAATTAATATGCGAAGTATGTTTGCATAATTTATAATATATATAGTATAAGCATGCACATATAGAATACTATATTCTACCCAGATTGATTATGGACTTTTATTCTAGTTTGGTTCAGTAGAGCCACCAAGTGAACCAAAAAGGTCTAACCCTAGGGGTGCAAGAATTAATATTTAAATATAACTATTACATTTAAACCCGGACTCCATTACAAATGGGTCTTCAAGCGCCCCTTGCCCCTTAATCTCCAATTTTTCAAAATTAATTCTAACTATTCCTATTACAAAACTATTTAATATAAATAGAAACCTTGATCAGCAGTCAAGAGGAAGTACATAGGAGGGAGATAGAATTTATATTAAGAAAATTTAGAGAAGACGAGGTACGCAGACCCCATTTAATAAAACTCATACATTCATACATTCAACTAAAATAAAATCTAATCACATTGGTCAATAGTCCATAATCAATCCCATTTATTACCATACACATCACCATATGCATCAATAAATAACATTCATGTCATGAATAATAAACATTCAATATATATATTGATATCATTTAATGGGCAAATTTAGTTAGCATAAAATCTAATTTTGAATCAAAATAAACTCCTTTATTTTAATTCAAATTTAAATCAAAATAAAATCTTTTTATTTTAATTTATCTAATTTTAAATAAAATAAACTATTTTATTTTAATTAAATTCTTTAATCAAAATAAACTCCTTTATTTTAATTAATTATGAAATCCAATTCCAAATAAAAAAAATAACTCCTTCATTTTGAATAATATGAAATCTTATTTCATATCTAAATAAACTCCTTTATTTAAGGAAACACGGATTCTTTTTCCTATTCACAAATAAACTCTTTTATTTTTGAATAATATGAAATCTTATTTTATATCTAAATAAACTCCTTTATTTAAGGAAATACTGATTCTCTTTCCTATTCACAAATAAACTCTTTTATTTTGAATAACATGAAATCTTATTTAATATCTAAATAAACTCCTTTATTTAAGAAAACATGGAATCCAATTTCAACTCCAATTAGTTAGTATGAATTCCAATTTTTAAATTAAAATAAACTTTTTATTTTAATAATAAAATTATTAAGAATATTATATATATATATATATATATATATATATATATATATATATATATATATATATATATATATTATATAACAATTCCATGATTCATATATTATATAACCATATAGAAACATGTGATATGTTAGTCACATGATACCCAGGCGAATCACCTTGCTGCTGTACACGGAATAAATCATATATATAACCCTTGCCAGCGAATCATGAGCAATCAAAAATCCGAAATATTAATTCGCGATTTTCAACAGGTTTTTTTATTTATTTTTTTTAATTTTATACAACAAAATTATGCCCCAATTAAATTGTTCTAAACATATATTAATATACATATTAAATTTGACAATTTATAATTCACATAAAGGTTTGGCTTTGATACCACTGTAAGGTTTGTAATATTCATGAATGCAATCAAATTGCACAAATAAGCGGAAACGTGAAAATCAGAGTTTTAAAAATTTTACAAATTATATACCCGGATCACCCTTTATGAACAATTATTAATTAAATGAAAAATATGAAGAACAAGAATCATACCCTTGAAGATTCGAGCTTCCTCAGGTACAAGTTCACCTCCAATTTTTTTCGCGTTCAACTTGAATCCACCGGGTTTGGTTCCTTTGAGAGCCCCAAATTCGGGTCCCAAATCACCGCGGATTCGGTTCAATCATTCTATAACTATTTATGGAAGATATAAACATAAATTGTTTATACAGTACACTTTACACATTATTCCTCAAAATCGAGTAACCTTAACTTATACACAATTCATAAACTATCTAACACCTAACATTATTATCAAGCTATACTATTACAAATTAGCCGCACATTTTATCCCAAGCTGAACTTAACATTATCATTTTCTTGAATCCAACGCATTCGCCTTATCTGCAATGTTTTATCATGATATAGCAAGGTGTGAGCATGAAAGTTGCCCAACAAGTTTAAATACAATTTATGGATATATCATTATTGAAAGAGTCTGAATAACAAGCTGGCTATAATTCATCACTATAATTGAGAACTAGCACGAATAAAATTTTGATTGAACAAGTATTTAATATGAACAAATATATTCGGACCAACTGGTAATGAAGGTGATCAGCCTTTCATACCTGACTTATACATGCAATATGTACAAAGTACAATTCTTCATGGCAATCAACAATGATTAACCATAAGCATAACTGAATAAAACAACTCTTAGTAGAGTTAAGTAAAACTTGCCTGAACCGTTGATTACCGATATGCGATTTATATCGCTTTATCCGAAGACCTAATATTAGTAATATAGATCTCCAATATTAGAATAATATCATTACAATATAATACTATTATATATATATATATATATATATATATATATATATATATATATATATATATATATATATATATATACACACACAGAATAACCTAAACACATAACCCTATCAGTCTATTCAGCACATAAAACTTAGCATAAAGTCAGACTATTTAAGTCCGAGTTGAAACCGATACAATTCTATCATCCCGACGGTCTAGTCGGACTTTTATCGAGTTTAAGTTCCATTAAACTCAATCTAAATGCTTAACAATATCCTAGACCATTTTCTTATCAAACAAAACAATTTTCATAGACTTGTAATAATTTTCAGATAATTATTACCATTTATCAATATTTTTCAATCATTAAAACCGTATTTAAATGAATTAAATACCACATAATTCCTTAATCATTAATATTTATTTAATATTAAATATTAATGAAAATCATAACATAATATTATAATATAACTATAATATCACAAAGTATTTTTAATACATTAAAATTATAATTATAAGATTTTTAAATCATTAAATCCATTATCCGATAATTGATATTAATATTAAAATATTAATATTTTCATGCCAAAATATCAAAAGATATATTTTATAACTTAAAATATTTTTATAACACATAAATCATTTTTATATGATTTTTAAACCATTAATTCTATTTTCCATAATTTATTTAATATATTTATTAAATAAACTAATTACCATTAATAATAAATTATTAATGAAATTCATCATAAGATATTAAAAGTCATCAAAAATAACTTAAAATATTTTCTAACATCATAATATAATTTTTCATGATTTTTTTCATGAATTAAAACTATTTTTAAATAATTTATTTAATATAATTAAATAAATAAATACCTTTTATATTCCAAAAATATTAAATATTTAGGAAATATACTCAAAATAATTAAAAACTATATTTCGGACCTTAAAATAATTTTTCAGAATTTATTATGTATTTTTAATAATTAAAAGCTATTTTTCTCTATTTATTTAATTAATTAATTCATTTTCTAAGTAAACTGTCCCTAAAAGGTACCATAGGCGACAAAACCGTCGCTAATGGTGTTTTGGCCATTTTTCGGAAATTCATGTCAATCATCAAGGCATGAGGTTTGACAAACATTTGATCTTAGATCTAAGTGTTTTTTGGGCTGTTTAAAGCCCTAAGGTTTTAATATTGATGTAACTCTATAAGCATCAACAAGTTTCATAGCAATCAAACATCACAATCAAGAGATATAGTCTCTCAAATATCATGTCAGACCTATTCTTCATTTCTGGGTTTTCCAGAAATGAAGAATAGCTGCTAGGCCTTACTTTGAAGCCTCATAACATGGAATCTGGGTCTGTTTTTTTGATATCTAATGGTTCCTACGTGTAGTCATGATGTCATAGTACAATTGTGTAGCATCAAAGAAGCATAAAAACATCCTTTACACAAGATCTGAACCGGTCAAACTACCTGTCAGGAACCTGTTCTTGAAGATTCTGGGTTTTCCAGAATCTTCATCCAGCTAGTCGGTCAACGATGGTTTGACGTAGTATGTCTTTGATTCTGTTACTAATTTAGGCGATCTAATAGCATACATGTGTAGTAAATATAGCAGTCTACAACATCTAGCCCACAAAATAACACAAACACTAAAAACATGCAAGATCTAAAGCCTACAATATCGCTGTCAGACATTCTGGAAATTCTGGGTTTTCCAGAAACCAAATTTTGTGGCCGGTCAACGAAGTTTGACTGATTATAAAATGAAATCTAAACATGATATAATCTTGATTCAAGTTCCAGATGAAAGCCTACATGGCATAGAACATATCCATAACATAAAACATAACAAACAACTAACAGTGAAGGATCTAAGGCCTCTGACATAAGGCTATCAGGTCTTATTTTTCCATATTTCCAGATTTGATAAATCTTTAAAATCGAGCATTTAAATGATATGGATCTAGGTTTTGACAACCCAGATCATCAAATGATACTCTATTACACAACTTTAACCATTCAACAACAACATTTAACATCAAATCATCAGATTTCTAAGTTAGGGTTTTTATACCTTTGAGCTTTGATCTTTGATTTCTGACTTTTGATTCTTGATCTTGGCTTGCTAATACATGATCTTAGCTTTGTTTCTCACACTTTCTCACTCTAAGATCCAAAAATACAGAGAGAGAGAGAGAGAGAAGGGACTTGGAGCAAATGATAAGTAAAGTAAGATTTTTCTTACTTTTTAATCTTAGATATTTTAAATCCATGGTTGTAAATGTGGCTAGGTGTTCAGATTTTGGCTGATTCTAGGTGTGTGGTTGTAACTCAAGAGATGTGGCTTCATTTGTGACCATAACTCTTTTAACATAAAAGTTAAGGGAGGGTATTTTGGTCTTTTCCATACCATTTTATTTCTACAATAGTCATTTGATTAAACCCTTAGGGTTTGACCCTTAGGTTAAAACCTAAGGTTTCCATAAATACCAATTTTTAGGATTTTTAACTTAGATTTTCAAAATAGAAAATTATGATAATTAAATTATAATTAGAGTTTCTTAATTACAGTATACTTTCCTAATCACATTAGGACTAACACAAATTAGGATTAATATTTCCTAATTAAGATTATTAATTTAGCAATTAAATTCATAATTGTATATTAGGGTTCTTGATAGAATAATTAGGGTTTAAAAATCTAAAATTAGGGTTTGCTACTTAATTAAGCTTTACCCTAATTACTATTATAATTAATAACCCTTATGCAAAATAATCTTCTTTTAAGTTCTCAGATTAGGTTTTCAAGTACCCGAAATTTGAAATTAGAGTTCCCAGGTTTAATATTAGGGCTTTCTAATAAGCAACTAGGTTTTCAAGTAATTTGTTAGGGTTTTCCCTAAAAAATTATAATTAATGACGTTAAATGTTATACACAACATTTAAATTCCAGAATTAGGGTTTTAAATTCTTAATTAGGGTTTTGGATTCCTAGAACTGAAATTAGGGTTTCAAAACCGATTTCTAGGGTTTCTTACCAGACATTAGGGTTTTCTAATTGAACGTTGATGTTCTTAATAATATTAGGGTTTGACACTGATAAAATTTATCTAGTCAACCCTTGACCCTTAACCACATACTGTGCACACATAATACCATATTCACAGAACATAAACACATATACACTTAATCTTGAATAATTCACCTAAATCCTTAACAGAATTTTGAAATCCTCAAAATTCCATCCCAAAAATATCAAACACATACACTTATTTTCTTTCTAGGTCTATTATTTGACCTTAAATCAATCATTTAAGATTTTAATAATTTGTCTAATTTCTCGGGTTGTCACATTCACCCCTTGTTCTAAAAATTTCGTCCACAAAATTTACCTTACACCTTACTCCTTATACCATGCACTATACACCAATCATACACATCATCACATACTACCCAATACACCACTCACATGAGTAAAAGTTTTCAAATTGCTGAGGGGTCATATAGACTATGAACACATAGTTTTAACGGTATTCCTACCGCAAAACTTTACATTACTTGGTAGGTTTACATCACAAAGAAGGTAAACTACCGTTGCTAGTACTTTAGGTGATTAGCCTGCCATACATTTACGTCATTCACAACGTATTAATTATGTTTAGCGAATATTTACGCTATTAGATTGGATTATTTATCCAAACAACATAGTTCACCTCAGTCTTATCATAGGATTCCGCACCAAAACAATTTGGTTCAAGAAAATTCTTTCAATGAACACTTAGAATTTTCATAAACATTAGTCTAGCTGAATCGAATAGCGTAGACTCACATCAATAATTCAATTCAATCGAATTATTTAGGTGTAGCCAAACCCCGTTGGCAAATTAAATTTTTGAAAACATTTTCGAGATTGACGTCATGATGTCGTATTGTATTAACAGCCCGTTTGAGGATGCCGTCTTTGTATGACTTTGTCATAACACATCACACCATAGTGGAACAACGACTTTAGGTCAAATTCATACTAAGTATTCCTGTATTTACAACTCCATCACCTTTTTATCATCTGTGCACCAGGTTTCATGGTACATAAGTGATAATTAAAATAAATTTTGATATTTCAAAACATTTACATCTAGCCGAAATAAGTAGCATATACTGTACTTTAAACCGTGTCAAAAATGGTTACGAGTCTACAAATTTTTTTTTAAAAACACATAGTGCGTATTTAGCTTGATGTCAAAATTTTGAAGTCTAGCATAGCTAGGAATTTTGGAAAACTTATGTCTCCACTAATAATCATTTGCTTAACAATCTATTTATTCCTATAATCCTCAATTCTCCATTCACACATAACTATACTCAGTTCATCAAACCACACTTATGAGTTCATAAATTGCCACAATCATTTGAGTTTAAGAACTTGTCCTAGTCAAACTTTTGGCGTCCATTCGCTGAGGGGTTCATAAACATTTCATATAACTATGAGTCAAGAATATCACATAAGTCATAGTTTTAAGAACTCGTACTTAACCCTATATTCTCTACCTATGACCTATCTATCTGTTATACAAATGAGAAAAGAATCACCCTCTTAACATGCATATAGGAAACAACGCGACACAAACATTTCAATAATTATCAGTACAATTCCCCGCCCACACAAGGAATCATACAACTCAGCTGCCGACATGAGTCCTCAATTGAAATCCCCACCTAATCTTAACTCCTTTCTCAATACGAATTTCATTCAACTTGTATTCATAAAACTTTCTTGTATTTGTACCAATTCATGGAACAACTGCCACACAGCATCTTTGATGTAAACTTTCCAATCATCGGATTAATTCTTTTTCCATATTTTAACATTATCAGATCACAGAGTGATCTCATCGTATATATTACGATTTATTTCTATATCTTGATCATTTTGTTTTACGATCTCCTATCCCTGCACTTGTAGTCTTTTAGACTCTATCTATTCACCACTATTGTCCACTTTATTTTCAGAGTTAGGGAACTCCGTATCTTTTATAACACTCCGAGATTCGTCTTTGAATCTTACCGACCAACTAACTCTATGTGAGTTAGTACATATCCTAATCATTGCGATTATTGGTCTCAGCCTAAGATTCATAACCAACAGCTTTGATACCAACTGTGAGAGCCCCAAATTCGGGTCCCAAATCACCGCGAATTCAGTTCAATCATTCTATAACTATTTGCAGAAGATATAAACATAAATTATTTATACAGTACACTTTACACACTATTCCCCAAAATTGAGTAACCTTAACTTATACACAATTCATAAACTATTTAACACCTAACATTATTATCAAGCTATACTATTACAAATTAGCCTCAAATTTTATCCCAAGTTAAACTTGAAATTATCTTTTTCCTGAATCCAACGCATTCGTCTTATCTATAATGTTTTATCATGATATAGCAAGGGGTGAGCATGAAAGTTGCCTAGCAAGTTTAAATACAATTTAAGGATATATCATTATTGAAAGAGTCTGAATAATAAGCTGGCTATAATTCATCAATATAATTGAGAACTAGCACGAATAAACTTTTGACTGAACAAGTATTGAACATAAAAAATATATATGGACCAACTGGTAATGAAGGTGATCAGCCTTTCATACCTGACTTATACATGCAATATGTACATAGTACAATTCTTCATGGAAATCAACAATGATTAACCATAAGTATAACTGAATAAAATAACTCTTAGTAGAGTTACGTAAAACTTGCCTGAACCGTTGATTACCGCTACGCAATTTATATCGCTTTATTCGAAGACCTAATATTAGTAATACTGATCTCCAATATTAGAATAATATCATCACAATATAATACTATTATATATATATATATATATATATACACACACACACACATAGAATAACCTAAACACATAGCACATAACATTATCAGTCTATTCAGCACATAAAACTTAGCATCAAGTAAGACTATTCAAGTCCAAGTTGAAACCGACACAATTCTATCATCCTGACGGTCTAGTCAGACTTTTATCGAGTTTAAGTTTCATTAAACTCTATCTAAACGCTTAACAATATCCTAGACAATTTTCTTATCAAACAAAACAATTTTCATAGACTTGTAATAATTTTCAGATAATTATTACCATTTATCAACATTTTTCAATCATTAAAACCATATTTAAATGAATTAAATACCACATAATTTCTTAATCATTAATATTTATTTAATATTAAATATTAATAAAAATCATAACATGATATTATAATATAATTATAATATCACAAAGTATTTTTAATACTTTAAAATCATAATTAGATGATTTTTAAATTATTAAATCCATTATCCGATAATTGATATTAATATTAAAATATTAATATTTTCATGCTAAAATATCAAAAGCTATATTTTATAACTTAAAATATTTTTATAATACATAAATCATTTTTATATGATTTTTAAACCATTAATTCTATTTTCCATAATTTATTTAATATATTTATTAAATAAACTAATTACCATTAATAATAAATTATTAATGAAATTCATCACAAAATATTAAAAGTCATCAAAAATAACTTAAAATATTTTCTAACATCATAATATAATTTTTCATGCTTTTTTTCATGAATTAAAACCATTTTTAAATAATTTATTTAATATAATTAAATAAATAAATACCTTTATATTCCAAAAATAGTAAATATTTATGAAATATACTCAAAATAATTAAAAAATATATTTCAAACCTTAAAATAATTTTTCAGAATTTATTATGTATTTTTAATAATTAAAAACTATTTTTCTCTATTTATTTAATCAATTAATTCATTTTCTAAATAAACTGTCCCTAAAAGGTACCATAGGCGACAAAACCGTCGCTAATGGTGTTCTTGGTGTTCTTGGCCATGAGGTTTGACCAACATTTGATCTTAGATCTAAGTGTTTTTTGGGCTGTTTAAAGCCCTAAGGTTGTAGTATTGATGTAACTCTACAAACATCAACAAGTTTCATAGCAATCAAACATCACAATCAAGAGATATAGTCTCTCAAATATCATGTCAGACCTGTTCTTCATTTCTGGGTTTTCCAGAAATGACGAATAGCTGCTAGGCCTTACTTTGAAGCCTCATAACATGGAATCTGGGTTTGTTTTTTGATATCTAATGGTTCCTACGTGTAGTCATGATGTCATAGTACAATTGTGTAGCATCAGAGAAGCATAAAAACATCCTATACATAAGATCTGGGCCGGTCAAACTACCTGTCAGGAACCTGTTCTTGAAGATTCTGGGTTTTCCAGAATCTTCATCCAGCCAGTCGGTCAACGATGGTTTGACCTAGTATATATTTGATTCTGTTATTAATTTAGGCGATCTAATAGCATACATGTGTAGTTCATATAGCAGTCTACAACATCCCGCCCACAAAATAACACAAACACTAAAAACAAGTAAGATCTAAAGCCTACAATATCGTTGTCAGACATTCTGGAAATTTCGGGTTTTCCAGAAACCAATTTTCGTGGTCGGTCAACGAAGTTTGACTGATTATAAAATGAAATCTAAACATGATATAATCTTGATTCAAGTTCCAGATGAAAGCCTACATGGCATAGAACATATCCATAACATAAAACATAACAAACAACTAACAGTGAAGGATCTAAGGCCTCTGACATAAGGCTGTCAGGCCTTATTTTTCCATATTTCCAGATTTGATAAATCTTTAAAATCGAGCATCTAAATGATATGGATCTAGGTTTTGACAACCCAGATCATCAAATCACACTCTATTACACAACTTTAAACAATCAACAACAACATTTAACATCAAATCATTAGATTTCTAAGTTAGGGTTTTTATACCTTTGAGCTTTGATCTTTGATTTCTGACTTTTACTTCCTGATCTTGGCTTGCTAATACATGATTTTAGCTTTGTTTCTCACACTTTCTCACTCTAAGATCCGAAAATATAGAGAAGGAGAAGGGACTTGGAGCAAATGATACATAAAGTAAGATTTTTCTTACTTTTTAATCTTTGATCTTTTAAATTCATGGTTGTAAATGTTGCTAGGTGTTCAAATTTTGGCTGATTCAAGGTGTGTGGTTGTAACTCAAGAGATGTGGCTTCATTTGTGACCATAACTCGTTTAACATAAAAGTTAAGGGAGGGTATTTTGGTGTTTTCCATACCATTTTATTTCTACAATAGTCATTTGATCAAACCCTTAGGGTTTAACCCCTAGGGTTAAAACCTAAGGTTTCCATAAATACCAATTTCTAGGATTTTTAACTTAGATTTTCAAAATAGAAAATTATTATAATTAAATTATAATTAGAGTTTCTTAATTACAGTATACTTTCCTAATCACATTAGGACTAACACAAATTAGGATTAATATTTCCTAATTAAGATTGCTAATTTAGCAATTAAATTCATAATTGTACATTAAGGTTCCTGACAAAATAATTAGGGTTTAAAAATTTAAAATTAGGGTTTGCTAATTAATTAAGCTTTACCCTAATTACTATTATAATTAATAACCCTTATGCAAAATAATCTTCTTTTTAAGTTCCCACATTAGGGTTTCAAATACCCGAAATTTGAAATTAGAGTTCCCAAGTTTAATATTAGGGCTTTCTAATAAGCAATTAGGGTTTCAAGTAATTTGTTAGGGTTTTCCCTAATAAATTATAATTAATGACGTTAAACCTTATACACGGCATTTAAATTCCAGAATTAGGGTTTTAAATTCTAAATTAGGGTTTCGAATTCCCGAAACTGAAATTAGGGTTTCAAAACCGATTTCTAGGGTTTCTTATCAGACGTTAGGGTTTTCTAATTGAACGTTGACATTCTTGATAATATTAGGGTTTGACACTGATAAAATTTATCTGGTCAACCTTGACCCTTAACGACATACTCTGCACACATAATACCATATTCACATAACATAAACACATATACACTTAATCCTGAATAATTCGCCTAAATCCTTAACAAAATTTTGAAATCCTCAAAATTTCATCCCAAAAATATCAAATACATACACTTATTTTATGTCTAGATCTATTATTTGACCTTAAATCAATCATTTAAGATTTTAATAATTTGTCTAATTTCTCGGGTTGTCACAGTTCCTTCCTTTGATCAACGTTAGCAACCCAAGTGTTTGGCCTCTAGAGGTGATCCATCAAGGAAGAATAATTATTCAAGAAGAAGGGTGGTTGGCTAAACTCTAGTTTTTTATCTCTATAGAAAAAGAACGTACTCTCTAACTATTGGAATTGTGTATGTTGGTAAAAAGTCAACAACCACTTCACCCATAATAAGACTCATCTTATTTATAAATGCGGGCAACCCTCCTTAACAATTAAAAAATTAGGTTTTATTTTAATTAATTAAAATACTTTAATTAATTAGCCTCCTAATCTTATTAGGAATAAATGAGAGTACTAATATTAAATTAATTTCCAACTCTTTAGAAATTAAAATAATAATAATTGCAATAATATTAATAAGACTCCTCTTATTAATTTATATATTTAATATTACCAAAATATTAAATAATTAATATTAAGCTATTTAATTTATTATATCACCATAGATTAAATTAAATACACTTGATATATTATTATGATTATGACATTAATTTCTTAAATAATTATTCTTCCTTTTATGGTGTGACCCTTTAGGTTCTCCATATTAAACCGGTTGTGAATAAATCAATTAGAATAATTCTAATCTTTTTTAAATAAATAAATAAAAATATTAATTTATTTAAATAAATAATATTTATTCTACAATAGGGATAAGCATCCCTAGCGATTAACGACTTTCTAGATAATATAGATTTTAACATTAATCATAAAGGAACCTTTGAGTAAATAGTTACCGTACAATTCAATCCGTCCACCATACAATGTCTCAATTAAATATAAGACATGGAATTACTGTCAAGCCTTATTTTATTTAATTATATGTATTTCGACTCTTAAATGCACAACACCAAATAATGCAAATTAGAAACTCCTTTCTAATTTTATTCTGCCTTGACCAAGGACTACTAGGTTGTCATTTATCGAATCACATAGGACATTTCTCTTCTTTTACTAGAAGCAGTAGATTCTTTATTGATCATACATTATAACCATGTACAACTTATACCCAAGTATACCCTTTGATATACCCTAAGGGTCTTAAGGAATAAGTCAAAGTATAACTTATCATACACAAGATACTATGATGACCACAAGTCCAAGGACCACTTGTACTACTATCACTACAGGAATTCCTATTGACAGTCAAGTAAAACTCCATTAGGTATTCCTTAACGAGTCACGTTCAGTGAACTTATTCTCCAATAAGCACCTACGTACTTACTTTAGTGTCTCCACACAAATGATCATGAGATCAATCATCCTCCTCCAATAAGCAAGCAACGTATGTACCAATCTATCCGGATTCACTAATTCCCAATTTAGTAATCCAACGATTGGAAACTATTTTAATTTTAAGCTTTCTAAGAATTTAGATCTCATTAGAATGATCATCATCATTATTCTAAAAGCATTGCTTAAAACTATGGGTTTATCACATATTATAAAACAGCATCAGTAGATAATTCAAAGCCTTTAACAAATTAATACTTTTTATTAATAAATGAATAAGATAGTGACAAAGTATATGCTTTATCATCAAACATGTTTGGCTTGTGTGCATACTACTTTCACCTTCAACAATGCAATCTTTGTGAAATCAACTCCTTTTTCTTGTTCCTCCAAATTCTTGCTCTTCTAAATTGTATATGTCTTCAAGTCTCTCTTTCTTTGTTAAATCTTTAACAATTAATTAAAAATCATTCAACTAACTCCCACTCCATCACATCAATTCTATTCCATCTCAAACTCTTCATATAAGAATTCTAATGGGAATCAAATTCCAAATTCAATCCAACAAGTTTTTGGACATGGAGTCCCAATTAACGTGACATAAACAACCTAACACACTCCTAATATAAGCATACTATATAAAGAAGTTAACTCTCCCATCACAACTCAAATTTCAGCACTAATCAAAAACACACTTTTTTCCCTACTGACTGGCGCTCCTCGTGCCTGTTTTAGTAGTAGGATAGCGCGACCCGCACCATCCATACAGTAACTATTCATGCTCTAGCACGTCCCGCGTTGCCTTGCTTATCATCATAGTGCGCCCCGCGCTGGTCATGTAGAATGTCTACAAATGATTGATTTTCCTTCCAATGCTAGCATCTTGATGAGCTCACTTATTATCCTATCATAAAAATAAAAACACATCAAAAGTAACATGAAATATTTCAAAAACTAACAATATAACAAGCCAAATGAACATAAATCGCAGGTTAAAAACCTACTCATCAAATTCCCCCAAACTTGAAACATTGTTTGTCCTGAAGTAAAATGCAATGCATTGCAACTAATTACTAACAACTACGAATCCAGTATTAAGACAGTGTATAGTTTACTCATACGGCCTCAAAAAAATTAAGTAAAACAAGTCAACACTTCATATCAGAACCAATCAACAATTCCTTATCAATCCTCGAATCTTAAACTGTTATCACTAGTATATTGTGTGTGTGCTCCACATCCATGCTAACTGATATAAATTCAAATTTAATACATAACAAGGGGCTTACGCTCTTCTTTTTTTTCTTCTTTTACAAGGGCTCTTAGGCTCTTTTCCCGTCTTATTATTTGTTTTTTTTTATTTTTTTGTTTTTTTTATAAACATGACTGTGCAATGTCTCATTCCATTAGGCTAACAATGCTACCCCTTAGCAAACTTTCAACCAACGACTCCCAGACCATAAAAGACCTTAGGGTGCTAGGTGTAAAGACACTTCCTCGGGTGTACTTGCTCAAGTAGCAACGACCCTGAAATAAGATTAGCCATGATTTCTTTTATTAAGCTTATATACCCTAGATTTTCCCCCAAACTTAGGTTCATGCCTAATTCTTCGTCTTCATTACCTATTTTCTTCATTCTTTCATTTAAACTAGCTTTATCCTTCAGAAAATTCCTTATGTATCAATTTGAACTAATTAGTCGACATAGGTGTTATTAACGTGATAACCTTTTAATACTAGTTTCAAACAACCAAAGATCCAATTCATAACAGAAATTAAATCAAAGTTCTCATATTTGGTACTGTACTTGTCTACCGAATTCCAATCTCATCATTGGCCAAGAATAAACTTTTACTATCTAATAACCGGATTCATGCAATTTAAACTTCATGAAGGAATTTTTTATTTTTATTTTTTTTAAAAAAACCATGAACATGAAAAATAAAGAAAAACTAAACAAACTAACTAACATGAATTTAAAAAAAATCATAAATAACCAAGCAGAAACATAATCCCCCCAAACTTAAAGCAAGTAATGTCCTCATTACGACAACATAAATTAAATGAAAACATGAGGACTTCCCTGAAAGACGACTTACTGCTCGTCGTTGTCCAAAAGAGGATATGCTGGAAGGACATGAGGAACAGACATGGCCACCAGATGTGCATTAGGAGTGTAGCGAGAAAACGCATCAGTAAGCGTGTTGAATGCATTTGCATTGTACTGGTGCATTAAGTCTTGGCGCTGAGCTAGCCACAAAAATTGATTTCTTGAACCCCGAGGTGGTTGCTCTTGCATTGGTTCCGCTGCAATTGGGGGTGGGGGTTGGTAAATCATAATATAGCCTTCTCCTCGTGGATGTGATCACTTCCCTCCCAAGCCTCGTGCTTCTCAATTGTGGCATGATTTATTATAGCCATTAGTTGTTGGACAGGTTCAAAGGGGTGCCATTGCACCCCGGCTATGCGGCACAAATCTGTTATTAGAAAATTGTGCAAAAGTCCCCGTAGTACTTCCCCGTAGTAGCTGATCAATGGACTTCTGAATACACGCACCCACATCCACATTGTAAAACACAATAAAATTATTCACCCCGTAATGGTGGTGCACAATCCCATTAAGTAGTTATGTTCTTTCCTTAGTAACATCATTTTGGTGTCGTGTGGGCATCAAACATGCACAAAAGAATGCATACCATGCTTTACCACACCCACTTAGTGCTGAGTACGGAAAACTTATCTTTTCATTCATTCTGGCACGGGTAACCCATTGCATTCCTGGTTTGCACAATCTTACAATTATCTCATCTAAGAAGGGTAAACCCATTATTCAGTGTTTCCAGCTCAAAGTACTCATTAATAGCATCAGCATGAAAGGACATCGGTTTAACCTGAACCATTTCTACGTGATTGACATGATCCATTGCATTGGCATAAAATTCTTTCACTATGTTGATCACTGCGGGAAGTGGTTGTTCCACTAACTAAAACTAATTTCATTCCATAATCATTAGAGTCATATCACCATCCAAGTTAGCATCTGGCTTCAATTCGCGTTCTAAAACCAAAGTCTTCTTATCTATGGATGTTTTAAACCTTGCTTCGGCCCCTTCATTGACAAACTTCGTATGATCATACTGAGCACGAGCAGTAGAGGTGGAAGGACATTGTCTCTTGTATGAAGACATGGTGTTATAGTGAGGTTTAGGCAAAAATTTTGGTTCAAGACTTTTATCGAACAGTTAGTGGGTGTAAGGGTTAATTACCCCAAACTTGGTTTCTTGGTACTATCTCTCTAGCCAAAGTGTGAAATAAAGAAATACACTCCTTGGGTAAATAATTCCCAAGGTTTCCCAACCAAAAACTACCAATCAAAGAAAAGGAGAAGAAAAATGAAGCAAGTTTGTGCTTACCTTCAATGGAAACTCTTTTTGTTTACCCCTTTGTAAAGATGCCCCAATTTGAACAAATTTGTGTAGGAGAGGAATTAGATTTAGTGTTGGAGTGTTTTCGTTGTATTTATTTTGAATTTGGCTACTTGTATGGGTAGAGTTCATATAGGAGATGAAAAACTGATGTGTGTTGGGAGTTATAGAGGTTATGGATTTAATGGGGAAGAAGATGGAAAGGAGAAGGAGAAGTGGTATAGTAGAGCTGTGGGAGTTGTAGGAGTCGTGGAAGAGTTGGAGTTGTGGGAGTTGTGGAGAGTTTGGGTGTAATAAGGACATATTAGGTGGTTATTGTCGTGGACAAGGTAATTAGAACACTTTTAGCGCCTGGGAGATGGTGCACCCCGCGCTGTAGAAGCAGTACCTACTGATATGGTAGCACACCATGCGCCTCTTATATGTTGGATGTGGCGTGCCCCGCGCTATGGGAGTAGAATCTACTGATATGGTAGCGCGCCCCGCGCCTCTTAAATGCTTAATGTGGCGCACCCCGCGCTGTGGGAGCAGATTTCATCAGCGAATTGGCGCGCCCCGCGCTGGAGGGTCAGTAGGGTCTGATGTGCTAGCGCGCCCCGTGACAAGTCTATGCGTTAGGCGGCGCGCCCCGCGCTACGGGGCAGTATCTTGTGGGCTCATTTTTTTCTTTCATTACCTGCAAGTATACCATTATGGAGTTATTATTCTTTGAAAACTAAATACTTAAGCTAGAATATAAATAACAAATAAATAAGAAAAGGTTTAAAGCTTGGGTTGCCTCCCAAGTAGCGCTATTTTTAACGTCGTAAGCCCGACGGTGCTTCGGCTTTCAAGGTGCATCTGTAAGTGTAATGGAAATGACTTCATTGTTAATGTTGCCTCCACAGTAATGCATTAATCTTTGTCCATTGACTTTGAAAGTCTTAAGCGGATTTATACTGTATAGCTCAATGGCTCCATGTGGGAAGACTTTTTTTTATAGTAAATGGACCCAACCATCTAGATTTGATCTTTCCAAGATATAGTCTCAGTCTGGGATTAAACAAAAGTATCGATTGTCCCAGTTCAAACTCTCGCCGCAAGATTTTCTAATCGTGCCATTTCTTGACCTTCTCTTTATACAACATCAAATTTTCATAGGCTTGTAGTCTGAATTTGTCGAGTTCATTTAATTGAAGAAGCCTCTTTTCTCTTGTTGCTGCTTGGTCGAAGTTAAGCTTCTGTATTTCCCAGTAGGCTTTATGTTGTAGCTCCACAAGTAGATGACATGATTTACCATAAACCAATTGATATGGCGACATCCCAATTGGCGTCTTGTATGATATCCTGTAAGCCCATAATGCATCATCCAACTTTAGAGACCGGTCTTTTTTGTTTGGATTTACTATCTTCTCTAAAATTCTCTTCACCTCCTTATTGAAGACCTCAGCTTGCCCACTTATCTGAGGGTGATATGTTGTTGCAACCCTATGATTTACTCCGTATTTTTCCAAAAGAGTTGTGAATGTTTTGTTGCAGAAGTGACTTCCCTCGTCACTTATGATTTCTCTTGGTGTGCCGAATCGTGTGAATATGTTCTTTTGTAGGAATTTTAGGACCACTTTAGCCTCATTTGTAGGGAGTGCTACAACTTCCACCCATTTTGTTATATAATCCACTGCAAGGAGAATGTATAGGTTATTGAATGTTGGAGGAAAAGGCTCCATGAAGTCCATTCCCCAAATATCAAAGACTTCTACCTCAAAGATCATATTAAGTGGCATTTCATTCCTCTTTGAGATGTTGTCCATTCGTTGACATTTGTCAGAACTTTTCATGAACCGATGAGCATCCTTAAATATAGTAGGTCAATAGAATCCTGCTTGAAGTATTTTGGCCGTTGTCCTTTCACTCCTATAATGTCCACCATAAGCAAACGGATTACAATCGTGCAGTATGTTCTTCATCTCGCTATATGGTACACACCTTCTAATCATCTTGTCGGCGCACTGTTTGAATAAATATTGTTCATCCCACATGTACCATTTGATGTAATGTAGGAACTTCTTTTTCTACTGTCTTCTAAGATCAGGGGGAAGGATGTTGTTTACCAGCTAATTAGCGAAATCCGAATACCATGGAAATTATGCATTGACTCCAAATAGTTGCTCATCCAGAAATGACTCATTGATTGCACACTTATCTTTCTTGTATTTGTCCGGATTTTCTAGCCTTGAAAGATGGTCTGCTACTTGATTCTCCATCCCCTTTCTATCTTTTATTTCCAAATCAAATTCTTGTAGGAGGAGTATCCATCTTATAAGTCATGGCTTAACATCCTTCTTCAAGATTAGATACCGAATTGCTGAGTGATCCGTATACACCACTACCTTTGTCCCAATCAAATATGCCCAAAATTTGTCAATGGCATACACTATTGTAAGTAAATCCCTTTATGTTGTTATGTAATTCATTTGGGTTACCGTAGGTGTTTTTCTTGCATAGTATATGGCGTGGAATATCTTCTCTCGGTGTTGACCCAAGACAACCCCAACTGCATAATCGTTTGCATCGTACATTAACTCAAAAGGCATATTCCAATCTGGTGCAATGATAACTGGAGTTGTAGTCAATTTCTTCTTCAATAGCTTGAATGCTAACTTACAACCATCATCAAACTTAAAGATTGACTCCTTCTCTAAAAGACTACACAATGGTTTTGCAATTTTTGTGAAGTCTTTTATAAATCTCATGTAGAACCCGGCATGTCCCAAAAAGCTTCGGATTCCTTTTACTAAAGTGGGCGGTGGAAGGTTTTCAATAGTTTCCAGCTTTGCTCTATCAACTTCTAACCCCTTTGCCAAAACCTTGCGCCCCAAAATAATTTCTTCTTCTACCATGAAATGGCACTTTTCCCAGTTAAGCACCAAGTTTGTCTCTACACATCTCTTTAGAACCATCACTAAGTTTCCCAAGCAAGCATCATATTTGTCTCCATAGACAGAGAAATTGTCCATGAAAACTTCCATATTCTTTTCCACCATATCCGAGAAGATAACCATCATAAATCGTTGGAAGGTAGTGGGTGCATTACATAAGCCAAAGGACATTCTCCTGAAATCAAAGGTGTCATATGGGCATGTGAAAGTAGTCTTTTCTTGATCTTCGGGAGCAATAACTATTTGATTATAACCTGAATAACCATCCAATAAACAATAAAAATCATGTCCCGCTAATCTGTCCAACATCTGATCGATGAAAGGTAGAGGAAAATGATCTTTGGGAGTAGCTTTATTAAACTTCTTGTAATGCATGCAAACCCTCCAACCAGTCACTGTTATTGTTGGAATCAATTCATTATCCTTATTCTCTAAGCACCCTCAGCAACTTACTTTCCTGCAATTCGTTAAGCGTAACAGAAATAATAATAGGTAAAGTATTAAAATTGCCTAAATACACATACCTAAGGTGTTTAGGTAATGGCTTTAGCTCAAGAGCATGTGGCTCTTCCGATGAAGACTTCATCTTAGTCGTGGCTCTTTCCACTGTGTGCAATGGTCAACTGGTGCTTTGAATCTGCTAACTCGAGGCAAAGAGTCTAGCATATGAAAATAATCTACGAATTCTGGGTCATCCACATCCTCATCTCCAAATAATGTAATTTCCAATGGATCATTGGCCAAACTCTTTTCCATGTCTTCCTTGACTATCCGATCAATGACATCCACCCGATAGCACTCTTCTTCATCCGTAGGAAATTTCATGTCCTTGAACACATTAAACTTAACTTCCTGATCTTGGACCCTCATCATGAGTTCACCTTTTTGTACATCAATAAGGGTTCTACCCGTAGCCACGAATGGTCTTCCTAGGATGATTGGGATATTTTTATCTTCCTCGTAATCTTGAATTATGAAGTCAGCAGGGAATATAAATTTATCTATTTTAACCAAAATGCCTTCCACAATTCCTCTCGGGTACGTGACTGACCTATCTGCCAAATGTAGTGAAATATTGGTCAATTTTGGAGCTTCGGTGTATACTGATAACGACATGAGATTTACATTTGCCCCCAAATCACAAAAACACTTTTGAAAGGCCATATTCCCTATTGTACATGGAATAGTGAAACACCCCTGATCTTTCAATTTTGGTGGTAGCTTCCTTTATAAAACTGCAATGCACTCCTCTGTTAAATCTATCGTTTCAAAATCTTCCCACTTCTTTTTCCTTGATAGAATTCCCTTCATGAATTTAGCATAACTTGGCATTTGCTCCAAGGTTTCTGTAAACGGAATATTTATTTGGAGTTTCTTAAAAACTTCTAAAAACTTTCTAAATTGCTTATCTAATTTTTATTTCTGAACTATTTTCTGAAATGGTGGTGGAGGGTACACAACTGGTTCATCTAACTTTGTTTCCTCAACTTGCTTTTCTTCACCCTGTTTTTCTTCCACCACTTTGTTCACATCAACTTTGTCATCCGTTCTCACTGAATTTTCTGCACTTCTCCCATCTAGATGTTTTCCACTTCTCAAAGTGATTGCCTGACACTATTCATGATTTCCTTTTGGATTTCTTTCGGTGTTACTTGGTAGAGTCCCTTGTGGTCTATTATTCAATGCTAAAGCAATTTGTCCCATCTGATTTTCTAAATACTTAATGGCTATCTCTTGCGACTTCATGGCCATTGCTTGGTTTTTCATAGCTACCTCATTACTTGTTATATACTTTGACAATAACTCCTCTAAATCTGATTTCCTCGCTGGTTGTTGTTGTTTTTGATTCTGAAATCCTGGGGGATAAGATGGTCGTGGAGCTTGCTTCTGCTTATTATTACTCCACGAGAAATTTGGGTGATTCCTATTCCCCAGATTGTATGTATTCTGGTACATCTTCTGTGGAATCCTATTGTAGCTACCCATAAATTACACTAACACTGGGTTGATTGCACATTGATCTGTAGGATGTTCATCCGCGCATAATTCACAAATAACTGTAACTTGTTGTGTATGTACCCCTGACAAAGCATCCAACTTCTTAGAGAGTGCTGAATTCTGCGCTGCTATTGCCGTCACTCCATCTAACTCTAACATTCCAGTCGCCTTTGCCTATGTGAACCTTACCGTGGGTCACTGTTAGTTGTTAGTCACCATTGTTTCTATTAATTCGTATGCCTCCTCATAACTCTTTGCCATAAAATCTCCACCCGAAGCTAAATCTATACTAGTTCTTAGATTTTCGTTCAACCCGTTGTAGAATGTGTTCATCTACAGCCATTTGGGTAATCCGTGATGTGGGCACTTTCTGAGCAACTCTTTATATCTCTCACATGCTTTATATCGTGATTCCCCATGCTGCTGCTCAAACATGGTAATCTCGTTTCTCATTTTTGCCGTCTTTGTTGGCGGGAAAAATTTTGCTAAGAATTTTTGGGCGAGGTCTTCCCATCTAGTTATCGATCCCGGCGGTAAAGAATGTAACCAACTCTTTGCCTTGTCCCGTATGGTGAATGGGAACAAGAGAAGCCTAACTACATCATCTAACACCCCATTATACCTGAAGGTGTCACAAATCTCCAAGAAGCTGACTAAGTGTTCATTCGGATCATCATTTGCCAACCCCCCAAGATGAACTGAATTTTGAATCATCTTAATAGTTCCAGGCTTGATTTCAAATGTGTTCGCGGCTATAACAGGCCTGGCTATACTTGACTGCAACTCGGTCACCTTAAGTGTGGCAAAATCCCTCAATGCTTTCTGGTCTTCGGCAGCCATTGCTTCTTTTTTATCAGAGTTTTCGAAGTCTTCTCTTATTTCCTTGATCCACTTACTTATCCTTTGAAAGCATTTCTCAATGTCGCCCTCAAAAGGCAGTAAATCTGGATTTTTGGATCATTTTTGCCTAAACCAACTTCAAAAATTTGAAATAAGACGAACAAAGCAAAAAATAAAAATGTTTAAGTAAAACTGGACTAATTAAATTGATATTAAAAAATTATTAAATTCTATACTATATTCCCCGGTAACGGCGCCAAAAACTTGTTGGGTAAAATCTAATTACGCACAACACGAAAGTATACGTGGTCAACAAGTAATAAAGTGTAAGTAGAGTATCGTTCCCACGAGGAATTAATAAGAAATTAATATTCACAATTATCAATTTTATATTAACCCAAATTTTATTAAAATAATCCAAATTAAAAGTAATATTTAATAAAAACTCATAAACTAAAAATATTAACTAATTAACACAACTTAAAAACCTCAATTTCAAACAATTAATGGAGATTTAGGCTTTACAACTTCACTTTAAGTATCATTCCAATTATCACACCTCATTCTAATTTAATTTATTATCTCAGTTTATTAATCAAGAACACTCATGTAGAATTAGCCATTTCTCAATGCACTAAATCCATATTAACTTAAATCCACAATTTAGATAGAATTAAGCCAAACACCCTAATTAACTAATTCACTATATCTCTATGTGAATTACAATTAAAGAATGATTTAATCCCAAGTTCTTACCAGATTACATGCGATGCTTGGCATATCTCTACCCTAACATAAATCAAGAATCTGTCCAATCACAAAATTCAAGAACACATGCTATTGTGATTAGGTCTAGAATCATATCTCATCTCTCGAATCCATAGAATTCCACATAAAATTGGTGATCAAGCAATTCATAAATTAATTACAAATCACAATAGATAAACTGAATTGATAATTTATTAAACTTAAATCAAGGCATAATAATTATCATTCAACACTAACGATCCATTGCAAGCCTAAAAAGTAATTTAGTTCATAACTAATGAATTAAATACTAAATAAATAAAAGAAATCATCATCCTGATTACACAAATTAAAATTAGAGAAGAATAGTAATACACCACCCTTCTTGCCTTCAACAATGTAATCTTCGTGAAATCAACTCTTTTTTCTTCTTCCTTGAAATTCTTGCTCTTCTAAATTGTATATGTCTTCAAGTCTCTCTTCCTTTGTTAAATCTTCAGTAATTAATTAAAAATCAGCCAACTAACTCCCACTCTAACATATCAATTCTATTCCATCTCAAACTCTTCATATAAGAATTCTAATGGGAATCAAATTCCAAATTCAATCCAACAAGTTTTTGGACATGGAGTCCCAATTAACATGAAATAAACTCCCTAACACACTCCTAATATAAGCATACTACATAAAGAAGTTAAATCTCCCATCACAACTCAAATTCCAGCATTAATCAAAAACACACTTTTCTCCCGACCGACCGACGTCCTGCACCGGGTTTAGTAGTAGGATAGTGTGGCCAGCGCCGCTCATACAGTAACTATTCACGCTCTAGCGCGCCCCGCGCCGCCTTTCTTGTCATCACGGCGCGCCCTGCACTGGTCATGCAGAATGTCTAAAAACGCTTGATTTTCCTTCCAATGCTAGCATCTTGATGAGCTCACTTATTATCCTATCATAAAAACAAAAACACATCAAAAGTAACATGAAATATTTCAAAAACTAACAATATAACAAGCCAAATGAACATAAATCGTAGGTTAAAAACCTACTCATCATGGGGGTTCTTAGGAAGTGAGTGTCTGGGATCTGATAGTGTTCTCGGATCACCTGGATGTCAGCCTCTGTGAGTTGAGAGAAAATGTTGCCATGGGGGAATTGATCCTCTTTATGTTATTCAAGAGGAGAGTTTTAGGTGTCAGTTTTTGGTGGGTTCATGCTGGAGGATGGAGCGGTGTTGGGGTTTGCTTCTAGAGTGGTATATATGGGGGTAGGGGTGTCCGAAATACTAGCATGGGGGGTTACAGAGATTGGGATGTCATCTTCTGGATTTTGGGAGGACATTGTTGTTAGTTTACAGAAAGAGAGCTGGAGGAAGGAGACAGCGAAAAGTGCCTTTGAAATTCAAAATCCAAATGAGCAGGTGAAACCGTCTAATTTGGGGGAATTGAGTTTTTATATTGATTGTCTTTTCAGTTTTTTTCGTATATCGAGGGTGGCACATTTAATGAAGTTAATTATAGTGGAATTGAAAGGTTAATGCGTCCGGTCTTAGGTGGTTCTGATGATTGGGCCTTGTTTGGACATACTTAGGCTCTTTTGCTGTTTGGACCATTTTTTGTATACTCTTCCATCAAATATTCTATTTAATGGAAGACCAGGGG